>CM061751.1:17070375-17379481 GCA_030979885.1 Lolium multiflorum
CTAAATATTCAGTATTAGTTTCTTTGCCAACCAGTCTAGAATTTGGAAGTCGAATGGAAGATTAGTCTCTCCAGGCTGGTAACTCTGTACTTATGATTTGAACAATAGTGCAAAATGGAATCTTTCTTTTCTTCATGAAATACGCTTGTATCTATATTCTCGCATTTCATTATTTTCCGACGTGGTACAGATTCATCTGGTACTGAACAAAAGAATTTTGTATGCTGATGCAAAAAAAAGCATGATTTATTTATGGAATAGTTATCTCCTATACTGCATATTTTGTATCTGATTGTATTAGCAAAAATGTGAAAATGCAGGTTCATGGGAAACATAGAATCGATCTGCTCTCAGTCTCAGCACCGGACATGCACCTCATTTGTAAGGTAAAGATTTAAAGGTTGAACTCCCATCTTAGTTACTTTTTGAGTATGTGATTTCCTTGCATAATTCGGATCTAAAGGCAACTGAAACTGTTGTTGGATCTCCTAACTGAAGTATATATGCGAAGTCCCAATCAACTTGAGGTGATAAATAATATATCATGTTTAATATATTTGTTTCTTTGGAAAGCAGTAATCCAAGTAATAATTGTTTATCTTCCAATGAGTACTCTAATCAATCATAAGAGACCGATAGCTTTATTCACTAATATTTGGGGAGTGCACCTTTTCTGTACATAGGAATCTGATGGAAAAATTGCCACCAAATCAAGTAGTGTGGGGATTGAAAAAAAATCATTTCTGTCTCTTCTAGCCAAATTCTATATAAGCCAAGCAACTTATTACTTTTCGTTATTCATTAGTCAACCTTTGACGTATTGTGAGCAGGTTTAGGAAACTCGAAAAGGACACAATCAAATTGTGCCACTAAAGTGTTGGCATATACAATCCGTGGAAGTATTATCTATTAAATTATATTTAGAAAATAATACAAGTTTGCAATGTTAAAATCTGGTAGAAAAATTATCGCCACGTGAAGTCATGTGGTGGTTCAAGAACCAATTGCATTTTGTCTCTTTTGTCATAAATTCTATACGACCCTCCAGGAATTTTATAAAATGTATGTCTTGGTATTCTTATATGCTCCAGACTTAGAGGAGGGAAAAACACACTTTTCTTCTGTGTAAACTTTGATGTTCACTACATTATCATTTTTAGGTTCTTGGCACGTTCTATTTTCTACTGTAGTTATTATTTTGATTCTTTGTTTGGCGCTCCACAGAGCTGCACGTTCCATTGTACTTGATGCCTTAGGACACTGAACTTTGACTCAAATCCTGGGTTATTATGTCTATGATTTCGAATTAGTCTCTAAATATAAGTTGTAGAACATGTTCCAGGATTTCCATGTAGTTTCAAATTGTGAGATTGGTTGGACGGCTTGGTCGCAATTGTGAGATTTGGTTGGATGGCTTGGTCCGACTTGCACGGCATTAGTGTCTAAACGCTGAAGAGTTTTGTTTCTTGATCTGTGTGAAGGTTTGCATAACTTTAACACAACGATGCACTTGGTTCCATGCAGGTTGTTTCATGTAGTCTGTGATATAAGAACACTGTTAGATGAGAGCGGGAAAAAATATACTATATAAATAAATGGTCAGTGGGACGGTTTGTTCTCACTGTTGTACTACTATACTTGGTTTATCAGTTTATGTGGCTTTGGATGTAGTGCATCATAATTTAGTAAGATCACAGTGTCCATATTTCTGTTTGTGCAACGTGTCGTCCTCTCTTAGTGGGACGCAATTTTATCCTACATCCTTGTGTTTCTGTTTATTGGAAAGGATAGGAGTTATTGAAAGATATGCTTTTTTGGATTGTGTTATTGTTGCTTAGCTTGCCTGGGTTCATTCAATTGCATGCCGTTTCATCTATTTTCCATTTTTAGGCGCCTTTTTTGTCTCTTTATTGTCAGCCTATCTTGCCTGTTTTACTGTGATGTTTCATTTGGCTATATCATATTTCTTAGCATAGCTCTACATATACTTGGGATACAGAGTAAACTTCAGTTTCGTTTGTTTCAGGGGTGCTACTGCTGGCCATCGCTGAGATAGTTTCTTTGTCAGGTATTTTCCTTTCTTCCCCTTGTACCGCCATGTATTTATCCGTAGCCTATATACATGTTATTCTTCATTGCATTTACATGCTTTGTTTCTGATAAGCGTACCCTCTTGGTTCTTTCTTACCTGTTTTGTGTTTGTTCCTTCTTGCTATTTTGTTCTTCTCCTACCAGCAAGTGGATAATGGATCACAGGGATGAACAAATTAAACAACTTAGCGAGAAGTTGGAGATACAGAGCTGAGAACTCTGATCAGTGTCTCCTGCAACAGGTGACTAACAAAGACAAGAGATAAACCGACTTAGCAATACCAGGAATACTTTCATACCCAATGTATGCAAGCATGCTGATTGGATTCTTGAAGATTATTCAAGATACCCTATATGAGAGGCCGGTCTGAAATGCAATATCAGGTCGTGCTTATTGAGCTAACAGCGCTAACTCTCACATGTGGCAGTTCACCGTTCAAGCATCTAAGGAGATCCATACGGTCAGTATATATCCATACAAATTGGAGTCCGACTCCAAGAAGATGATCAGTTCCCTGTTACTGTTGGTTCTGAACCACACTATGTGTAAAAGGAATGTTTTTCATATTCATTTTGGGCTATTTGGTGAATTCTAAGTGTTTTATTGGGACTATCTCATGTTAATTTCTTTGATTATGTACAATTTCTTAGAATTCACCACACGTTGGCCTTTCTAAAGATTTTGCATCATTTCCAATCGATGACAACCATTTTCTATTGGACTGTTTAAGCCACGCTTGATGTTGCTTACTTATTATCAATTTGTATAAATATTTCATATAGTGGCGTACGGGCCATTTACAAGGCCGGGGACATGCACTTGACTCGGGATTCCGATTGACGCCCCATGGTTATGTCGGGTCGGCAAGAACACTAACAAGGCCCATACGCAACTTTTGTAGATGTTTATTTTGTTGTTTCTTCCTTACTTAGAACCATCGAGTGTTAGTTACTACTAGGAAGAGTTTAGCTAGTAGAGCAAAGTTGAACTACTCCGCTCTAAATCACTATATAAAAGTAGGCTGACAGCAATATACGTTTTCCCTTGCGCTCAGAGAGAGATGGGACTGAGAGTAAAGGGGATTACCTGTCTCAGATTCTTGTCGAGGCATGGCGGGGCAGGCGACAGTCTTCCCGCTGCTCCAGCTGCTCCATGCGAAGGCGCCATCTTCACATTGGCAGTAGCATATGATTATTTACCTTCAGCAATAGCCTGTTCAATTATATCAGATTCGGTTAAGTTTTACCATGGCAGCACTACAAGCACTAAAGCACAAAAGATAGAAATCGAGCTACAATTCGGTTGTGGCTAAGCACATAAAACAGACAAAGATGTTCACTATCCCACTTATTGCAGATAACTTTACTGAAATTTCTACTCCATTAAAAGATGAAGGTATCTCCTATGTCCAGCTTGTTGTGTTCTGGTATGGACCTTGTAGGATTTTCCAATCAAAAGCACATGTGTCAATTCCTTATGCAGACCATGGAAAAGAAACAGAATCATGTATGATTTCACAAATATGAACACTGCATAATCTGCATTAGAAAGCTGCTCATGGCATCACAAAACCTAGATTTGAATCAAACACAACGAATCAGTACTAGCCTTAACAAATCTAAGGTTAAAGTACACACCATTCACTTAATTCGAATCAACCTGAGGAGGCGGTGCAGGGCGGAGGTGTGGCGCCATCGGGGAGGCGCCTGGTGCCGACGGAGGGCTCCGCGGCGGCGGCGAGGCTGAGGGCGAGCGGGAAGGGGTGGTGGTCCCCGGGCGCAGCAGCTGCGCCTTGGCCGGCGGGGAGGCAGGGGATGCTGAAGAAGTGGTCGAGGAAGTCGTCCTCCGCGCCAGGCGGCGGCTGCCCCGCCATGGAAACGGCCGACGGTGAGTCGGTGCCCCACCTGTCAGCCGACAGAAGCTTCGGGAGTGAGAGCGAGGAGTGGGATTTGCTCGGGGAGCGTTGGAGTTGGCCCGAAGTCGACGAAGATGAGGTCCCTGCCGAAGCTGCCTTCCCCGAGGGTCCGCCCCACCTTGTACGCGCCCAGCAGAGCCGCCCAGGCGCGGCAGCCCTCGTCACCAAATCCAGCGCCTCCTCGCCCTGCATACATCGCCCGCCAGCGCACGCAGGTCCAGGGCCTCCTCGCCCAGAAGCACGTCGGTGGCGGATGAAGATCTAGCGCCTCCTCGCCCAGCGGCACGTCACCGGCACAAAAGATGCAAGCTTTGACCTCGAGTCTCTGGCGCGGGTGGGGGCGAGAGGAATCGGGGTGACGGGGATAAAGGAATTGGTGGACGGTGGCGGCGCCGGTGCACGAGAGGAGGACGGTGGCGTCGGCGGCGGCGGTGCGCGAGAGGAAGACGTCGGCGGCGGGGCGCGAGAGGGGCAAGGGGAGGAGAGTGTGGGAGCGAGGAGAGTGGGGAATGGCGAGGGCAGCGAGTGCGGAACGTGTCCGTGCGCGACAGCACGGAGGAGCAAAACGGGAAACTCCAAAATTTACTTAGGGCAAAATAAGTTGAACGTAAAACTATTACATTTCAGAACGGAGGGAGTAGTAGATAGAGATAGATATTACTCTGTACAATATAATACCCGTCCTATGTACAAAGGGCAATGGACACAATGTTCAAAAAAAAAGGGCAATGGATACACACTCCTCCAGAAGAACTATAGTAGGACTATATTGGCCCCCGCCGTCCTCCCCCTTCACTCACCCTGTCACCCTCACCAGTTACCACGATTGACAGATCGCCAGCCCCAGGGGCATGTCCGCCGCGTCGACGCATCCGCGGCAGCACGTCGCCATGCCACTGAAGAAGCGCGCGCCCGCCACCATCTTGGCGTTGGCGGAGGCGCCGGCGCCCGTCGAGGAAGCTGCCGGTGCCGGTGGCGGGTCCGAAGTCGAAGTCGAATTCATCATCGTGGGATCAGGCCCGGCGCCGGCGATTTCGATTTCAGTCGTGGATGAAGATGCTGCTGCCGGCTCCGAAGTCGAAGGCTTCCTCGTGGGAGAAGCTGATGATGCACGGTCCGAAGTGGAAGTCGGCTTCGTGGGAGCTGAGCCAGCGCTGGCAGAGGAAGCTCCTGCTGGGCCGGCGCTGGCGGAGGAAGCTCCTGCTGGGCCGGCGCTGGCGGATGGATCTCCTGGACGGTCCGAAGTCGAACTCGTGTTCGTGGGAGCAGGGTCGACGCTCCGGCGGCGGCAGCGGTAGCACTTCCACCAGACGAGGACCCCGACGCCGAGGACCATCACGCCACCACCGCCGACACCACCACCCAGACAGGGCCGGTCCACAGATTTCGGGGGCCCTAGGGCGAAACGACACCAAGGCTCCTTGTTCATAGTGGCAAATCTTTCATAGGGAAGGGGGCCATTGCCCCCCTACTCTAGAAATTTTAAGCATGATTGGGCCCCTTAACAATGTCCATCAAACTTCGCCACTTAGTCACACACAAAAGACTTAAAAAGATATTAGTATTAAGCAAGATAAATATTAGGGTAATATAATAAAAAAACATTTACATTTAAAAGATCCATGGTATTCGAAATCTCATTGAAGATATTCAAAACTTTTTGTTTCTATTGACCGAGCTCTCAAACACTAGATGCTTGTGTACACGTGTATATAAGTATGTAGCTCTAGGATTAATCATAATATTTTATGAGGGTCGGTATTATTATGCACATTTGAAAAGGACAAAGAGAAATTGTGTCATCAGGAAAAACTATTTATTAATATTTAATTTTTTTTGTTAAAATGAGTTGGAGTAGTAGCACAGTAAATTGCAGCTTGGGCCTTCTTATTTTCTAGAACTATTTTAAATTGTACGAGTACATGTTAAAATATTTTTTGGGATAAAAGGAGTTATAGTGGAGGCACGATAAGCTGCAACTTAAGACATCTTGTGCCTAGGCCCTAGCTCGTGAGGGCCCGGGGTGAGGGCCCCTCTGCCCTGCCCTATGGGCCGCCCCTGCACCCAGAGCTACCTTCAGTGATGATGACTGATCAGCATCGGCCTTCTTGGGCCTCTCGGCGGCCGCCGGGCCCTCTGTACTCAAGGGCCGACCGCCAACCACCACTGCCGAGAGGAGCAGCACGAGGTACACTGTTGCAGCTCTGTTCTTCTCCATTGTGGCGTGTTCATCCCCAGTTACAGGACGCCTCCTTATATAGACACAGTACCTATCAAATTCCCCTATGCGGCGCTGATGAACACAAATACACAAACATCTCCTACATGACGAATTTAGAAGCATTTGGCAAATTAGGTTTTACTTAGTGCTAAAGCCTACGATTATCAGTGGTGAAATCCACTTTTGTTGTGCTATTGCTTCTTTCAAGATAACAGTGTTCACTGGGAACAGCACGCTCATGTTTTTTTGTTGGCACCTAGTAATATTGAGTAACTTCACAATTTGATTGGTACAACTACTATTGACAAACCTACATTTTCGACAAGGAAACTGACATTTCTACTTTTCTGGTTACTATATCTGAGTATAAGGGCATGACTAAGAATTATTATTGTTAGGAATAAATTAGCTTTAGATTTAGGCTAATCAAGAAGTTAGCAGATTCCTTAGAATATTCCTTATAGCAGTTAGCATATTAGAGATTTGTCCAATCGCTGTGCAAAGCGAACAGTTGTGTCCTTCCCCAAGAGACACAAGATTTGTAACCGACATGTACTCCCGACTGTTGAGGTCATATAAATACCCGCAGTCCACATCAATGAAAAGCAATCATTCACATCTATTCGTTCTGTCTCTGTTTCTATCTCTTTACGTCATCAGTACTGTTCTGCCCCGAGCGAATAGGCCAAAGAGAGAAATACAGAGAAAGGTAAGAAAGAGAAAGGTAAGAAAGGGATGGATTCCCTGCCATGGATGGTTTTTGCTTTTACTCGCTTTGTGGCACGAGAGAACCGCCACCGCTTCCATGCTCGTCGCCGGACCATCGGCCGAAACTTCGGCCGCCGCCAACAGTGCCGCCAAAACAGGAACGGCGGCCTCCGCCACCGCATGGCACCGCTTGGTGCTCCTCACCAGCACTACAGCCATGGTGGTGGCCTCCGGCGCCGCCACAACTATGGTCAGCACCACCACCGCGGCCACCGTTGGGCGCAACGCCGCCACTCCCCTGGACCAGGATCGAGTACTAGGGCAGTCTTGCCCCGGGAAGAAATCCAGGCCATGCCAGAGGCGGTTGCTGCTGTACCAGAGGTTGCAGCCGCGCCAGAAATCGTCGCTGTGCTGGAGGTCGCTGAAGAACAAATCGTCGATGCCGTGTACGAGGATGTGGCGTCTGCCACTAGCATCCCCGCGGACGCCGACGACCTGCTCCCTCCTCCGCCGGCCTTCGCCATCCCGCCCATGGAATGGCTGCTGGGTGGGCCGAGCGCCAGTTCGCTCATTGACGAAGAATTTGAGGCGCTGCCTCCACTGGTGTACTACTACCAGCGCCACGGGTTCGGCCCCTGCCTCCCATCTCCAACGCCCTCCGGCAAGGACCTGGCGCACTTCGCCCCGCCGGGTTACGACCCCTTGCCGGAGATGGAGGAGGAGAACGACGTTGCAGCCGCTGCTCACGTCGTCCCGTCGCTCCCCGACCTCAATCTCCTTGCGCCGGATGAGGAGAAGGCCGAGGACACGGCGCCTTCGGCCGCCCTTCCGACGCCCTCGCCGGAGGCACGAGTGCTGCTCCGTCGCTTCGCATCGACCATGGCGGCTCGCCCCGCCGGCATCCGCGGAGGGACTTGGTCCCCCGAGGCCCTCGGCCTCGCCGGCCGCGTCGCCGAGATCCGCCTCAACGAGGCTGCTCCTCGCTTCCCCTCGTCGTCCGCGGAATGATCAAGCCGGCACTGAATCGCCGGCCACAGGCACCGGCGTGAAGCAGAGCAGGGGAATCGAGGAGATCGAGGGAGGAGGCCGACGGGATTATTCTTGAAGTCGCCCACCTCGACCACTTTTCTTTTGACCCCTGGTCCAGGCAGCGCCCACTAGGCCCGTGTCCTGAAAAGCCTTGCAGGCCTCACGTTGCTACTGTGCCTCGTGACAAACAAAGATAGACTAATCTACTCTACTTACATATTCTTCAGTCTAGATCTGATGTTTCTAGCGACTTGTAGATCCAACAAGTAGCATATCAACTGTTTTTATTCAGATTAGCAGTGTACTGTGTGTAAATACATCTAGATTATATTCTATGTCTACTAGAAGTTACAAGTATGTAATGTGCCATGTTATTAATATATTTGCCTCTAGCGTATTATAACATGTTATTTGGTACAGCAATTTTATCTCGCGCTCCAAATTTATCCGCGTTCAAATTGTTCCTCAAGAACAAATTTGCTGTTTACCAAAATAAATTTTACTATCAAGTAAAATTAATTAAATGCATGATCATACATGCAGGAAAAATGGGTGACATCAGTAAAAAAGAATTCCAAGAACTACAACTTGATGGAAGTAACTATCTATCATGGGCCATGGATATGAAAATAAATTTAAATGGTCGTGGCCTTGGTCCCGTGATTATCACACCCCCCGAAAATGCTCCAGAAATACCCCAAGTGGCAAAGTATGCGGCATTACATTTCATAAGGCACCACCTCCATCCCGATTTAAAAAATGAATATTTGATGGAGGAGGATCCACTAGCTTTATGGAACTCCCTCAAGGAGAGATATGACCAACAAAGAGCGGTTATGTTGCCGGAAGCCGAGAGAGAATGGTCTCTCATAAGGTTCCAGGATTTTAAGTCCGTTGCGGCATATAATTCTGCCGTGCATAAAGTTAACTCCAAACTGAGATTTTGCAACAAGCAAGTTTCAGATGAAGATTTAATCGAGAAAACCTTATGCACTTTCCATCCCTCGATGAGGATATTGCAACAACAATATCGTCAACACAAATACACGAAGTATTCTGAGCTTATATACACATTACTTCAGGCCGAGAAGCATGATGAACTTCTCATGAAAAATCACAATGCTCGCCCAACGGGTGCCATGCCGATCCCTGAAGCACATGCTAATGCTCATTTTACTAATAAATTCGGAAACCGTAAGAGGAACTTCCGAAAATTCAAGGGAAAGTGGAAGAATAATGGTCAAAGGACCAATGGTCAATTTAAGGGGAAAGGTCATTTCAAGAAAAATGATCAAAATGACAACTCTCAAGTTTGCCAAAGGTGTGGATGTGTGTAACATCCCAAATTTCAAAACAAAGAGAAAATGAAATTCCTTTGTTCCAAAAATGAGAACCAACAAAAACTTTTCCTATATAGAGTGCTATGCATAGTACTCATACCTATTACTTGTGTTTTTGCCATGTGATAAACCCTAAAACCCTAAAGTGATCAAGTGAAGATCACACACCAAATAAAAATGAAAAGAGAAAGAAATCAAATAAGAAAAACCCTAAACCCTAACCTTCTCAAAAATCATTTGGATCTATTTTGTGAAACCTACATTAAAGAAAAAGA
Organism: Lolium multiflorum; assembly: GCA_030979885.1. Classification (NCBI taxonomy): domain Eukaryota; kingdom Viridiplantae; phylum Streptophyta; class Magnoliopsida; order Poales; family Poaceae; genus Lolium; species Lolium multiflorum. The sequence continues at coordinate 17,079,956 of CM061751.1, forward strand.
CATAGGTGGGCCTATAGCCTTAATATGTAACTCTTGAACCCTACCTCTTCTTACTTTGCTAAATGGTGGTGAACCATTGTAAAATTTACTAAACCCTAAACCTCATCCCTCTTGTCATCAATCTTTGAAAAATAAAATAAAAAGAAAAGATCTTATTTAAGACAAAGGCATATGCAAGCCTATGGCTACTTTTTTGAAAATGATGAGCTTTGCTTTGTTTACCTTGAGTAGATGAATTGAAATACTTCAACACACTCAACAAAGCACCTATCAACCAATTCAAGTGAAAAAAACAAAATAAAATCCAACATATGCATAGAGGCATATGTGACACTTAGCCAAATTATCAAATCTTGACCTAGCCACTTCCATTGCCTCAAAATGGTGTGAACCTTTCACCCAACTCCATATAACACCAAATAAACCTCACTCTTGTCCAAATGAAGCAAGGAAAAATAAAAGAATAAAAGTTGGAAATTCACAAAACCCTCACATATGGCTTATGCCATTTTTATAAATTTTGACCCTATACCAAATTGGTCTTCACCATTAGTTGAACAATGTTACTAAACACTTATTACAACTTTTGGAATCAAAGAAACACAAATCAAATCATTTTTGAACTCAAATTATGATCACATATGATAATGGTCAAATCTGCCATTTTTAGTCTGATCACTACTTTGAGCCCTTGCAATTCAAAATATTCAAATTAAACTTTGATAACTATTTGCACCTCATCCAAGACAACATCAAGGTGAACACTTTTTGTAAATACCACCATGCCAAATTCTTTTTAGATCAAATGCTATGCTCATCCAAAGTTGGAACATTTTATAATATTCAACAATCTCACACTTAGCAATTTTTGCAATACTTTGAATTTGGAATTTCCACCACCACACCTCATCTTCTCTGGTCATTTAGGACTTAACCAAACACACACAATTCAAATTGTGCCACCTTTTGAACTCACTCAAAAATTGGGCAAACTTGCAAATTCCAATTATGGCACTATTTGACACTATGTCAAATAGTGATCTACACTACCCTAACCTGCCCCAAATCCCTCCACATTGCTCCCTTGACTTCTCTCACCCTAGCCCATGCATAGTAACCCTAAGAGGGGGGCCAAAACCATCATGGCCATGGCCATGCCGGCCATGCCACACTTGGCACACTCCCCTCTCTTCTCCTTCCTCCTCACCCTGGCCACCATGTCCTCTGGCTCCACAGCATCCCTCTACACCACCTAGCACCGTTGCTTGTCGAGGAGGACGACGACATTCGCCGGAATTCGCGCGCCCAAATCTGCCGAGCATGCCGCTCACGTCGCACAGCGTGCACGCCACGGCGAGCTCTGGCCACGTGCAACCCCGACGAGCCACGCCTTCCCCGGACCCCATTCCTTCGCCATCAGCTTCGCCGTAGCAGCGCCAACCCGTGTGACACACGCCCGTGCTCTCGCGCCGCTTGTCGCCGACGACCAGCTCGCCGGATCCCCGTGAACTTGCCGCCAGCACCTCGCCCTCTCGCGGCCGCCAGACCGTCCCCCACCTCATTCTCTAGCTCCCTAGCACCACCGGACGCCGCCTACCTTGCGCCCACCTCGCCGACCCTATTCCTTCGCCGGAGCCGCCGCTACGCTGTCGCCTTCGCCGCCCACTTCACGGCCACCTTGCGCGCTATAAAAGGAGGCATCCCCGCGCCTTCATCTACACACCAAACCTGCTCGCCTCCTTCTCCTCGATCTCCTCGACCCATTTCCCCTCTCCAATTCTGTAACATCCCAAAATTTTCTAAATTTTGAAATGTTAAATAAAAATAAAATAAGGTGATTGAATTGTTGACTTTGTGGAATTTACCGAAGAAATTGAATTTTTTTTAGGACTTGTTTAAACTTTTCTCAATTACGATGGAAACATTATACATGAGTGGATAAATATGACTATCCAAAAGTATAAATCTTGGTTGAGTAAATTTTATACAAACCCAACTTGTGTGTATTTGTCTTGTTTCCAATCATTTGATTTGAGCGTCATTTAAAATATTTGTCCAAACCATGTTAAACTATTTAGAGAGGGAATAATACGACTTTCCCAAGAGAGAGGAAATAACATGACATTTCCAAAAAAATATATAAATGGTCTGGGAAGTATTCGATTTGTGGTGTCATTTGACATTTATTGCATTTTATATAAATCTTATTTCATTTCTAAAATAGAACAAAGTATTAAGAGACGAGGATAACATGACATCCTCAAATATATAGTTGGAAATGATTTAAATATAATACATGTGCATGTTAATTGATTTACCAAAAATAAATTATTTCTTTATAAGAAGGACTGGAAATACATTTCCTCAAGTCCAATATAATTATTTTTGTTTTTATTGGAATTTTTCTGGTTTTTGTTGAGCTTAGTCCTAAATCTGAAAGAAATAAAGCAGAAAGAGTTTAGAGAAGGAAAAAAAAGGACCAGACCTTGCCGTGGATGGCAAACTGCCCAGCCCAGGTCGTCTCCCCTCAGAAAAAGGAAATAAACAAAACGAGAATAAGAAAAGAAAGGCTGCAGTCGTCTTCAACCTCTGCCTGAACGGAAACGGCAGAAACTGCCCGCGTCAATGCGCCCTACTGCACCCCTCCTCGGCCCGGACCTGAGGCTCATCTAGAACCTTCCTCTGCCCCTTTCCCCTTCGTCTCCCCGCGCTATTGCGCTTTTATTCGAGCTGTAATGTCCATGGCGTTACAGAAAACGGCCGCGGCCATTAAAGCCGACTCCCATTGCTCCACATCCTCCCCCTCTGTATAAATTCGACCGGAGCTTCCAAATAGCATACCACACTCCTCCACTGATCCACGCCCCCAGGCTGCCCCTGTGGAGGGCGAATTTCTTCGCCGGAGTTCCGACGGCCGCCGCGACGTTTCGTCGAATTCTCCGGTATGGAGGGACTCAGGCCCTGATTCTTCTCCTTGTCTTTCTCTTTAGCCCGTACGCATCACACTGATGCCTCCGTTTGATCCAATTCGTAGCCGGAGGTCACCCACGACGAACACCCGGCCACCATCGCTGTAGCTGTCCGCCACCATCTCCAGCCAATTCTCCGAGGATTCCAGAGGGCATCATCATCTTCTTCATGCAAGGAGGAGCGCCCTAGGCCCTGGTGACTTCCACTTAGTCGACGTCTCTCTCCGCAGCTGCGCACAATCTCAAGTCTTGTCGGTGAGCTGCAGCTTCAATCTCCTTTTGACGCGTAGGTTCTTTCAGTTAAACAATATAGTCTGAACATGTCACGTACGTGGAGTTTCAGTCAATTTCGTTTTCGGACAGATTGTAGGTGAAACTTCAGAAACTCATAACTATAGCACTTGGCCAAAATCCATAAATAAAATCATTTTGGAAACCTTGGAACAAGCAGAATATTATGGAACCCTTAGATTTCATTTTTTTAAAAAGATTTTCGTTCGGTAATTTTTGAGGTAAATTTCGAACTAGTTTGACCATAGTTTAAATTCTATAAACAGTTTTAATGTTGTTCTTTCTATAAAACGTATGAAAAGGTTATGACCATCTGTTGGTGTTATCTAAAATTGTTTTCGCTAATACTAATTCTTAATTAGATTAACTTGTTAACACCCTAGTTCATACGGTTAAATTTGGAATTAACCAATAGAACAATATAGCTTATGTTTGTGTGTGTTCCATAGTTGATATCATTTGGTACTTACTGTATTTTGGCTGATGTGGAATGATTCAGTGCATGGAAACTGAGTCCCCAAAAACTTCACATGTCCAAGCTTTAGTTGCCAATAACTTACATCGTCTCACAGGCATAGAAAATATGCGGGACAGTTCTGAACCTGTAACGTGTATAGCTAGATTCAGTAAATTTCGTATTTGGACAGTTTATACGTGTAACTTCATAAGTTCATAACTTTAGTTCTACTCATCCAAATTTCGCAAATTTAGTATCGTTGGAATCCTTAGAAAATGTAGAATTTAATAAACCTATCCGTTTGAAGTTTTCACAATTGTAAAATATTCGAATTTCAGTTGAGAAATCTTGAGTATTTTGTCATAACTTAAATTATATAATCCTTTTCAATATGATTCCTTTGGCAAACTTGAACCATATGACCGTACCCATTTGATAGTACCCTTAAACCTTAGTTCCAATATTGTCCATGACCTTGTACAAAATATTTTAGGTTATAAGCTTAGTTCTCACATAATTCTAATTTTGAAAATACCCAAATTTAATTCGGGTTTATCCTTGATATAATTAGTGTTGCTAGTAAATACTAAATAATGTGACTTGGTTTTATTTGGAGTTTATTTATATTTTTGATATTTCGTTTTGTTGGATATTTCCTTTTGAAATGTGTGTATGTTTATGTATAGTATTCTTTCCTTTTCGTTGCGATAGATTTCACGAAGAGTGACGGGATGAATTATCAAAGAAATAATATGAGTTGCTAATACACAAGATAACTACTCTTCTTCAAAGAAAGGCAAGTTACACATGACCTTTGTCCTACTATTTTTGATATGCATGTTTTACAAATATTTTCGTAGAAATGCATGTGTAGGGAAATTATGCTTTGCTATCCTAGTAGAGAGCCATAGGATTTCTTACCATGTTCCTTGTAGCCCTTTTATTAAAATGCGTATATTGTATGAGTGCTTAGCCAATTGCTTGGTAGACGTGGGATATGGGTTTTCAAAGAACAAAACCATTTATGAAAATTGACATGCGCCCATTCTGGGGTGGTATGGTGAAAATATTTTTGAAATAAAAACTTATCAAAATGTTTTCCTCTGGGCGGAGTGGTATGTTGGGAGCGTCTACAAGAGCTGCATCCAGTGAGTGGCTCTGCAGACTCAGGTTTTGGTGGGGACCGCCGCCCAGGGTCAAAGAGATCTTCAAAGTTTCAGTTAAAGAAGCTTCCAGTACAACCACATGCTATATGGGCTCTGGCTTAGTCGTACATAGAGGGAAACCCTTGCATCGGTACCGCCATTGGAGAGGGGTCTTCGGATCATAGTTGCGGGCGGACTGGGATTATGTATAGGGGGCTTCTATGGAAAACTTCGTCATGATCCATGCCCGGTTAAGCCAAATGAAGGATACAACAAAAAGGATGGATTGTGACATGTGGGGAAAGTGTACAACCTCTGCAGAGTGTATGATCTAATCGATTAGCCGTGCTCCCGGATATGAGCAATTTGAGCAACTGAAGATTGAAGCGGATGAAGGATCTCCTATGTTTTCAAAACCTTTTCAAAAATTGTTTTGGCATGCTAAGTTTATCCAGTGAGTGGCTCTGAACTTAGGATTGTCCGAACTGTTTTGCAATTACTACTTTCATCCAGTGAGTGGCTCTGAATTTAGTGTTGCCTAAAAACTTAATGCATGCTAACTCTATCCAGTGAGTGGCTCTGGAGTTAGTTTAGCTTGTTTTGGGGATGGGATGTAGGATGGTGAACCTTGGTGGATTCCTTGTGTTTGTCCAGCCCTATATTATTTTGTTTTAAAAATATATAAAGACAAAGAAAGTTTCTAAAAAAGATTTTCATGAAACAAAATTGGCTTTACGCAAAATAAACCCTGAGCCTTCCTTTGACATACCTTTGCATGTATAAAAATATAAACCACTTTGCAACTTGTGTAACTTGCCAATACATTCAAAGTATTGACCAAATGTTTTTGGCTGTAACTTTACCTGTTGCAGATGATGAGTGAGGACGACTAGGATCATGGGTCTATACTCAACAAGCCCTGTGGCGTTGATGAAGCCCAAGACGTACCTTTATGTTTCCGCTGTAATGTGAGCCAGCCACTATGCTGTGCAAGGATGTAATAAACTCTGGATTCATCGTTTGAGTAATAAAATGACGTATGTTATATCTTGATATTCATTTGTTACTGTGTGTGCTAGCTATGATCCAGGGATAGCACTGTAAGCACAGAGATTCGAACCCTACCAGGTTCGGGTCACTACAAATTCTCTCCAGAGCTCGCCAATTGCTCCGTCGATCGCCGGAACCCGACGCAGAAGCCGCCGTCGATTGACGCCTCCCCGAGCGACGCCACTGGTACCAAGCACTCTCATCGTCGACAACGCCGTCCTGAAGACTGCCGGAGCTCCGAGCCGCTCCGACCCCCTACCTCCGCCGTGCCCGCGCTCCTCTCCTCGACGGACGACGACGCCTCACCGCACGATCTGCATCTAATCCAACCGCCCACGTTCATCTGTACCGCTTCGGTGAATCAGTCACGCGCGGGCCCCATTGTCAGCTGGCCCGCAGCGCTAGTTGGGCTGCCCCCTGGCTTTTCAAATCTTTCGGCCCGTTTAATTTCCCGCCGGCCCATTTTTCAAATCCTGTTAAATAAATTGGGTATAAATTTAAATACTGAACCTGTTTTAGAAATTGAATAGTTTCAAATCTACCCAACCAAATTTGATGAATTTTATGTTGTTGGAAAGCTAGAGAAAAGATCTATCCAATGCCACTGGTCCCATGTCAAGATTAGTTGTAGAATTAATCTGATAAAAAGAAGAAGGCAGGGACTTTTGCCTATTCAAATAATTATTAAAATTCAACCAAAATAGATATTAAGTTAATTCCAACTCCAATAGCTCACATTTGACTTACACTAATTGTTTATGCAAGAAAATGGTGTGGTCACTTTGCATGATCATGCCCTAGTTTAATTAATGGACAATATGGCTAGTTTATTTAAGTGATATTGTCCAAAACTATTATGCAAATTATATGAAGTCACTTCATTTAAATCTTGTCCCAAATACTTTCATATGAAGTATGTACCCCTGGTCAAATACTCACAAATGAAATGCTTGGTGAATTTAAATCATAATAGGCATTATTAAATGGTATGAGGTATTCTACACTACAAGAAAAGTTGCCATGGCCGACGAAGTTGAAGTCGCGCCGTGGTTGCTGGTGTACCATGGCCGACGATTTTGGTCCCTCCGTGGTGCATGTCAAAACTTTTTTTTTCTCGTTTTTGAGGCCACCTAGCCCGACGAAAGCGGCCAAAACGTCGCGTATGGTGGCCCGGGGCCGGCCGAGTCAACGCAAATCCGCACCGCCGAGGGATGTAGGGCCCAGATGGCAGCCTCTCTGGCATTGTTTTTTTCTCGATCGCGCCATCTCGTTCAACGTTCTCCGATCGAGCCGTTTACGATGCAGGATCATGGGTCCCGCATGTCATCCTCTATGAACCAAAATTCTTTCTATTCTTGGAATTTTTTTTTCAGCTACTTCCTTTTTCTTTTGATCCCTTGCCTTGAAACGTTGAGACTGCTGCTAAATGGGACCCGTATGTCATCCTCTATGTGCAATCAACTTTCTTTTCTTTGAGTTTTTTTTGGCACCTCAAATTTGGTCACTTGCCTTTTCTTTCGATCCCCTGCCGCCTCAAACGGTGATACCGCTGCTGCTAAATGGGACCCGCATGTCATCCTCTATGCACTATAAAACTTTCTTTTCTTGAATTATTTTTGGCACCTCATATTTGGTCACTTGCCTTTCTTTCGATCCCTCGCCGCCTCTCAAACGGTGATACCGCTGATGCTAAATGGGACCCGCATGTCATCCTCTATGTACTATAAAACTTTCTTTTCTTGGATTTTTTTGGCACCTCATATTTGGTCACTTGCCTTTTTCTTTCGATCCCTCGCCGCCTCAAACGGTGATATCGCCGTCTTAACCTGGACCCATGTCATCCTCTATGTACTATAAAACTTTCTTTTCTTGAATTATTTTGGCACCTCATATTTGGTCAATTACCTTTTTCTTTCGATCTCATGCCACGTTTGAAACGTTGAGGAACCTGCAGGCTCATGGGACCCGCATGTCATCCTCTATGTACTATAAAAGTTCATTTTCTTGGTTTTTTTTCACCCTCTGATTTTTGGCAATTTCTTTTTCTTTTGATCCCCCGCCTCTCAAACGGTGATACCGCTGCTGCTAAATCGGACCCGCATGTCATCCTCTATGTACTATAAAACTTTCTTTTCTTGAATTATTTTTGGCTGCTCATATTTTTTCACTTGCCTTTTTCTTTCGATCCCCTGCCGCCTCTCAAACGGTGATACCGCTGCTGCTAAATGGGACCCGCATGTCATCCTCTATGTACTATAAAACTTTCTTTTCTTGGATTTTTTTGGCACATCATATTTGGTCACTTGCCTTTTTCTTTCGATCTCATGCCACGTTTGAAACGTTGAGGAACCTGCAGGCTCATGGGACCCGCATGTCATCCTCTATGTACTATAAAAGTTCATTTTCTTGGTTTTTTTTCACCCTCTGATTTTTGGCAATTTCTTTTTCTTTTGATCCCCTGCCGCATGTCAAACGGTGATACCGCTGCTGCTAAATGGGACCCGCATGTCATCCTCTATGTACAATCAAGTTTCTTTTCTTGAATTATCTTTGGCTCCTGATATTTTGTCACTTGCCTTTTCTTCGATCTCATGCCACGTTTGAAACGTTGAGGAACCTGTTGGCTCATGGGACCCGCATGTCATCCTCTATGTGTTATAAAAGTTTATTTTCTTTATATTTTTTTCACCCTCTGATTTTTGGCTATTTCCTTTTTCTTTGATCCCCGCCGCCTTGAAACGTTGGGTAAGCTCGACTCATGGGACCCGCATGTCATCCTCTATGTACAATCAACTTTCTTTTTCTTTTGATCTCAAGCCGCATTTGAAACGTTGAGACCGCTGTGCTAAATGGGACCCGCATGTCATCCTCTATGTACAATCAAGTTTCTTTTTCTTGAATTATCTTTGGCTCTGATATTTCGTCACTTGCCTTTTTCTTTCGATCTCATGCCACCTTTGAAACGTTGAGGAACCTGCTGGCTCATGGGACCCGCCGTCATCCTCTATGTGCTATAAAAGTTTATTTTCTTGGATTTTTTCACCCTCTGATTTTTGGCTATTTCCTTTTTCTTTTGATCCCGCCGCCTTGGAAACGTTGAGTAAGTTGCGACTCATGGGACCCGCATGTCCTCTATGTACAATCAAGTTTCTTTTCTTGAATTATTTTTGCTCCCGATATTTGGTCACTTGCCTTTTTCTTTCGATCTCATGCCACGTTTGAAACGTTGAGCAACCTGCTGGCTCATGGGACCCGCATGTCATCCTCTATGTGCTATAAAAGTTTATTTTCTTATTTTTTTTCACCCTCTTATTTTTGCCTTTTCCTTTTTCTTTTGATCCGCCTTGGAAACGTTGGTAAGCTGCTGACTCATGGGACCCGCATGTCATCCTCTATGTACAATCAACTTTCTTTTCTTTTGATCTCAAGCCGCATTTGAAACGTTGAGACCGCCTGCGAATGGGACCCGCATGTCATCCTCTACGTACAATAAAATTTCTTTTCTTGGATTATCTTTGGCTCGATATTTTGTCACTTGCCTTTTTCTTTCGATCTCATGCCGCCTTTGAAACGTTGAGTAAGCTGCTGGCTCATGGGTCCCGCATGTCATCCTCTACGAACAATAAAAGTTTTCTTTCTTGGAGTTATTTTTTACCCCTAATTTCTGGATTTTTTCCTTTTTCTTTTGATCTCCCCTTTGAAACGATGAGGACGCTGTTGGCATGTCGGTCCCACATGTCATCCTCTATGGACATTAAAAGTTTCCTTTGATGGATTTATTTTGAACCCTAATTAATTTCTGGATATTTCTTTTTTCTTTTGATCCCCCCCGCCTTGGAATCGTTGAGGATGCCGCTGCCTCATGGGTCCCGCATGTCATCCTCTCGAACGGTAAATGTTTCTTTTCTTGGATTTTGTTTACCAAACGATTTTTGACTTATTTTTTCTTTCGATATCCTGCCGCCTTTAAAACTTTGAGGACGCTGCTGGCTCACGGGTCCCACATGTCACCTCTATGAACAATAAACGCCGAGGATGCTGCCGCTCATGGGTCCCGCATGTCATCCTCTCAGAACGAAAATGTTTCTTTTCTTGGTTTTTTACCAACAGATTTTTGGTTTATTTTTTCTTTCAATCCCTGCCGCCTTTAAAACGACGACGCGCTGGCTCATGGGTCCACGATGTCAGCCTCACGTACAAGAAACATGTGATATCATGATTATTTTGCAGACAATAAACAGTGTATTGCGCTCCGAGCTATTTCAAACGGATAAATTAAATCTTTATTTTTACATAAACAAACTTATATGTTGAATCTCCTTGTTTTTTGTTTTTGCGAAGCATAGGACTTTCCTGTTTTTTAAGAAAATCCGAACTTTCCGCTTTGGAGTGGGCTGAAATTGTACGAGTCAAAACGCCCAGCAGATAGTTCGAAGGCCCAGAGGTCCAGATGGAGCCCAATTGAAATCTTTCTTTCTTGGTTTTTTTCACCCCTGATTTCTCGCCTTCATTTTTCTTTGATCCCTTGCCGCCTTGGAAACGTTGAGACCGCTGCTGCAAAATGGGACCCATGTCATCCTCTATGTACAATAAAATTTCTTTTCTTGGATTATTTTTGGCTCCTGATATTTGGTCACTTGCCTATTTCTTTCGATCTCATGCCACGTTCGAAACGTTGAGGAACCTGCAGCTCATGGGACCCGCATGTCATCCTCTATGTACTATAAAAGTTCATTTTCTTTTTTTTTTCACCCTCTGATTTTTGGCTATTTCCTTTTCTTTTGATCCTCGCCGCCTTTCTAAGTTGAGGACTCTGCTCATAGGTCCCACATGTCACCTGTATGAACGATAAAGCTTTCCTTTCTTGAGTTTTTTACCCCCTAATTTCGGGCTACTTTCTTTTTCTTTTGATCTCAAGCCGCATTTGAAACGTTGGGACACTGAAAAATGGGACCCGCATGTCATCCTCTATGTACAATAAAAGTTTCTTTTCTTGGATTATGTTTCACCCTTTGATTTTTGGCTATTTCTTTTTTCTTTTGATCCCCTGCCGCCTTGGAAACGTTGACTAACTGGCTCATGGGACCCGCATGCCATCCTCTATGTCCATCAACTTTCTTTTCTTGGAGTTTTTTTTACCCCTAATTTCTGGCTACTTTCTTTTTCTTTTGATCTCAAGCCGCATTTGAAACGTTGGGACCGCTGCTGCAAAATGGGACCCGCATGTAATTCTCCATGTACAATAAAAGTTTCTTTTCTTGGATTATTTTTCACCCTCATTTTTGGTTACTTGCCTTTTTCTTTGATCCCCTACCGCCTTGGAAACGTTGAGTAAGTCTGACTCATGGGACCCTATGTCCAATCAACTTTCTTTTTCTTTGATCTCAAGCCGCATTTGAAACGTTGAGACCGCTGCTAAATGGGACCCGCATGTCATCCTCTATGCACAATAAACTTTCTTTTCTTGGATTATCTTTGGCTCCCCGATATTTTGTCACTTGCCTTTTTCTTTCGATCTCATGCCGCCTTTGAAACGTTGAGTAAGCTGCTGGCTCATGGGTCCCGCATGTCATCATCTACGAACAATAAAAGTTTCCTTTCTTGGAGTTATTTTTTACCCCTAATTTTTGGCTACTTCCTTTTTCTTTTGATCCCCGCCGCCTTGAAACGTTGAGGATTCTGCTGGCTCATGTGTCCCACATGTCACCTCTATGAACAATAAACCTTTCCTTTCTTGGAGTTATTTGACCTATAATTTCTGCTATTTCGCCTTTTAAAATCCCGTGTCGCCTTCGAAACGTTGAGATGCTGCCGCCTCATGGGTCCCGCATGTCATCCTCTCGAACGATAAATGTTTATTTTTTTTTATTTTTTTACTAACTGATTTTTTTCGATCCTCTCGTCTTTAAAACGTTGACGACGCGCTGGCTCATGGTACCCGATGTCACCTACCCGTAGAAACATGTGATATCTTGATTATTTTGCAGACAATAAACAGTGTATTTCGCTCTGAGCTATTGCAAACGGAAAAAAATCTATACTTTTAAATAAACAAACTTATATGTTGAATCTCCTTGTTTTTTGTTTTCGCGAAGCATAGGACTTTCCTGTTTTGGAGTGGGCTCAAATTGTACGAGTCCAAAAGCGTCCAGCAGGATAGTTCGAAGCCCAGACGGCCAGATGCAGCCCAATTGAAATCTTTCTTTTCTTGGATATTTTTCAGCCCCTGATTTCGGCTACTTTTTTTGGAAACGTTGAGAACGCTGTCGCAATAGGACCCGCATGTCATCCTCTATGTACAATAAAAATTTCTTGGATTATTATTTTTGGCCCCGATATTTGGTCACTTGTCTTTTTCTTTCGATCTCATGCCACGTTTGAAACGTTGAGGAACTGCTGCTCATGGGACCCGCATGTCATCCTCTATGTGCTATAAAAGTTTATTTTCTTGGTTTTTTTCACCCTCTGATTTTTGGCTATTTCCTTTTTCTTTTGATCCCCTGCCGCCTTGGAAACGTCGAGTAAGCTGCTGCAAAATGGGACCCATGTCATCCTCAATGTACAATCAACTTTCTTTTCGTGGCTACTTTCTTTTTCTTTTGATCTCAAGCCGCATTTGAAACGTTGAGACCGCTGCTGCAAAATAGGACCCACATGTCATCCTCAATGTAAAATAAAAGTTTCTTTTCTTGGATTATTTTCACCCTCTGATTTTTGGCTATTTCCTTTTTTGTTTCGATCCCCGCCTTGGAAACGTTGAGGATGCTGCCTCATGGGTCCCACATGTTATCCACTATGAACAATAAAAGTTTCTTCTCTTCGATTTTTTTCACCCTCTGCTTTTTGGCTATTTCCTTTTCTTTTGATCCCATGCCGCCTTGGAAACGGTGATGCTGCTGCCAATGGGACCCGCATGTCATCCTCTATGTACAATAAAATTTTCTTTTTTTGTTATTTTTGGCTCCTGATATTTGGTGACTTGCCTTTTCTTTCAATCTCATGCCGCCTCTCAAACGTTGAGTAAGGCTCATGGGACCCGCATGTCATTAACTATGTACAATAAATTTTCTTTTCTTGGATTATTTTTGGCCTGATATTTGGTCACTTGCATTTTTCTTTCGCTCATGCCGTCTTTGAAACGTTCAGACCGCTGCTACAACATGGGACCCATATGACATCCTCTATGTACAATGAAAGTTTTTCTGGATTATTTTTCGCTCCCGATATTTGGTCACTTGCCTTTTTCTTTCGATCTCATGCCGTCTTTGAAACGTACACACATTGTAATTATAGTGCTGAAATAAAGTCAATCCTAAAACAGCCATGCATGGGTTATAATATGAAGGCAACACGAAATACAAAAGCAGGGCAGTGTTCAAATAAACTGATTCAAACTAGTACATACTAAAAACAGTGTACTACTTCTCAACACTTCAAGCATAATAAAAAAGTGTGTCAGTGTTTTTTTAAAGGTAACACCGAACGGGCAATGTTTAAAGCAGGCTTAAACCACATAGCCGCTTGTCGGACACTACCCCAACTATCTCTGGGAAGGCTGATAACTCCCACAGTCTCACCTTCATCTGGCTGGAGGTTGCAGCGCAAAATTTTAGGGTATTGATTATGAAGATACTTCCGGTATGCTGTGTAGACGCAGTTTTTCCTCATGAATGGAACCAATGTGCCATCAGGAGCTTTGGATTCACGCTTCTTCAGGTTGGCAATGATCGGGTAATTGAGTCCGAGGAACAGAGAGTGGTCGCCGAGGCTGTTAACCTGCCTCCAATGAAAGTCCCCTGCACGTGCTGCAACGAACAGAGATATGGGATCCTGCTCAAAGACGTAGGTGGCAACAGGAGGATACTGCCGTAGCTGAAGCCCATTAGCAGCATAGGGAATGTCAGGAGGTACTTCAGCATTGGCAATCCCAATGTTGTTTACTGTAAGGATGATCATCAATCGCTTGCCATCAGCAGATGGAGCGAGGAACCACGCGTACTGCTGATCATCCACCACCGGTGGCGGGATTACGAACATGGACATCGGGTTTTCTGCAATATTAGAAATGGAGACGAATAGGGTGTTACTGGCAACCATATTCAAACAGCAGCATTGTTCATCGTTCATGCTCACAGTATAAATACGACTATGTAAGCTAAGGACATTGGTCATTCATGTGTTCAAATCGAGTGTCCAATATATCAGTTATACTGCATCCATCCCACGAAACTAGTCTTAACTTCGCCAAAACTAGACACTAGTTAGTGTATACACAGTTATATACTACCTCTGTCCCACCGAAAGTGTCTGAGATTTGTCCAAATTCAGATGTATCTAGACAGTGAAAGCATATAGATACATTCAAATTTTGACAAATATATCATCTTAAGTTTAAGTCCTGTGTTGTAGTTAATTCCCTTTGTCTTAAGTGATCCAACGGTGTATATGATTAGATATTTGTATACAATATAGGAGTACAGACAATCTACCAGTTGGTCCAGTTTTAAACTGAGTATAGAGCTTCAATCATGACCCTTGGAGTGCTAAATCTAACGGTGCACAACAGCAGGATTCTCTGTGAAGAGTGCACATAGCTAACTCTACAATATTTTAGAACCATCACGTGAGCCTTGGGTCTACCCCAAAAAATGACCAAATATCTGAAACCCCTGAAGCATAGAATAACTGAGGGTGTCAAGTGGGATCCCACTTTTGTCCCACTTGTAGTATAATTTGAATTTTTTAGTACAAATTTTGACATCAAAATTTGAACTACATAGTACAAAATGACATCCCACCTGAAACCCCTGAAGCATAGGAATAACCCCGTTCAAAGAAATCGCTATTCAGCACTGCTACATGGATCAATGGAAGGTTCTTACGGTCTCAACTCTCAAGGAAACATCAAAGGAAAAGGTAGATAAGAAACGAGTGAGTGTTAGATGTACACATATTTTTAATTTTTTATTTGTTCCCTTCGTTTGCCGACTGATGGGAAGAAACATCATTTTTTGTAGGACCACTCTTGTTTTCGTATTTTATATATGCATTGTTGGCAATATTTTCTTTCGAAAACCATGAATATAGCTCGAGCTACATGTAGCATGGTTTTTGAAAATTTTGAGAGCTGCATTTTGAAGTTCCAAAGAAAACGGAGATTAAATACGGGTGTCAACAATGTTGTGTTCTACCAACATTCAAATGTCCAAATCAAAATATCTTATATTTAAGGTTTTGCAACAACAACAAAATCTGACATATATTTTCCAACATTTTGTTTAGTAAATAATTGGATTTTGATTGAGTTACTTTTCTAAGGGAAAAAAGGAGAAGGCAGATATTCAAGACACTTTTGGTGGGACGGAGGGAGTAAATCAAAAGTAAGAAAAAGTTATAACATGTTTCATGAGATGGAGTACTAAATAACGGCCATATGCATCTCTTCGATGCAGAGGCCGGGGTACCTCGCCCTCTATTTCGAGCAAAAATCAACTAGTTATATGAAACAATGGGTGTAAAAGTTAATCAAGAAGGGTGCCTTCATTGTGCTACGTTAACATTTGAGATACTTGTTAATTACATCCATATTCTGCAGTGGATAGAGTTACTAATTCAGGATTGCATTCACATACGGAGTATACTATGTTTGCTGATGACTGATTAGTACTAATTCGTTGCAAGCAACGGTTCATTCATATTCAGATAAAGGATGTGATCGTTAAGTCATATACTTATGAAAGTCCTTATGCATCTCTCTGATGCAGATGGCGGGGGTCTCTCGTCCTCCTTTTGGAGCAAAAATCAATTAGTTATATATGAAACAATGGGTGTAAAAGGTTATCAAAAAGGGTGCCTTCATAGTGCTACCTTATCTTTTGAGATACTGGTTAATTACATCCATATTCTGCAGTGGCGTAGAATTACTAATTCAGGAATGCAATCACATACTGAGCATACTATGTTTGTTGGTGACTAATTAGTACTAATTCATTGCAAGCAACGGTTCATTCATATTCAGCAAAAGGCGGTGTGATCATTAAGTCATTTATGAAAGGTAAAATATAAACAAGGTAGTTCATGAATAACTTCATTGATTAAGGCAGTGTATCATGCAATGCAACATAAGGACTGAAAAAATACCATTTGGGGTGTCCCAGCAGTACGTCCAGCCCCTAATTTCGTCCACCGCAAAAACTTGGCCACCGAGTTCAATGGCATCACAGAACGCCGGCACAATTTGTTCAGGTGTAGGGTTCTTCAGCATTCTCCAGTCGCCACCCCCTTCAAGGTAGAAAATCCTTTTGTCGAACAAGGCGATGAGCTTGTAATCTGCGTACCTCCCACCTTTTGTGGGCACTTGGCAGATTACAATCTTCAACAAATTAATTGCTCGACTCCAGCAAAGATAGTATAACCAATCTTTAGTAGCAGGTTGATATGTAACACCATGACCAATCTTCGGATCAGGTGGGGATGGAAGGGGGATATGTCGCTCGGTGTAGACGTTCACAAGGCACCACTGGCACCCACGATGATCGGCGGCGGCGATCCAGTCGCCGTTCGCGCCAAGCCATTTTCTGTCGTGCATGAACGGCAGGGTGACAGAACGGCGAGGATGGTCGAGGGGCACCAGGTCGTACACGGTAACATGCAGACGAGATGCTGTCGCCACGAACCAGGGTTCATCGAACCAATAAGCAGGCGGAGGCATCAGCAGGCAGGGTTCATCCCAATGGTGCATCTTACCTTCATCCTTGCTGATCTGGTCGTAGAGCTCCCTGGAACATGCGGCAAGTCGGACGGTGTAGGTAACGTCCAGATGCGCAGCGATGAGGTCGATGTTGTCGCCGGTGAGAGCCTCCAAGTGGCCGTCCCCGCCGCCCCGGCAAAGCCTAGAATATTCCATCACGTGAAGATGGATTTAGGTGGATGGCGGATGCAACTGCGCTTGGGGTTTTCGGAGGAGAGGGCGAGCGCTATGGAAGGAACGATGCGGCGTGGTGGGGATCGAGATCCTGCGCGTGCGCGTGATTCTGGGAGGGTGAAGAAAAAGATGATAGACATGCAAGGGGCAAAACCTAGGCAGTACTCTAGGCTGCTGCTGCTGCGACTGGGCGCCGATTTGACTGTTGGTAGATGGTAGACTAGCACGCCACCCATCTATAAATTTGCGACGACGTTTGGTGCAGTGATGTCTCGTCACATCAGCTTGAGCAGAGAGGGCTTTTTTTACAGTTTCCATTACGATATATTTTTCGCCGATAATCGTAGTACTCTATGCCAGAGACACGTACCTTAACACGTGGGCAGCATGCAACCGCGCGAGCACCAAAATGAAATGAGAGATGTTTTAGAGCAGAACTTCATTTTCAATGCCTTTCCTAGCTTGGTTTGGAAACCGGACAGAGCTTCAGTGACTTGATGCTTCCAAGTCTCATTGTGACTAGGTGCCACCATCTACCATCATTCGAGATCCAACGTTCCAAACTATCTGTTATTTCGAAGCTAAAAAAGAAAAAACTATTCAGAAAATTTTGAAAAAAATCCAGTAATATGTAGATGCCTTGTTTTAAAATCTATGAATATTTCATCCCATTCGGATGACTAGCTTGTGATTAAATAGCTTCTTACGTATTCGAGCACTAGTTTAAACTAAATATATATTTTCTCACAAACCTATGATTCAAATCGAATGAAACTCCACCAAAATATAAATCGAAATATGCATGATTTACTGCAATGTGAGCGGATAATTCAATCCCACGAAAAGACAATATGCTCCAAGACCAGTAATCTCTTCCCTAGCTTATCTGAACATAACTGACAGTGTCCTTAGAGAACATCTTGCAGCCTCAGTAAAGCCTCAGGTATGAACAAGAAGCATATTGCCATCTACAGATCACGCTAAGAACCACAACCCAGGATCATCCTCATAGCCTATATCATCAAGGTTTCCCTCCAAAATGCTTATGTTTTTGGAAAGTTTTCTTGACGATAGGGAAGATTCTGAAGGGCTTAGATTCGCTACAATAGCAACAAATGGAAAATTTTCGCCGCTAAAAAGAGTATCCCGCCATTTTAATATACACTTACTAGTAGTTGATCAATTGTGCATTGCAAAACACAAAGTTCAGATCAAATGTGCAACATACCAACAGAAAGTTAACTAGCAGTTTTACGAGCACATGGCGATATTAAGGTGATGAAGCAGTTAACTAGCAGAACAAGATCTCCTACTCAGGGACGCTCTTGGTGGACGCCGAGATATAGGTCGCTAGCTGTGCACGGAGATCCTCCTTCTCCTTGATAATCGCCTTAAGGACGGCGGTTTGTCCGCGCATTAGCACCCTCGAGATCTGCCTCTTGAGCTTTAATTTCAACTTCTGTTCCATGAGATACTTGATGAGGTTGCTTCCAGTATCCATCCATGTGACGCTCTTGTTGTTCAGTTCCACCCAGTAGGCGTTCTGCTGCTTAAGCATGTCGACGCATTGCGCAAGATGAAAGGAGATCTCCTTCTCAGACGCCAAAACTCTGTGAAGACGATCACACTCCAGGGTGAGGGAGTGTTCATTCTCCAGCTGGCTGCCTATGTGGGCCTTGTTCTCCTCCTTTTGCTACAACAATCATTGTATGAAAAAAAAGAAATCAACCCATTCATATATGAGTATTAATTACCCGCAAACAATAGGACTACTAATTTCTAGCATGGATATTGATAAAGGAATGGACAACACTCGGACGCTCCACAAATACCACAGGGTTCATCAACACATAATAATCGGAAAGCAGTGATTACATAAACTATAAAAAAACAAGTGGACAGAGGCATACAGCCTACCTGGCTTGGCCGGGAAACGGGGCCGAACTTAGCTTCGGACGGCCGGACTTGGGGCGCCACCGTCGTTGTGGTTACCGGGGAGACATTTGAACCGCCGGCCCTGTGAGATGTAAATAAATGTAAAAACGGTTAGAAAATAAGAATCAACTGAAGGACACCCCGCTAGAAACTTACCCGGACGAACCCTCGCCCTTGATGGTGGTGTTTGCATCATCATCATTCATCAATGTGACGCTCTGGTTATGCAGTTCCACACAAACGCGGTTCTGCTCATTAAGCCTGTCGAGCTCGGCAGTAAAGGTATTGATGCCTTGCTGAAGATTATGGCAGATCTTGTTCTCGGACGCCAAATCTACGTGAACAGGCTCAAACTCTGGGGTGAGGGAGAGTTCATTCCCCAGCTGGCTGCCTATGTGGGCCATGTTCACCTCCATTTGCTGGCACGATCATTGTATGGAACAAAAAAGAATCCAACCAATTCATATATGAGTAATTACACGCAAAAAAATAGGAGTACTACTAATTTCTAGCACAGATCTTGATACAGGAATGGACATCACTTGGACGCTCCACAAATATCACAGTGTTCATCAACACATAATTAAAAGGAAAGCCGTGATTACATAAACTACTCCATCCTATCCCTTTTAGTAGTAGTAGTAAACACGGATTTAGTAAAGTTGTATTCTCCCTATGATCCCTTTTAGTTGACTCGGATTTAGTACAAAGTTGTACTAAATTTGAGTCAAATAAAATGGATCGGAGGGAGTACTAAATCTGAGTCTATTAAAATGGATTGGAGGGAGTATTAAAAAAAAAGTGGATAGAGGCATACAGCCTACCTGGCTTGGCCGTGAAACGGGGCCGAACTCAGCTTCCGACGACCGGACTTGGGGCGCCACCGTCGTGGGGGTTACCGGGTAGACGTTTGAACCGCCGGCCCTGTGAGATGTAAATAAATGGAAAAAACAGTTATTAGAAAATAAGAATGAACTGGAGGACACGCCACTAGAAACCTACCCGGACGAACCCTCGCCCACTGGCTCGCTCTCCATCGAATAGAGGATAGACTGCTCTGCGAGAATGCTCAGGCGATCATAAGTGGCCATACAACGACGCGCTAGCTGGCTAGATGAGTTTTTCTCGGCGGTCCTAGTCCTCATCGTCTTCCCTAGGATATCCTGCCGCCGGGCCGCCCGGCTCAATGGAGCCATGGCTTGCGAGGTACGTAGTACTTTACTACTCAGTAGTTAGGGTGGAGGGCTGGTGAAGGCTAGTTACTAGCTACCAGCAGAACAGAAAGAGAAGAAGGGCGGAGGGCTGGTCAAGGCTAAATCTTACATACACCCAGAAAAGACCATCGTGCCCTCGCGGGGCTTCTGAGCAATTATAGGGACGTGTGTTCTCAAATGGGCAAGATAGGGTACCTTCCCGAGGAAGCATCTAGCACCCAAGCCGATGGACTGCGCGTTGAACAATGGTTACAGTATGTGTAAAAAGAAAAGATAACAAGGGAAATGCCTGGCAGGGTCCAGAGGTGCATTTAATCGGACATGGGATTCCATAGTATTTTACACCATAGAGTATGTGAACATAAACACAGAATACAATCAAGCGCTTAGTGTTTACATAAAGGGCCCTAACTGAAGATAGGAAACGCAAGCAAGTCCCTCTCCGCCAAATAAGATCATATATCGTCGTTAGGGCCGCCCTGGTGAATCCTCTGAATGAAAAAAGCCCATAGTTGGCAACCTAAACCCGCCGCTCCGAATAGGAACTTCCGTCCGACGAGAACTTTCTGACAACAAAAATTAATTAATTCAGTACTGCATAAACCGCAATTTCAATTAGATAAACACGAAGATTAAGATAGGCGCATGTATCACCTGTCGATGCGAACCCAGATAGTCAGCTCCGTGCACGGTTGATACCATTGCAACGACCGCTCTAGTTCCGACCATTTGGCGGCGCCCGGCGTGGTCGTGCTGTTCGCCAGAATAGTGGCCGTATAGTTGGGGAGCATTAAACCAATCTCAGAGCGATTAAGTAATGGCTTGCCGTGCGACGACATACTCACCTTGTACTCCGGCCACACGCACGCCGCCGACCTAACGCACTCAACGGATAGGCTGGCCAGCACGCATCCATTTTTCGGCTGGACTTGCGTATATGTGTGCCAGACGAACACGGTACCATCGTTCCCGTAGAAGATGACCGGACGTCTTGGCTCTGGCGGTGCCAGCACCGGGATGATGAACGCCATCGCGGTGCCGTACGGGATCATGTCCACACAAATCGAATGGATTTCTCTGAGGTGGGCGATGAGCGCTGCTGGCGAGGCGGAGAAGTCGCAGCCGGCCTCTGTGCAGTCGCACGGGCCGTGCGGGCACGCGAGCTCGTGGTCGTGGAGCTCGTTGTAGGCGACCACGCTCCCGCACCCGTCGTGGGGGCACTCCATCCTCTTTAATCTGCTTTGAAGAAGATATTGATGGGGAGGGGAGGGGAGGGGCGAGTGGAGAAGAAGGAAGGTGGTGGCTATTAATTCGGGCCTCACCGTCCCACCAGTTTGGCTAAGTTTGGCTGTTTTTAAATAGGTGCTTTTTGGCTTTTGGATTTTGGAAGCCAAAAAAAAGATCTTTGTTTTTGGCTTCCAAAATCCAAAAGCCCAAAAAGCACCTATTTAGGTGCTTTTTTTGGCTTTTGCCAAAGCCAAAAAGCCAAAAAAAGCCACAACAAAAGGGCTAATTAAGGTGACGCTGAAAGTTTCACTGTCTATGTTTTCACACGCAGTACACCTTATATGATGGCCAAAAATGGGATATGAAGATTTTCTCGAAATATCAAAAAAAATAGATTGATGTTTGACATATGTGTGATGTTACTCAAAATTGAACTACATGTTACGAATGGACGGTCGGCAATTTTGAGGGAAGAAAATGAATTTTAAAATATTGAAATACTTTGAGTGTCTCTGTGTGAAGCCTTGCACTAAGATCATAGAAATTTCCATTACCCTTGTACGGATGGTGGGTCCTAAAAGTTGAAGTAATTTGAGTGCAACAAAAAGAACTTCAATGAAATTAAAAATGTGGACTAGCTTGTGTCGTCATATGAGATATAGATGGTATAAAAATAACAAACTACAATCCTAAGAGTGATTTATATAAATCAAGTTTGATTTCTTGCTTTCATGTATGAGTTAATTTATTAACATGGCTTTCTACCCCCCCCCCCCCACACACACACTCTCTCTCTCTCTCAAATGGGGGTGAGAGGAGAAGAAGGATGTTCGTAACTCATGCCTCACCATCCTACCAGACTTTGGTCGATGCCCAAGACATTCATGACCTAAAAAGGTGGCGTTGACTATTTCATAGTCTACATTTTCACAAGCATTATACAATGTATATTGGCCAAAATGTGATGTGTAGATTTTCTCGAATTGTACCTTATTTGGATTCATGTTTGATGTATGAGCGGTTTTACTCAAAATTCAACTACATGTTCAAATTGCCAGGTCGGAAAATTTGAATGAAGAAAATATAGTTTAAATATTGAAATAAGTGAGCATATGTGTGTGTGTGTGTGTGTGTGTGTGTGTGTGTTTTACGAATGTGGTGGGTCCTAGAATATTGAAGCAAATTCAAAAAAAATGTGCTAGCTTGAGTCATCGTATGAGATAAAATTGCTATACAAATAACAAACTTACAACCTTAAGGTAATTTAAGAAAGATTTATTTTCTTGCTTACACATGTGTGGTCATGTTGATTGCATTGTATATTAGTATGAACTTACTAATAATTATCCCAAATATTGGCAGCAATGTGCATCTTACCGTTCACATATATTTTATTCAACTTCATTTCACACAAAAATACATTCTACTTTATTAGTGTAAAATAAGAGCTTTATGTGAGCTTTATTGTGAAGTGGCTGCCTGAGAGAAGGGCCAAATTTTCAAGGTAACAATTTCGAAACATGGCATACTTCATAAGATGACCATTTAGGTGATATATATGTTGATTATTTCTCGAGTTTGTAATATATGTGGACTTATGTTGAGTTTTAACCAATTTTAGTCAATTTAAAATTGCATGTTCTTTAAAGTTCGGCACGAGTTTTGGTAGAAAATATGCAGATTTTACCATGGTAAGGTGTTATGCTTCATGCATGAAAAAACTACAAAGAAAAGATGAACAATTTGTACGAATGGTGAAGCCGGTGAATTTGAAGCAAATTGAATGCAACCAAAGGAAATTCATTAAAACTAAAAAAAGATGAAGAGTTCACGAGGAAATGGTATGGCGATTTGAAAAGAAAATGAATCACTACATATGTGAATCTGGTCATAGTAAACGAAAATGCCAAGTAGAGTTTCCAATTTTGTTCATAAAAATAGATCAAATTTGAACTAGATTTGTGATGTAGATTGGTCATAGAAATCGCTATAAGCCATCGCAATGTACGGAAGTGAATAATTCTAGGCATCCATATTTTAATTACTTCATGTAATGTAATTGAACAAGCTAGATTGGGTATTGCCCCATGAAATTGTACCACACATGCCAACAATAGTAAACCTGATTGCTTACAAGTACGCCAACATTATGTGGCTTGATTAAATGTGCATTAAACTTAAAATGCCTATTTATTTATTTTGTTTTAGTAGTCGTATGACAGTGAAGGATCCAGAGTTGCATTAATCGGCGAATTGGGTTACATATTACATAGACTAATTCATGGTAAACATAAAATACATCCAATCCCTCAACATTTTTAGATAAAGGTCTAAGTAGTCCTTCCCCACCGAAGTAGATGACCACCTCCAACACTACGGCCGTCCTGACAAGAACCATCAGCAAAACGTCTCTTTTAGTCCTTGTACTGAGTACTTTGAAGCAGGAAGCCCCAGACACACCCTTCCTTTTACGGTGATGAAGCAATATAAACATCAAAAGAAGAGGCAGAACAAGATCTCCTACTCAGGGACACTTGGTGGACGCCGAGATATAGGTCGCTAGCTGTGCACGGAGATCCTCTTCTCCTTGCTAATCGCCCTGTCACAAGAAAAACAAATTAATTCAGCATTACTTAAATCCGCATTAGCATCGTCCCAATAAGATTGAGGGTAGTGTTATGTTCACTCACTCCTTATCGATGCGCAAATAGATAGTCAGCTGCTTCGATGATTCATTGCCGCACAGGTACCGCGGCGGCACCGAGAGGAAGGAAGTGACATCTCCCAAAGAAACTGTGCCCGGAGTCGGGCTGCTCGTCGGCTCTAATACCGCCTTCACCACGTCAAACAAGTGTTCCCCGGTAAGCTTACGCGGCCCCGGCATCGGCGGGCCGTTCGCCCACATTGTCACCCTATACCGGGGCAAGTTGCACGCCGCCGGCCTGACGCACACGAAGGATACCGCGGTGTCCATGCCGCAAGGGTGGATGTGCAAGGCGAACACTGCGCCATCCGTCCCGTAGCCGATGAGCTGTCGTTTTGGCGAGCCCGGTGCCGGCACCTTCAGATGAACAAATCCGAAGTCCTCGTCGTACGGGAACCTATCCACAGCGGTCAAGTGGGCTTCTCTGAGGTGTAGGATGAACGGTACCTTCGAATCGGCGAATTCGCAGCCGGGGTGCGTGCAGAAGCAAGAGCCGTGCGGGCACGCCATCATGTGCTTGTCTTCCTCGTTGTAAGGGATCTCCCTCCCGCACCAGTCGTTGATACACTGGATCGTCGGCTTCAGAGGCTGCTTCTTCGGCACAGGCAACTCCATAGTCTAAGGTCTGATGAGGGATCGGAAAGGGGCGCGGGGGGTTGTGGCGGCGGCGGCGCGAGCGAGGGGGGAGCAGTGAGAAGCTGAGAACTGAGAAGGGAGATTGATGTTTATGGAGATTGATGTTTCTTTATATAATAATATAGAGGGCTCTTCTTTTAACGGGAGCCTCTAGACTGGTGGACACATGACCTGTGCTCACTGAAGTGTGGGACCTCACGCATGGGAACCACACGTAAGTGACAGACCAGTTGGTGTACTCGGGTGATTATTATAATGTATTAGTACTCCATAGTTTCCTATAGATCCAAGGGTAGGAAAGCCAAGTTATCTCATTTACAAGACATTATTTTTTCCATGAAGCCAAGTTAACTCATCAATCAATTGGTATATTTTGGTTATATTCAAACTTTTACTTGAAACTAGTTGGTCATGCCATTCTACTACTCGCCTAAAACTTTTAGAAGGATGATGCTACCCTGAATTTGTGGGACCCAAAAAAAACTCGGAAATACGAGCTAGCGATGCATCAAAAAGAAACACATTCATCCCCCTCCCCCAGTGATTTGACCTAGATTTGAAATCAAGGCACACGTGATTCAAAAAAGGCAATCTAAAAACATGGAGTATTCATCATTTTGTAGTACATATATCTAGGGAAAATACCAAACATGCCATACCAGTGTTTTAGAGAAGAACCCTCAAGTAGATTGGCACCATGTTGGAGTCCGTCCAGCTAAATTTCCTCCCACATGCATGTGAGCTTGGTACCACTACACAAGAACCATGCCAAACTTTTGAATCATGGCCCAATTTTATGTATATATTTGCAACTTTTCATCATGCACGCATGAATACTTTGCAAAATATGTGCATTTTGGGTTGTCGCCCATAAATGTGTTTTTGCTTGTCTGCCACCAATCAAGTTTTCATTCGCGGGGAAACATGCATGACAGGATGACCATTTCCAAGGTTTCATGAATTATCTCAATGTGCATCCATATATATACAATTTCTTGGGCTAAATCCGATAAAATGCAAATTTGACACAGTGTGTAGATGAAGTACAGATCAAACAAATAATTTAAAAAATACATGGGTGTGTGGCCTGAATGTGTGGATCGAGCCAAGTACATTTTATATAATAATGGCCAAACACATGCACCGCACCCTCCTACTAGAACAAATTAAAACAAGCAGGGTGAGAGCATCGTGAGAGGACAGACCCGAGCCGCCCTTGGCAAGGTCTGAAGATGATGCATGACACGGAGGCTAGCAAGGTCTTCCAGAGCCTTACCAAGATTACAGAGCGACTGTTCGAAAGTTTGGTTTTGCGCGATAGATGGATCAACGGAAGAGCGGAGGATATTGCACCTTTGGTTGTGCACTGTTCCTCGAGGAAGAGGAACACCGAACGGTTGCGAGGCCCTTTGGAGAACACCTGGATTTCAGACATCGAGATGAGCTTGACAGTCGAGGGATGCGCGCAATGCATCAGGTTGTGGGAGGAGTTGGAAGGGCTCCAAAGGAACACCCAACAACCAGATTCTTTCACTTGGATCGGATCCACTTGGGAATTACACGGCTAAGGACACATACAACCTGCTCTGCCAAGGAGGAATCGAGTTCAACATGCATGAGCCACTTTGGAAATCATTTGCGCCGCTCAAGTGCAAAATCTTTGCATGGCTTGCTCTCAGAAATCGTCTTTGGACTTCAGATAGAAGATGGAGGCATGGGCTGCAAGAGCATACTGAGGCTTGCTTCACATGTTTACAGGATGAAGATACGGTGAACCACGTGTTGGTGCAATGCCCATATGCCAGACAAGTTTGGTTTGGTTGTCTCATCGCGGCTGGGCTAAACATCACGGAACCAACCACAGATTGCACGTTGGAATCTTGGTGGGAGACCGCTAGGAGTTTGGTTAGGAAGAGAGATAGGACAAGCTTTGACACCTTGGTCATCCTCTCGGCCTGGTCGATTTGGAAGCAGCGTAATGCAAGAGTATTTCACAACACAGGCCATTGCAGCCCCCATCAATTGATTGAAAAGATCAAGGCGGAGTTCAAACTTTGGAAAACAGCCAAAGTCGGAGGGAGTTCAGATATGCCGCGAGAGTAGTTCATAGTGTGTGCGTGGGGTTCACTATTGCGCTGCTCGCGGCGTAGTTTGGTTCTTGTACAAAATCTTTTCTTGCCTTCTATAAAGATCTGGTACGCCTTTGGCGTACCCTCGAAAAGAAAAAAAAAAAAGAGATTGCTCGACCTAGCTAAATTTTTAAACAAGCCGAATTAATAAGTTATTGTGGGGATTGATAGAAAAGATCGAAACAAAGCATGCATAGTCATATCATTTGTGGTTTACATAATACCTCTATGAACAGTACCAAATAAACATGGCATATATACACTTCTATGTTTAGACAAGAACCCTGCATATTTTTTTGCACCATGTGTTTGAGGCCTCGCTTCCCCAGAAGTGTGTGTGAGAGCATTTTGCATGCTACGAGAAAACAATGCCAAACATTTGAATCGCATGACTCATTTTTTGGTAGTGATATATAGGTTTATGGTTTATATATATACAAGGTTTAGTGTTAGGGTCTAGGGGTTTAATATAATTAGGGTTTAGGGTTTATAGAGATTCACATCATCTGTTTCATTTCACATTTGTGATGTACAATACTACATACCTAAGTAAAATCGATCCTTCTTAGTCACTCCAAAATGGAGCTCGTGGCCGGGAGGTTTTTGGAATTTCCATGTTTGAAACCCAATACCACTTCTCTTCATGCTTGACTTCATAATTAAGACAGAGTTTAGGGTTAGGGGTAGATACATGATTTTTCTGGTTTGAATATGTCTAGATCGAGCTTTGTACGTTTATTATCAACTTTTGAATGCTTACTGTATAACATAAGAAGACAATGTGCTTTAGTTTTTCATTTTTCATTTTTTTGAATTTTTATGCCCATATGAATTTTGGTCAAATCCTAGGTTAATTTGACCAAGAGTTAACCAAGTTTAAAAACATGAATATGAAAAAGTAAGCTTGTATCCTTCTTAATCACTCCAAAATGAAGCTCTTGTGAGGTTTTTAAAATTTCTATGTTTGAAACCAAAAACCACTTCTCTTCATGCATGCTTGACTTCATAAGATAGAGTTTAGGGTTAATTAGGGGTAGATGCATGATTTTTCTGGTTCGAATATGTCTAGATCTTGTTTATCAACTTGAATGCTTACTATAGGACATAAGATCGAAGACTATGTGCTTTGATTTTTTATGCCCATTTGAATCTTGGTCAAATCCTAGGTTTGACCAAGAGTTAAACAAGTTTAAAACATGAATATGAAAAGGTAAGCCCGTATCCTTCTTAATCACTTCAAAATGAAGCTCTTGGTATTTTTAAAATTTCTATGTTTGAACCCAAAAACCACTTCTCTTCATGCTTGACTTCATAAGAGAGAGTTTAGGGTTAGGGGTAGATACATGATTTTCCTTGTTTGAATATGTCTAGATCGTGTTTATCAACTTGAATGCTTACTCTATGACATAAGAAGACTATGTGCTTTGGTTTTTATTTTTTTTATTTTTTTGTTTCAAACATGGAAATTTTAAAAACCCTCCCAAGAGCTACATTTTGGGGTGACTAAGAAGGATAGATGCTTATTTTTTCATATTCATGATTTAAACTTGTTTAAACCATGGTCAAACCTAGGATTTGACCAAGATTCAAATGGGCATCAAAATTGAAAAAAATCAGCAAAAAGGAAAACCAAAGCAAATAGTTTTCTTATGTTATATAGTAAGCATTAAAGTTGATAAACAAGGTCTAGACATATTCAAACCAGACAAATCATGTATCTATACCCCTAACCCTAAACTCTGTCTTATGAAGTCAAGCATGAAGAGAAGTGGTTTTGGTTTCAATCGTTTAAGCCAAAAGCCCCTTTTCAAATATTTCAAACTTATTCAAATTTGGTTCAAATTTGAAAGACATACAATTTATAGCACACATAGTGCATACATTTTCACACATACTGCACTAGATACTAACCCTATAGTTTGAGGCCATTTGGATGAGGTCGAAAAAATTCTTGGATTAGAATCGTGTTGTTCGAACCCCGTAGTTGGATTTTTTTGAACCCTTGATCTGTAGAACTGGGCAAAACCCGAGTTTAACCTATTTAATTATAGATTCGTATATCGATTTTTCTACTACCTTTTTATTATTACTATGCAGCACATGGGTGTTTGCCCGTCGAGTGAAACTCGGAGGAAGAGGGATCACTCGGAAGGAGAGAAGAAGGGAGAGCATTATGGTGTCCCCTTTTGGGGTGATGATGTTGACTTTTGTGCAGGGTTTGTCAGTGAGCAGGAGGTGCGAGCGAGCGAGCGAGTCGAGCGAGGCCGAGAATGAGCGAGATTTTTTTTGTGAGAGGGACTACCGAAGGATCCAGGACCCACAGACTTCCAATACGCATCCTGATGCGTCTTCTCTTGACAAAGAAGATGGCTGGGAGTTTGCGTACCTATTGCACGTGACTTGTGCTCACCGAAGTGTGGGACCTCAAGCGTGGGCACCACACGTAAGTGACAGACCTGTTGGTGTAAAAACTCGATTGATTATTATAGTGCATTAGAACAAAGTTTCCTATGGATTCAAGGGTAGGAAATCCAAGTTAACTCATTTACGTGTTAAACTTGTCTAAATCTTGGTGAAACCTAGGATTTGACCAAGATTCAAATGGGCAGAAAAATAAAAACACAGAAAAATGAAAAACCAAATCACATAGTCTTCTTATGTCGTATAGTAAGCATTAAAGTTGATAAACAAGGTCTAGACATATCAAACCATACAAATCATGTATCTACCCCTAACCCCTAAACTCCGTCTTATGAAGTCAAGCATGAAGATAAGTGGCTTTGGGTTTCAAACATGGAAATTTCAAAATCCTCCCAAAAGCCCCTTTTCAAATATTTCAAACTTATTCAAATTTGGTTCAAATTTGAAAGACATACAAGTTATAGCACACATAGTGCATACATTTTCACACAAACTGCACTACATGCTAACCCTATAGCTTGAGGCCATTTGGATGAGGTCGAAAAAATTCTTGGATTAGAATCGTGTTGTTCGAACCCCGTAGTTGGATTTTTTTGAACCCTTGATCTGTAGAACTGGGCAAAACCCGAGTTTAGAGTGACTAAGAAGGATACATGCATGCTTCCCTTTTCATTTTCATGTTTTAAACTTGTTTAAATTATCTTGATCAAACCTAGGATTTGAAAAGATTCAAATGGGCATCAAAATTGAAAAAAATCAGCAAAAAGAAAAACCAAAGCAAATAGTTTTCTTATGTCATATAGTAAGCATTAAAGTTGATAAACAAGGTCTAGACATATTCAAACCAGACAAATCATGTAGCTATATACCCCTAACCCCTAAACTGTCTTATGAAGTCAAGCATGTGAAGAGAAGTGGTTTTGGGTTTCAAACATGGAAATTTCAAAAACCTCCCAAAAGCTTCATTTTAGAGTGACTAAGAAGGATCCATGCTTCCCTTTTCATTTTCATGTTTTAAACTGTTTAAATTATCTTGGTCGTCAAACCTAGGATTTGACAAGATTCAAATGGGCATCAAAATTGAAAAAATCAAAAAAGAAAAACCAAAGCAAATAGTTTTCTTATGTCATATAGTAAGCATTGAAGTTGATAAACAAGGTCCATACATATTCAAACCACACAAATCATGTATCTATACCCCCTAACCCCTAAATTAATTAACTATGTCTTAATTATGAAGTCAAGCATGTAGAGAAGTGGTTTTGGGTTTCAAACATGGAAATTTCAAAAACCTCCCAAAAGCTTCATTTTAGAGTGACTAAGAAGGATCCATGCTTATACATTTGCATTTTCATATTTTAAACTTGTTTAAATCATTATCAAACCTAGGATTTCACCAAGATACAAATGGGTGGGCACAAAATTCAAAAAATCAGAAAAATGAAAAACAAAAGCACATAGTCTTCTTATATTTGTCATATCGTAAGCACATTCAAGTTGATAAACGAGGTCTCTAGGTATATCCAAACCAGACAAATCATGTATCTACCCCCTGTC
This sequence comes from Lolium multiflorum, assembly GCA_030979885.1. NCBI lineage: Eukaryota > Viridiplantae > Streptophyta > Magnoliopsida > Poales > Poaceae > Lolium > Lolium multiflorum. Next base: position 17,110,615 of record CM061751.1, read on the forward strand.
GATCTTATGAAGTCTAGCATGAAGAGATCGAAGTCGTTTTGGGTTTCAAACATGGAAATTTCAAGAACATCCCAAAAGCTTCATTTTAGACTGACTAAGAAGGACCATATATGCTTCCCTTTTCATTTTCATGTTTTAAACTTGTTTAAATTATCTTGGTCGTCAAACCTAGGATTTGACAAGATTCAAATGGGCATCAAAATTGAAAAAAAAACAGAAAAATAAAACCACACAAATCATGTATCTATACCCCCTAACCCCTAAATTAATTAACTATGTCTTATGAAGTCAAGCATGTGAAGAGAAGTGGTTTTGGGTTTCAAACATGGAAATTTCAAAAACCTCCCAAAAGCTTCATTTTAGAGTGACTAAGAAGGATCCATGCTTACATTTGCATTTTCATATTTTAAACTTGTTTAAATTATCTTGGTCAAACCTAGGATTTGACAAGATTCAAATGGGCATCAAAATTGAAAAAAAATCAGAAAAAATAAAAACCAAAGCAAATAGTTTTCGTATGTCATATAGTAAGCATTGAAGTTGATAAACAAGGTCCATACATATTCAAACCACACAAATCATGTATCTATACCCCTAACCCCTAAATTAATTAACTATGTCTTATGAAGTCAAGCATGTGAAGAGAAGTGGTTTTGGGTTTCAAACATGGAAATTTCAAAAACCTCCCAAAAGCTTCATTTTAGAGTGACTAAGAAGGATCCATGCTTCCCTTTTCATTTTCATGTTTTAAACTTGTTTAAATTATCTTGGTCGTCAAACCTAGGATTTGACAAGATTCAAATGGGCATCAAAATTGAAAAAAAAATCAGAAAAAAAAAAACCAAAGCAAATAGTTTTCTTATGTCATATAGTAAGCATTGAAGTTGATAAACAAGGTCCATACATATTCAAACCACACAAATCATGTATCTATACCCCCTAACCCCTAAATTAATTAACTATGTCTTAATTATGAAGTCAAGCATGTGAAGAGAAGTGGTTTTGGGTTTCAAACATGGAAATTTCAAAAACCTCCCAAAAGCTTCATTTTAGAGTGACTAAGAAGGATCCATGCTTACATTTGCATTTTCATATTTTAAACTTGTTTAAATCATTATCAAACCTAGGATTGACCAAGATACAAATGGGTGGGCACAAAATTCAAAAAATCGAAAAATGAAAAACAAAAGCACATAGTCTTCTTATATTTGTCATATCGTAAGCACATTCAAGTTGATAAACGAGGTCTCTAGGTATATCCAAACCAGACAAATCATGTATCTACCCCTGTCGATCTTATGAAGTCTAGCATGAAGAGATCGAAGTCGTTTTGGGTTTCAAACATGGAAATTTCAAGAACATCCCAAAAGCTTCATTTTAGAGTGACTAAGAAGGATACATGCTTCCCTTTTCATTTTCATGTTTTAAACTTGTTTAATTATCTTGGTCGTCAAACCTAGGATTTGACAAGATTCAAATGGGCATCAAAATTGAAAAAAAAACAGAAAAAATAAAACCACACAAATCATGTATCTATACCCCCTAACCCCTAAATTAATTAACTATGTCTTATGAAGTCAAGCATGTGAAGAGAAGTGGTTTTGGGTTTCAAACATGGAAATTTCAAAAACCTCCCAAAAGCTTCATTTTAGAGTGACTAAGAAGGATCCATCCTTACATTTGCATTTTCATATTTTAAACTTGTTTAAATTATCTTTGTCAAACCTAGGATTTGACAAGATTCAAATGGGCATCAAAATTGAAAAAAAATCAGAAAAAATAAAAACCAAAGCAAATAGTTTTCGTATGTCATATAGTAAGCATTGAAGTTGATAAACAAGGTCCATACATATTCAAACCACACAAATCATGTATCTATACCCCTAACCCCTAAATTAATTAACTATGTCTTATGAAGTCAAGCATGTGAAGAGAAGTGGTTTTGGGTTTCAAACATGGAAATTTCAAAAACCTCCCAAAAGCTTCATTTTAGAGTGACTAAAAAGGATCCATGCTTCCCTTTTCATTTTCATGTTTTAAAATTGTTTAAATTATCTTGGTCAAACCTAGGATTTGACAAGATTCAAATGGGCATCAAAATTGAAAAAAAATCAAAAAAAAGAAAAAACCAAAGCAAATAGTTTTCTTATATATGTCATATAGTAAGCATTGAAGTTGATAAACAAGGTCCATATATACATATTCAAACCACACAAATCATGTATCTATACCCCCTAACCCCTAAATTAATTAACTATGTCTTAATTATGAAGTCAAGCATGTGAAGAGAAGTGGTTTTGGGTTTCAAACATGGAAATTTCAAAAACCTCCCAAAAGCATCATTTTAGAGTGACTAAGAAGGATCCATGCTTACATTTGCATTTTCATATTTTAAACTTGTTTAAATCATTATCAAACCTAGGATTTGACCAAGATACAAATGGGTGGGCACAAAATTCAAAAAAATCAGAAAAATGAAAAACAAAAGCACATAGTCTTCTTATATATGTCATATCGTAAGCATTCGAGTTGATAAACGAGGTCTAGGTATATCCAAACCAGACAAATCATGTATCTACCCCCGTCGATCTTATGAAGTCTAGCATGAAGAGAAGTCGTTTTGGGTTTCAAACATGGAAATTTCAAGAACATCCCAAAAGCTTCATTTTAGAGTGACTAAGAAGGATCCATGCTTCCCTTTTCATTTTCATGTTTTAAACTTGTTTAAATCTTGGTTGAACCTAGGATTTGACCAAGATTCAAATATATGGGCATAAAAAAAAAAACAGAAAAATGAAAAACCAAAGCACATAGTCTTCTTATGTCTATAGTTAGCATTAAAGTTGATAAACAGGTCTAGACATATTCAAACTAGAAAATCATGTATATATCTACACCCCTAACCCTAAACTCTGTCTTATGAAGTCAAGCATGCATGAAGAGAAGTGGTTTTTTTTGTTTCAAACATGGAAATTTCAAAAACCCTCCCAAGAGCTACATTTTGGGGTGACTAAGAAGGATAGATGCTTATTTTTTCATATTCATGATTTAAACTTGTTTAAACCATGGTCAAACCTAGGATTTGACCAAGATTCAAATGGGCATCAAAATTGAAAAAATCAGCAAAAAGAAAAACCAAAGCAAATAGTTTTCTTATGTTATATAGTAAGCATTAAAGTTGATAAACAAAGTCTAGACATATTCAAACCAGACAAATCATGTATCTATACCCCTAACCCCTAAACTCCGTCTTATGAAGTCAAGCATGAAGAGAAGTGGTTTTGGTTTCAATCGTTTAAGCCAAAAGCCCCTTTTCAAATATTTCAAACTTATTCAAATTTGGTTCAAATTTGAAAGACATACAATTTATAGCACACATAGTGCATACATTTTCACACATACTGCACTAGATACTAACCCTATAGTTTGAGGCCATTTGGATGAGGTCGAAAAAATTCTTGGATTAGAATCGTGTTGTTCGAACCCCGTAGTTGGATTTTTTTGAACCCTTGATCTGTAGAACTGGGCAAAACCCGAGTTTAACCTATTTAATTATAGATTCGTATATCGATTTTTCTACTACCTTTTTATTATTACTATGCAGCACATGGGTGTTTGCCCGTCGAGTGAAACTCGGAGGAAGAGGGATCACTCGGAAGGAGAGAAGAAGGGAGAGCATTATGGTGTCTCCCCTTTTTGGGGTGATGATGTTGACTTTTGTGCAGGGTTTGTCAGTGAGCAGGAGGTGCGAGCGAGCGAGCGAGCGAGTCGAGCGAGGCCGAGAATGAGAGATTTGTTTTTTTGTGAGAGGGACTACCGAAGGATCCAGGACCCACGACTTCCAATACGCATCCTGATGCGTCTTCTCTTGACAAAGAAGATGGCTGGGAGTTTGCGTACCTATTGCACGTGACTTGTGCTCACTGAAGTGTGGGACCTCAAGCGTGGGCACCACACGTAAGTGACAGACCTGTTGGTGTAAAAACTCGATTGATTATTATAGTGCATTAGAACAAAGTTTCCTATGGATTCAAGGGTAGGAAATCCAAGTTAACTCATTTACGTGTTAAACTTGTCTAAATCTTGGTGAAACCTAGGATTTGACCAAGATTCAAATGGGCAGAAAAATAAAAACAGAAAAATGAAAAACCAAATCACATAGTCTTCTTATGTCGTATAGTAAGCATTAAAGTTGATAAACAAGGTCTAGACATATCAAACCATACAAATCATGTATCTACCCCCTAACCCCTAAACTCCGTCTTATGAAGTCAAGCATGAAGATAAGTGGCTTTGGGTTTCAAACATGGAAATTTCAAAATCCTCCCAAAAGCCCCTTTTCAAATATTTCAAACTTATTCAAATTTGGTTCAAATTTGAAAGACATACAAGTTATAGCACACATAGTGCATACATTTTCACACAAACTGCACTACATGCTAACCCTATAGCTTGAGGCCATTTGGATGAGGTCGAAAAAATTCTTGGATTAGAATCGTGTTGTTCGAACCCCGTAGTTGGATTTTTTGAACCCTTGATCTGTAGAACTGGGCAAAACCCGAGTTTAGAGTGACTAAGAAGGATACATGCATGCTTCCCTTTTCATTTTCATGTTTTAAACTTGTTTAAATTATCTTGATCAAACCTAGGATTAGAAAAGATTCAAATGGGCATCAAAATTGAAAAAAAATCAGAAAAAAGAAAAACCAAAGCAAATAGTTTTCTTATGTCATATAGTAAGCATTGAAGTTGATAAACAAGGTCCATACATATTCAAACCACACAAATCATGTATCTATACCCCCTAACCCCTAAATTAATTAACTATGTCTTAATTATGAAGTCAAGCATGTGAAGAGAAGTGGTTTTGGGTTTCAAACATGGAAATTTCAAAAACCTCCCAAAAGCTTCATTTTAGAGTGACTAAGAAGGATCCATGCTTATACATTTGCATTTTCATATTTTAAACTTGTTTAAATCATTATCAAACCTAGGATTGACCAAGATACAAATGGGTGGGCACAAAATTCAAAAAAATCAGAAAAATGAAAAACAAAAGCACATAGTCTTCTTATATTTGTCATATCGTAAGCACATTCAAGTTGATAAACGAGGTCTAGGTATATCCAAACCAGACAAATCATGTATCTACCCCTGTCGATCTTATGAAGTCTAGCATGAAGAGATCGAAGTCGTTTTGGGTTTCAAACATGGAAATTTCAAGAACATCCCAAAAGCTTCATTTTAGAGTGACTAAGAAGGACCATGCTTCCCTTTTCATTTTCATGTTTTAAACTTGTTTAAATTATCTTGGTCGTCAAACCTAGGATTTGACAAGATTCAAATGGGCATCAAAATTGAAAAAAAAAAAAAAAAATAAAACCACACAAATCATGTATCTATACCCCTAACCCCTAAATTAATTAACTATGTCTTATGAAGTCAAGCATGTGAAGAGAAGTGGTTTTGGGTTTCAAACATGGAAATTTCAAAAACCTCCCAAAAGCTTCATTTTAGAGTGACTAAGAAGGATCCATGCTTACATTTGCATTTTCATATTTTAAACTTGTTTTAATTATCTTGGTCGTCAAACCTAGGATTTGACAAGATTCAAATGGGCATCAAAATTGAAAAAAATCAGAAAAAATAAAAACCAAAGCAAATAGTTTTCGTATGTCATATAGTAAGCATTGAAGTTGATAAACAAGGTCCATACATATTCAAACCACACAAATCATGTATCTATACCCCTAACCCCTAAATTAATTAACTAAGTCAAGCATGTGAAGAGAAGTGGTTTTGGGTTTCAAACATGGAAATTTCAAAAACCTCCCAAAAGCTTCATTTTAGAGTGACTAAGAAGGATCCATGCTTCCCTTTTCATTTTCATGTTTTAAACTTGTTTAAATTATCTTGGTCGTCAAACCTAGGATTTGACAAGATTCAAATGGGCATCAAAATTGAAAAAAAATCAGAAAAAAAAACCAAAGCAAATAGTTTTCTTATGTCATATAGTAAGCATTGAAGTTGATAAACAAGGTCCATACATATTCAAACCACACAAATCATGTATCTATACCCCCTAACCCCTAAATTAATTAACTATGTCTTAATTATGAAGTCAAGCATGTGAAGAGAAGTGGTTTTGGGTTTCAAACATGGAAATTTCAAAAACCTCCCAAAAGCTTCATTTTAGAGTGACTAAGAAGGATCCATGCTTATACATTTGCATTTTCATATTTTAAACTTGTTTAAATCATTATCAAACCTAGGATTTGACCAAGATACAAATGGGTGGGCACAAAATTCAAAAAAATCAGAAAAATGAAAAACAAAAGCACATAGTCTTCTTATATATGTCATATCGTAAGCATTCAAGTTGATAAACGAGGTCTAGGTATATCCAAACCAGACAAATCATGTATCTACCCCCTGTCGATCTTATGAAGTCTAGCATGAAGAGATCGAAGTTTGGTTTCAAACATGGAAATTTCAAGAACATCCCAAAAGCTTCATTTTAGATGACTAAGAAGGATCCATGCTTCCCTTTTCATTTTCATGTTTTAAACTTGTTTAAATTATCTTGGTCGTCAAACCTAGGATTTGACAAGATTCAAATGGGCATCAAAATTGAAAAAAAAACAGAAAAAATAAAACCACACAAATCATGTATCTATACCCCCTAACCCCTAAATTAATTAACTATGTCTTATGAAGTCAAGCATGTGAAGAGAAGTGGTTTTGGGTTTCAAACATGGAAATTTCAAAAACCTCCCAAAAGCATCATTTTAGAGTGACTAAGAAGGATCCATGCTTACATTTGCATTTTCATATTTTAAACTTGTTTAAATCATTATCAAACCTAGGATTTGACCAAGATACAAATGGGTGGGCACAAAATTCAAAAAAATCAGAAAAATGAAAAACAAAAGCACATAGTCTTCTTATATATGTCATATCGTAAGCATTCGAGTTGATAAACGAGGTCTAGGTATATCCAAACCAGACAAATCATGTATCTACCCCCCGTCGATCTTATGAAGTCTAGCATGAAGAGAAGTCGTTTTGGGTTTCAAACATGGAAATTTCAAGAACATCCCAAAAGCTTCATTTTAGAGTGACTAAGAAGGATACATGCTTAACTTTTAATTTCCATGTTTTAAACTTGTTTAAATCTTGGTTGAACCTAGGATTTGACCAAGATTCAAATATATGGGCATAAAATTAAAAAAAAACAGAAAATTGAAAAACCAAAGCACATAGTCTTCTTATGTCTATAGTTAGCATTAAAGTTGATAAACAGGTCTAGACATATTCAAACTAGAAAATCATGTATATATCTACACCCCTAACCCTAAACTCTGTCTTATGAAGTCAAGCATGCATGAAGAGAAGTGGTTTTTTTGTTTCAAACATGGAAATTTCAAAAACCCTCCCAAGAGCTACATTTTGGGGTGACTAAGAAGGATAGATGCTTATTTTTTCATATTCATGATTTAAACTTGTTTAAACCATGGTCAAACCTAGGATTTGACCAAGATTCAAATGGGCATCAAAATTGAAAAAAAAATCAGCAAAAAGAAAAACCAAAGCAAATAGTTTTCTTATGTTATATAGTAAGCATTAAAGTTGATAAACAAGGTCTAGACATATTCAAACCAGACAAATCATGTATCTATACCCCTAACCCTAAACTCTGTCTTATGAAGTCAAGCATGAAGAGAAGTGGTTTTGGTTTCAACGTTTAAGCCAAAAGCCCCTTTTCAAATATTTCAAACTTATTCAAATTTGGTTCAAATTTGAAAGACATACAATTTATAGCACACATAGTGCATACATTTTCACACATACTGCACTAGATACTAACCCTATAGTTTGAGGCCATTTGGATGAGGTCGAAAAAATTCTTGGATTAGAATCGTGTTGTTCGAACCCCGTAGTTGGATTTTTTTGAACCCTTGATCTGTAGAACTGGGCAAAACCCGAGTTTAACCTATTTAATTATAGATTCGTATATCGATTTTTCTACTACCTTTTTATTATTACTATGCAGCACATGGGTGTTGCCCGTCGAGTGAAACTCGGAGGAAGAGGGATCACTCGGAAGGAGAGAAGAAGGGAGAGCATTATGGTGTCTCCCCTTTTTGGGGTGATGATGTTGACTTTTGTGCAGGGTTTGTCAGTGAGCAGGAGGTGCGAGCGAGCGAGTCGAGCGAGGCCGAGAATGAGCGAGATTTGTTTTTTTTGTGAGAGGGACTACCGAAGGATCCAGAAGGACCCACAGACTTCCAATACGCATCCTGATGCGTCTTCTCTTGACAAAGAAGATGGCTGGGAGTTTGCGTACCTATTGCACGTGACTTGTGCTCACTGAAGTGTGGGACCTCAAGCGTGGGCACCACACGTAAGTGACAGACCTGTTGGTGTAAAAACTCGATTGATTATTATAGTGCATTAGAACAAAGTTTCCTATGGATTCAAGGGTAGGAAATCCAAGTTAACTCATTTACGTGTTAAACTTGTCTAAATCTTGGTGAAACCTAGGATTTGACCAAGATTCAAATGGGCAGAAAAATAAAAACACAGAAAAATGAAAAACCAAATCACATAGTCTTCTTATGTCGTATAGTAAGCATTAAAGTTGATAAACAAGGTCTAGACATATCAAACCATACAAATCATGTATCTACCCCCTAACCCCTAAACTCCGTCTTATGAAGTCAAGCATGAAGATAAGTGGCTTTGGGTTTCAAACATGGAAATTTCAAAATCCTCCCAAAAGCCCCTTTTCAAATATTTCAAACTTATTCAAATTTGGTTCAAATTTGAAAGACATACAAGTTATAGCACACATAGTGCATACATTTTCACACAAACTGCACTACATGCTAACCCTATAGCTTGAGGCCATTTGGATGAGGTCGAAAAAATTCTTGGATTAGAATCGTGTTGTTCGAACCCCGTAGTTGGATTTTTTTGAACCCTTGATCTGTAGAACTGGGCAAAACCCGAGTTTAGAGTGACTAAGAAGGATACATGCATGCTTCCCTTTTCATTTTCATGTTTTAAACTTGTTTAAATTATCTTGATCAAACCTAGGATTAGAAAAGATTCAAATGGGCATCAAAATTGAAAAAAATCAGCAAAAATAAAAACCAAAGCAAATAGTTTTCTTATGTCATATAGTAAGCATTAAAGTTGATAAACAAGGTCTAGACATATTCAAACCAGACAAATCATGTAGCTATACCCCCTAACCCCTAAACTCTGTCTTATGAAGTCAAGCATGTGAAGAGAAGTGGTTTTGGGTTTCAAACATGGAAATTTCAAGAACATCCCAAAAGCTTCATTTTAGAGTGACTAAGAAGGACCATGCTTCCCTTTTCATTTTCATGTTTTAAACTTGTTTAAATTATCTTTGTCAAACCTAGGATTTGACAAGATTCAAATGGGCATCAAAATTGAAAAAAAACAGAAAAATAAAACCACACAAATCATGTATCTATACCCCCTAACCCCTAAATTAATTAACTATGTCTTATGAAGTCAAGCATGTGAAGAGAAGTGGTTTTGGGTTTCAAACATGGAAATTTCAAAAACCTCCCAAAAGCTTCATTTTAGAGTGACTAAGAAGGATCCATGCTTACATTTGCATTTTCATATTTTAAACTTGTTTTAATTATCTTGGTCGTCAAACCTAGGATTTGACAAGATTCAAATGGGCATCAAAATTGAAAAAAAATCAGAAAAAATAAAAACCAAAGCAAATAGTTTTCGTATGTCATATAGTAAGCATTGAAGTTGATAAACAAGGTCCATACATATTCAAACCACACAAATCATGTATCTATACCCCTAACCCCTAAATTAATTAACTATGTCAAGCATGTGAAGAGAAGTGGTTTTGGGTTTCAAACATGGAAATTTCAAAACCTCCCAAAAGCTTCATTTTAGAGTGACTAAGAAGGATCCATGCTTCCCTTTTCATTTTCATGTTTTAAACTTGTTTAAATTATCTTGGTCGTCAAACCTAGGATTTGACAAGATTCAAATGGGCATCAAAATTGAAAAAAAATCAGAAAAAAAACCAAAGCAAATAGTTTTCTTATGTCATATAGTAAGCATTGAAGTTGATAAACAAGGTCCATACATATTCAAACCACACAAATCATGTATCTATACCCCCTAACCCCTAAATTAATTAACTATGTCTTAATTATGAAGTCAAGCATGTGAAGAGAAGTGGTTTTGGGTTTCAAACATGGAAATTTCAAAAACCTCCCAAAAGCTTCATTTTAGAGTGACTAAGAAGGATCCATGCTTATACATTTGCATTTTCATATTTTAAACTTGTTTAAATCATTATCAAACCTAGGATTTGACCAAGATACAAATGGGTGGGCACAAAATTCAAAAAAATCAGAAAAATGAAAAACAAAAGCACATAGTCTTCTTATATTTGTCATATCGTAAGCATTCAAGTTGATAAACGAGGTCTCTAGGTATATCCAAACCAGACAAATCATGTATCTACCCCTGTCGATCTTATGAAGTCTAGCATGAAGAGATCGAAGTCGTTTTGGGTTTCAAACATGGAAATTTCAAGAACATCCCAAAAGCTTCATTTTAGAGTAAGAAGGATCCATGCTTCCCTTTTCATTTTCATGTTTTAAACTTGTTTAAATTATCTTGGTCGTCAAACCTAGGATTTGACAAGATTCAAATGGGCATCAAAATTGAAAAAAAAACAGAAAAAATAAAACCACACAAATCATGTATCTATACCCCCTAACCCCTAAATTAATTAACTATGTCTTATGAAGTCAAGCATGTGAAGAGAAGTGGTTTTGGGTTTCAAACATGGAAATTTCAAAAACCTCCCAAAAGCATCATTTTAGAGTGACTAAGAAGGATCCATGCTTACATTTGCATTTTCATATTTTAAACTTGTTTAAATCATTATCAAACCTAGGATTTGACCAAGATACAAATGGGTGGGCACAAAATTCAAAAAAATCAGAAAAATGAAAAACAAAAGCACATAGTCTTCTTATATATGTCATATCGTAAGCATTCGAGTTGATAAACGAGGTCTAGGTATATCCAAACCAGACAAATCATGTATCTACCCCCGTCGATCTTATGAAGTCTAGCATGAAGAGAAGTCGTTTTGGGTTTCAAACATGGAAATTTCAAGAACATCCCAAAAGCTTCATTTTAGAGTGACTAAGAAGGATACATGCTTAACTTTTAATTTCCATGTTTTAAACTTGTTTAAATCTTGGTTGAACCTAGGATTTGACCAAGATTCAAATATATGGGCATAAAATAAAAAAAAAAAATGAAAAACCAAAGCACATAGTCTTCTTATGTCTATAGTTAGCATTAAAGTTGATAAACAGGTCTAGACATATTCAAACTAGAAAATCATGTATATATCTACACCCCTAACCCTAAACTCTGTCTTATGAAGTCAAGCATGCATGAAGAGAAGTGGTTTTTTTGTTTCAAACATGGAAATTTCAAAAACCCTCCCAAGAGCTACATTTTGGGGTGACTAAGAAGGATAGATGCTTATTTTTTCATATTCATGATTTAAACTTGTTTAAACCATGGTCAAACCTAGGATTTGACCAAGATTCAAATGGGCATCAAAAAAAAAAAATCAGCAAAAAGAAAAACCAAAGCAAATAGTTTTCTTATGTTATATAGTAAGCATTAAAGTTGATAAACAAGGTCTAGACATATTCAAACCAGACAAATCATGTATCTATACCCCCTAACCCCTAAACTCCGTCTTATGAAGTCAAGCATGAAGAGAAGTGGTTTTGGTTTCAAACGTTTAAGCCAAAAGCCCATTTTCAAATATTTCAAACTTATTCAAATTTGGTTCAAATTTGAAAGACATACAATTTATAGCACACATAGTGCATACATTTTCACACATACTGCACTAGATACTAACCCTATAGTTTGAGGCCATTTGGATGAGGTCGAAAAAATTCTTGGATTAGAATCGTGTTGTTCGAACCCCGTAGTTGGATTTTTTTGAACCCTTGATCTGTAGAACTGGGCAAAACCCGAGTTTAACCTATTTAATTATAGATTCGTATATCGATTTTTCTACTACCTTTTTATTATTACTATGCAGCACATGGGTGTTTGCCCGTCGAGTGAAACTCGGAGGAAGAGGGATCACTCGGAAGGAGAGAAGAAGGGAGAGCATTATGGTGTCTCCCCTTTTTGGGGTGATGATGTTGACTTTTGTGCAGGGTTTGTCAGTGAGCAGGAGGTGCGAGCGAGCGAGCGAGCGAGTTGAGCGAGGCCGAGAATGAGCGAGATTTGTTTTTTTTGTGAGAGGGACTACCGAAGGATCCAGGACCCAGACTTCCAATACGCATCCTGATGCGTCTTCTCTTGACAAAGAAGATGGCTGGGAGTTTGCGTACCTATTGCACGTGACTTGTGCTCACTGAAGTGTGGGACCTCAAGCGTGGGCACCACACGTAAGTGACAGACCTGTTGGTGTAAAAACTCGATTGATTATTATAGTGCATTAGAACAAAGTTTCCTATGGATTCAAGGGTAGGAAATCCAAGTTAACTCATTTACGTGTTAAACTTGTCTAAATCTTGGTGAAACCTAGGATTTGACCAAGATTCAAATGGGCAGAAAAATAAAAACACAGAAAAATGAAAAACCAAATCACATAGTCTTCTTATGTCATATAGTAAGCATTAAAGTTGATAAACAAGGTCTAGACATATCAAACCATACAAATCATGTATCTACCCCTAACCCCTAAACTCCGTCTTATGAAGTCAAGCATGAAGATAAGTGGCTTTGGGTTTCAAACATGGAAATTTCAAAATCCTCCCAAAAGCCCCTTTTCAAATATTTCAAACTTATTCAAATTTGGTTCAAATTTGAAAGACATACAAGTTATAGCACACATAGTGCATACATTTTCACACAAACTGCACTACATGCTAACCCTATAGCTTGAGGCCATTTGGATGAGGTCGAAAAAATTCTTGGATTAGAATCGTGTTGTTCGAACCCCGTAGTTGGATTTTTTGAACCCTTGATCTGTAGAACTGGGCAAAACCCGAGTTTAGAGTGACTAAGAAGGATACATGCTTCCCTTTTCATTTTCATGTTTTAAACTTGTTTAAATTATCTTGATCAAACCTAGGATTAGAAAAGATTCAAATGGGCATCAAAATTGAAAAAAAATCAGCAAAAATAAAAACCAAAGCAAATAGTTTTCTTATGTCATATAGTAAGCATTAAAGTTGATAAACAAGGTCTAGACATATTCAAACCAGACAAATCATGTAGCTATACCCCTAACCCCTAAACTCTGTCTTATGAAGTCAAGCATGTGAAGAGAAGTGGTTTTGGATTTCAAACATGGAAATTTCAAGAACATCCCAAAAGCTTCATTTTAGAGTGACTAAGAAGGATCCATGCTTCCCTTTTCATTTTCATGTTTTAAACTTGTTTAAATTATCTTGGTCAAACCTAGGATTTGACAAGATTCAAATGGGCATCAAAATTGAAAAAAAAAGAAAAAATAAAACCACACAAATCATGTATCTATACCCCTAACCCCTAAATTAATTAACTATGTCTTATGAAGTCAAGCATGTGAAGAGAAGTGGTTTTGGGTTTCAAACATGGAAATTTCAAAAACCTCCCAAAAGCTTCATTTTAGAGTGACTAAGAAGGATCCATGCTTACATTTGCATTTTCATATTTTAAACTTGTTTTAATTATCTTGTCGTCAAACCTAGGATTTGACAAGATTCAAATGGGCATCAAAATTGAAAAAAATCAGAAAAAATAAAAACCAAAGCAAATAGTTTTCGTATGTCATATAGTAAGCATTGAAGTTGATAAACAAGGTCCATACATATTCAAACCACACAAATCATGTATCTATACCCCTAACCCCTAAATTAATTAACTATGTCAAGCATGTGAAGAGAAGTGGTTTTGGGTTTCAAACATGGAAATTTCAAAAACCTCCCAAAAGCTTCATTTTAGAGTGACTAAGAAGGATCCATGCTTCCCTTTTCATTTTCATGTTTTAAACTTGTTTAAATTATCTTGGTCGTCAAACCTAGGATTTGACAAGATTCAAATGGGCATCAAAATTGAAAAAATCAAAAAAAAAAACCAAAGCAAATAGTTTTCTTATGTCATATAGTAAGCATTGAAGTTGATAAACAAGGTCCATACATATTCAAACCACACAAATCATGTATCTATACCCCCTAACCCCTAAATTAATTAACTATGTCTTAATTATGAAGTCAAGCATGTGAAGAGAAGTGGTTTTGGGTTTCAAACATGGAAATTTCAAAAACCTCCCAAAAGCTTCATTTTAGAGTGACTAAGAAGGATCCATGCTTACATTTGCATTTTCATATTTTAAACTTGTTTAAATCATTATCAAACCTAGGATTCGACCAAGATACAAATGGGTGGGCACAAAATTCAAAAAAATCAGAAAAATGAAAAACAAAAGCACATAGTCTTCTTATATTTGTCATATCGTAAGCACATTCAAGTTGATAAACGAGGTCTCTAGGTATATCCAAACCAGACAAATCATGTATCTACCCCTGTCGATCTTATGAAGTCTAGCATGAAGAGATCGAAGTCGTTTTGGTTTCAAACATGGAAATTTCAAGAACATCCCAAAAGCTTCATTTTAGACTGACTAAGAAGGATCCATGCTTCCCTTTTCATTTTCATGTTTTAAACTTGTTTAAATTATCTTGGTCGTCAAACCTAGGATTTGACAAGATTCAAATGGGCATCAAAATTGAAAAAAAAAACAGAAAAAATAAAACCACACAAATCATGTATCTATACCCCCTAACCCCTAAATTAATTAACTATGTCTTATGAAGTCAAGCATGTGAAGAGAAGTGGTTTTGGGTTTCAAACATGGAAATTTCAAAAACCTCCCAAAAGCATCATTTTAGAGTGACTAAGAAGGATCCATGCTTACATTTGCATTTTCATATTTTAAACTTGTTTAAATCATTATCAAACCTAGGATTTGACCAAGATACAAATGGGTGGGCACAAAATTCAAAAAAATCAGAAAAATGAAAAACAAAAGCACATAGTCTTCTTATATATGTCATATCGTAAGCATTCGAGTTGATAAACGAGGTCTAGGTATATCCAAACCAGACAAATCATGTATCTACCCCCGTCGATCTTATGAAGTCTAGCATGAAGAGAAGTCGTTTTGGGTTTCAAACATGGAAATTTCAAGAACATCCCAAAAGCTTCATTTTAGAGTGACTAAGAAGGATACATGCTTAACTTTTAATTTCCATGTTTTAAACTTGTTTAAATCTTGGTTGAACCTAGGATTTGACCAAGATTCAAATATATGGGCATAAAATTAAAAAAAACAGAAAAATGAAAAACCAAAGCACATAGTCTTCTTATGTCTATAGTTAGCATTAAAGTTGATAAACAGGTCTAGACATATTCAAACTAGAAAATCATGTATATATCTACACCCCTAACCCTAAACTCTGTCTTATGAAGTCAAGCATGCATGAAGAGAAGTGGTTTTTTTTGTTTCAAACATGGAAATTTCAAAAACCCTCCCAAGAGCTACATTTTGGGGTGACTAAGAAGGATAGATGCTTATTTTTTCATATTCATGATTTAAACTTGTTTAAACCATGGTCAAACCTAGGATTTGAACAAGATTCAAATGGGCATCAAAATTGAAAAAACCAGCAAAAAGAAAAACCAAAGCAAATACGGAGTAGTTTTCTTATGTTATATAGTAAGCATTAAAGTTGATAAACAAGGTCTAGATATATTCATACCAGACAAATCATGTATCTATACCCCCTAACCCCTAAACTCCGTCTTATGAAGTCAAGCATGAAGAGAAGTGGTTTTGGTTTCAATCGTTTAAGCCAAAAGCCCCTTTTCAAATATTTCAAACTTATTCAAATTTGGTTCAAATTTGAAAGACATACAATTTATAGCACACATAGTGCATACATTTTCACACATACTGCACTAGATACTAACCCTATAGTTTGAGGCCATTTGGATGAGGTCGAAAAAATTCTTGGATTAGAATCGTGTTGTTCGAACCCCGTAGTTGGATTTTTTGAACCCTTGATCTGTAGAACTGGGCAAAACCCGAGTTTAACCTATTTAATTATAGATTCGTATATCGATTTTTCTACTACCTTTTTATTATTACTATGCAGCACATGGGTGTTTGCCCGTCGAGTGAAACTCGGAGGAAGAGGGATCACTCGGAAGGAGAGAAGAAGGGAGAGCATTATGGTGTCTCCCCTTTTTGGGGTGATGATGTTGACTTTTGTGCAGGGTTTGTCAGTGAGCAGGAGGTGCGAGCGAGCGAGCGAGCGAGTCGAGCGAGGCCGAGAATGAGCGAGATTTGTTTTTTGTGAGAGGGACTACCGAAGGATCCAGAAGGACCCACAGACTTCCAATACGCATCCTGATGCGTCTTCTCTTGACAAAGAAGATGGCTGGGAGTTTGCGTACCTATTGCACGTGACTTGTGCTCACTGAAGTGTGGGACCTCAAGCGTGGGCACCACACGTAAGTGACAGACCTGTTGGTGTAAAAACTCGATTGATTATTATAGTGCATTAGAACAAAGTTTCTTATGGATTCAAGGGTAGGAAATCCAAGTTAACTCATTTACGTGTTAAACTTGTCTAAATCTTGGTGAAACCTAGGATTTGACCAAGATTCAAATGGGCAGAAAAATAAAAACACAAAAAATGAAAAACCAAATCACATAGTCTTCTTATGTCGTATAGTAAGCATTAAAGTTGATAAACAAGGTCTAGACATATCAAACCATACAAATCATGTATCTACCCCCTAACCCCTAAACTCCGTCTTATGAAGTCAAGCATGAAGATAAGTGGCTTTGGGTTTCAAACATGGAAATTTCAAAATCCTCCCAAAAGCCCCTTTTCAAATATTTCAAACTTATTCAAATTTGGTTCAAATTTGAAAGACATACAAGTTATAGCACACATAGTGCATACATTTTCACACAAACTGCACTACATGCTAACCCTATAGCTTGAGGCCATTTGGATGAGGTCGAAAAAATTCTTGGATTAGAATCGTGTTGTTCGAACCCCGTAGTTGGATTTTTTGAACCCTTGATCTGTAGAACTGGGCAAAACCCGAGTTTAGAGTGACTAAGAAGGATACATGCATGCTTCCCTTTTCATTTTCATGTTTTAAACTTGTTTAAATTATCTTGATCAAACCTAGGATTAGAAAAGATTCAAATGGGCATCAAAATTGAAAAAAAATCAGCAAAAATAAAAACCAAAGCAAATAGTTTTCTTATGTCATATAGTAAGCATTAAAGTTGATAAACAAGGTCTAGACATATTCAAACCAGACAAATCATGTAGCTATACCCCCTAACCCCTAAACTCTGTCTTATGAAGTCAAGCATGTGAAGAGAAGTGGTTTTGGGTTTCAAACATGGAAATTTCAAAAACCTCCCAAAAGCTTCATTTTAGAGTGACTAAGAAGGATCCATGCTTCCCTTTTCATTTTCATGTTTTAAACTTGTTTAAATTATCTTGGTCGTCAAACCTAGGATTTGACAAGATTCAAATGGGCATCAAAATTGAAAAAAAATCAGAAAAAAGAAAAACCAAAGCAAATAGTTTTCTTATGTCATATAGTAAGCATTGAAGTTGATAAACAAGGTCCATACATATTCAAACCACACAAATCATGTATCTATACCCCTAACCCCTAAATTAATTAACTATGTCTTAATTATGAAGTCAAGCATGTGAAGAGAAGTGGTTTTGGGTTTCAAACATGGAAATTTCAAAAACCTCCCAAAAGCTTCATTTTAGAGTGACTAAGAAGGATCCATGCTTAACTTTTAATTTTCATGTTTTAAACTTGTTTAAATCTTGGTGAACCTAGGATTTGACCAAGATTCAAATATATGGGCATAAAATCAAAAAAAACAGAAAAATGAAAAACCAAAGCACATAGTCTTCTTATGTCTATAGTTAGCATTAAAGTTGATAAACAGGTCTAGACATATTCAAACTAGAAAATCATGTATATATCTACACCCCTAACCCTAAACTCTGTCTTATGAAGTCAAGCATGCATGAAGAGAAGTGGTTTTTTTGTTTCAAACATGGAAATTTCAAAAACCCTCCCAAGAGCTACATTTTGGGGTGACTAAGAAGGATAGATGCTTATTTTTTCATATTCATGATTTAAACTTGTTTAAACCATGGTCAAACCTAGGATTTGACCAAGATTCAAATGGGCATCAAAATTGAAAAAAAATCAGCAAAAAGAAAAACCAAAGCAAATAGTTTACTTATATATGTCATATCGTAAGCATTCGAGTTGATAAACGAGGTCTAGGTATATCCAAACCAGACAAATCATGTATCTACCCCCTGTCGATCTTATGAAGTCTAGCATGAAGAGATCGAAGTCGTTTTGGGTTTCAAACATGGAAATTTCAAGAACATCCCAAAAGCTTCATTTTAGAGTGACTACGAAGGATACATGCTTACCTTTTAATTTTCATGTTTTAAACTTGTTTAAATCTTGGTTAAACCTAGGATTTGACCAAGATTCAAATATATGGGCATAAAATTCAAAAAACAGAAAATGAAAACCAAAGCACATGGTCTTCTTATGTCTATAGTTAGCATTAAAGTTGATAAACAAGGTCTAGACATATTCAAACTAGAAAATCATGTATATATCTACACCCCTAACCCTAAACTCTGTCTTATGAAGTCAAGCATGCATGAAGAGAAGTGATTTTTTTTGTTTCAAACATGGAAATTTCAAAAACCCTCCCAAGAGCTACATTTCGGGGTGACTAAGAAGGATAGATGCTTATTTTTTCATATCCATGATTTAAACCTGTTTAAACCATGGTCAAACCTAGGATTTTACCAAGATTCAAATGGGCATAATTTTTTAAAAAAATCAGAAAATGAAAAACCAAGGCACATAGTCTTCTTATGTCATATAGTAAGCATTCAATTAAGTTGATAAACAAGGTCTAGACATATATTCAAACCAGGAAAATCATGTATCTACCCCGAACCCTAGCTAAACTCTGTCTTATGAAGTCAAGCATGCATGAAGAGAAGTGGTTTTGGTTTCAAACGTTTAAGCCAAAAGCCCCTTTTCAAATATTTCAAACTTATTCAAATTTGGTTCAAATTTGAAAGACATACAATTTATAGCACACATAGTGCATACATTTTCACACATACTGCACTAGATACTAACCCTATAGTTTGAGGCCATTTGGATGAGGTCGAAAAAATTCTTGGATTAGAATCGTGTTGTTCGAACCCCGTAGTTGGATTTTTTTGAACCCTTGATTTGTAGAACTGGGCAAAACCCTAGTTTAACATATTTAATTATGGATTCGTATATCAATTTTTCTACTACCTGTTTATTATTACTATGCAGCACATGGGTGTTTGCCCGTCGAGTGAAACTCGGAGGAAGAGGGATCACTCGGAAGGAGAGAAGAAGGGAGAGCATTATGGTGTCTCCACTTTTTCGGGTAATGATGATGACTTTTGTGCAGGGTTTGTCAGTGAGCAGGAGGTGCGAGCGAGCGAGTCGAGCGAGGCCGAGAATGAGAGAGATTTGTTTTTTTGTGTGAGAGGGACAACCGAAGGATCCAGAAGGACCCACACACTTCCAATACGCATCCTGATGCGTCTACTATTGACAAAGAAGATGGCTGGGAGTTTGCTTACCTATTGCACGTGACTTGTAATCACTGAAGTGTGGGACCTCAAGCGTGGGCACCACACGTAAGTGACAGACCTGTTGGTGTAAAAACTCGATTGATTATTATAGTGCATACAGAAAAATGAAAAACAAAATCACATAGTCTTCTTATGTCATATAGTAAGCATTAAAATTGATAAACAAGGTCTAGACATATCAAACCATACAAATCATGTATCTACCCCTAACCCCTAAACTCCGTCTTATGAAGTCAAGCATGAAGAGAAGTGGTTTTGGGTTTCAAACATGGAAATTTCAAAAACCTCCCAAAAACTTCATTTTAGAGTGACTAAGAAGGATACATGCTTCCCTTTTCATTTTCATGTTTTAAACTTGTTTAAATTATCTTGGTCAAACCTAGGATTTGACAAGATTCAAAGATACATGCTTCCCTTTTCATTTGACATGAATCCTTGTGGCACGACCATGTTGGGGTCACTCCTGGCTGTCTACCCAGCCGAGCATGCGGGCTCTATTTCCTTGTACGAATCCTCGTTTTAAACCAAGAAGAAGTGAACAAACTCCCCCCCCCCCCCCCCCCCGCCACGGACACACACACACACACTCTCTCTCTCTCTCTCTCTCTCTCTCTCTCTCTATCGCATCATTTGTCTGTCAGACTCCATTGATTTGCCCCAAGTTCAACAAGGTCGCCCCCTTTTCCTCTGAGAGTCCATTGATTTTTATTTGCTGGTGTCACTTGTGCTAAACTGTCATTCCTTGTACTCCCTCCGATTCATATTATTTGATGGTAATATAGATGCATCTACACACATTATAGTTGTAGATACATCCATTTTACCATCAATTAATATTGATCGGAGTTGCAGCGTGGTATGAGGCCTGCCGCCTGCCACCGTCGGCGAGGTTCCAAGTAAACGGCGCCAGAAGAAGAGTAGCGCGGCTCCGGATTCAACCAACTGGCGGCGATGGACGGCACTATGGAAATAAACGCTACGAATTTGGAGGCCATCGCGTACAACATCGCTGGAACGGCGCAGGTCATGTGCTCCCACGACGGCTGCGGGGTCATCGTCAGCTACCACGAGTCCCTAAGCCACCAGATCGCGTGCCCGCACGGCCGGTGCAACTGCACGGAGCAGGGCTGCGACTTCGCCGCCCCACCGTCAGCGCTCCTCGTTCACCTCGCAGAGGCCCACTCGATTCAGGTGCACAGGTTAGAGTATGGCAAGTCCATAGAGTTCCGGGTGACCATGACGCACCCGTGCTCGCCGTGCAGGCTGCTCGTCGTCGAAGGGGATGACGGCTCCGTGTTCGTCCTGTACATCGACGCGCTCGGCCCGGCCATTGTCTTGTCTTTGGTATGCGTCAGTTCGGCCACATCCGTGTGGCCGCTCTACAGGGTGAAGATCTGGGCGCACGGCCCGCCGCCGTCCTCGAAATCGGACTGCAGGCGGGATGTCGTGAAGATGTCTGCCGATGCTTCTGGCAGCGCGTCGCCGGGCGCTGTCGTGTTTGAGGAGCTCACGTCGTTCCTCGTTGTGCCGGGGCCATACCTCGTTGGTGCTGGATCGTCCAAGGAGCTGCGTTTCTACATTCGCATATGCAAGCAGATGTAGCTACTGCTACTTTGCGTAGTTGAAAAAACTGTCAATTTGTCATGAGGAATGATAAATTTCGATGAAAAGTACTTGATTGTTCGTACGGCTGCTATTTTTTTATGGATTCCTCGTTTCATATTTGTGCTGAACTGTTTGTAGTAGTACTTATACTTAATAATAATGCAGCGTGGAAGTGAATACTCCTTTTTTTTGTGAATCGGAAGTGAATACTCCAACTATATGTAATTGTAACCCCTCCATCTGATTTATATAAAACTATGTGCACTTCCAGATCATTTCTCCTGTTTTTTAGATGTCCTTTCACTTACTATAAAAAACAAAGAAGCACTGCTGCTTTGATTCAAAGGAATGTGGAGAGTGTAGAAATAGGAAAGGTGTAGGATTGAAATTTTCCCATAGGAATCAAATCCAACATAATTCCTATGTCAATCCTATGAATCAAAGAAGCCCTAAGTGGTTACCGGTGCTTAATGCACAGTTCCAAAAAGTTCATCCCGCAGTCCAAATAACTAATAATCAGATGATGTCAATTTTTGTGTATGTAGTTGTGCCTATTACCATCACAAATATAGTCTCAAATAGTATGATGGTGGAGATACACATTTTTTAACTACCATGATTTTCGGTAAATGCTTAGTCAATTTTGACATAATTTGACTTTCTAAAAATAATATAAGCCTTAAGCTTTGAGATGGAGGTACTATATTGGGTTTTCCTCGTCTTAAGCAAAATCCCTTCCCATCCCCTTAAATAGAGTACTCCAGCCTCGAGGCTAGGAGATAAGAGAGGCCATCGATAGGCCATACTCCTCGCGCGCTCGCAATGCTGGAAACTGTCACCGTTACCCTGAAGATGGACTCCACCGTGCTTCACTGCATTTTCTGCTCCCAGCCCCTCCAGCCCCCCGTCTTCAAGGTCGATCCCTTTCCCTCCCACACTCCATTGATGTTTCTTTTGTGGGTTCACTACTGCAAAAATGGGAATCCACGAACTTTGATTTGTGCAGTGCAAGGGTAATCATTTGGCCTGCGGCCGCTGCCTCAGCGAGCTTCCCGGGAACCGGTGCCATAGGTGCGTGGAACCCCGCGGCGGATTCGAGCAGGACCCGGCAATGGACGCCGTCGTATCAGCGGCGACGGTTGAGTGCCCCCACAGCAGCTGCGGGAGCTTGGTGGCCTACCACCAGGTCCACGACCACAAGATTGCATGCCCGCACGCCCCTTGCGCTTGCACGGAGCCCGGCTGCGACTTCGCCGCCCCGCCAACAGCGCTCGTCGCCCACTTTGCAGCGGCCCACTCGATCCAAGTGCACAAGCTCCCGCCGTACAACACGACCAAAGTGTTCCAGGTGCCGGTGCCGGTGCCGGGTTCGCCGTGCCTGCGGATCATCGCCGAAGGGGAGGACGGCGCCGTGTTCGTCCTGATCATCGGCGTGCTCGGTTCGACTTCGACCACCATCGTGTCTACCGTGTGCGTTAGGGCGGCCGCGTGCGTGTGGCCTCTGTACACGGCAAAGATGTGGGCGAATGGGCCGGCGTCGTGCTCGTTGGCGCACGCGAGGAGCAGGGCGGACACCGTGAGTGTGTCTTTGGAGGCGTCGAGCTGCGCCTTGCCGGGCGACGTCGCGTTTGATGAACTCACGTCGTTCCTCTCGGTGCCGCCGCTGTACCTGGTGCTTGGTGGACCTTCCAAGCTGCTGCGTTTCTACATTCGCATCGAGAAGGAGAACAATTAATCCTCAAAATAAGTACTCCTACTCCATATGATGATACGTACTAGTATAGTGCTAATGCGGATGTAACCTCTAGTAAAGTACTAGTACTAACACTGTCTGAGTTGTACTATTATTTCAGTTTCGCTTCTATTGTTGGGTAACATCATCAGGAACATAACTTGAACTTATTGGTTTCAAATATGTGACAACAAAAGAAAAAGAACAAGAAAGGGAGTAACTGTTTTTCGTCCTGCTAATGCAACCTTGAGGTGACCGGGACAACTTTGTACAAAGCATCGTGCTCATATAAATATACGTACTCTACAAAATCATCAGCAGTGGAGTACCTCGATAGGTGCCATGTCCATGGATCGACAAGACAAGACACACACATAGACTGGGTCACTGGGAGATGGATATTACTACTGGATAGCTGTCCTGACGTGATAGGATGCCTACATACACCCTACTCGGCAGGTGACGATACCTTCCCAACAAAGGTATCCAGTCCCATCCATTGATTATTTTATTATGGACGGAGAGCATTCTACTAGAAGAGATGTCATGTCTTGGGGCAGAGGTTCGGCTTAATCATGGTTTAGATATGGCCATGACTTTTGTCATTTAAGGCACCACCTATGGGAACCACAAGATTACTGAAACAGCAACTACATTACTTGACTCTAATGTAGATGTATCTAGACATATTGTAGCTATAGATACTTCCATTTTAGCATCAAGTAATGTGGATCGGAGGGAGTAATACTATACAATATACTCAGTATAAGGTTAAGTTTGGCACACGCTGGGACGCACATATTTGTTAGAAGTACACACATGCAAGACAGAGCACAGAGTAAAATAATTACTATTTACTTATGGGCAACCAAAAGCTTGTACGTGTCCACTATATATATGGGCATGGACTACACTTATTGCTTGTGGACGAGGATAGCTGTTGTGGACAACACAGTGGATGCTGTTAGAGTGAAACGGCACACTTATTATGGATCGTAGGGAGTATGCAAGATAAAAAAAGATCTACCATACATATTAGTATTATTATCATCAGTTATGTACTCATGACACTGGGAGCATACACACACGATCGTACATACTACAGTAGTACTGTACTACTTTTAAAACTACTTGCAAGATAAAATATAGCTGGATGTACAGAACTACTTATCACTGGGTGCATACACACACGATCGTATACATACTAGTACTGTACTACTTTTAACACTAGGATAAAATATAGCTGGATGTACAGAACTACTTATCAGTGGTCTTCCTCTTCAGCTTCCACAGCCTGTACCATGTTGCTCTTCTTCTTCTTCTTCTTCTTCTTCTTACTCCCGCTGTCCTGGAATTCCGCCAATTTTTGTTGACCCTTCTCAAAGTTCACTATTCGCCTGTATACCTCATATGTCGCGTATGCGTCGATGCTTGCATACAGGATATGCTTCATGGACAAGGGCACCTGCTTCCACAGCTTGTGTTCCTCTTTCGTAAGTTTTTTCATGATAGATTTGTACTGGCTGTCTATAATGGCCGCAGCATAGTCAGCCAACGAATCCTTATTGTTACTAGTGGAATCGGCAGGCTTCCACCTTTTCTGGATGTCCACGAAGTTCGCCACTGAGAGGTTGCAACGCCCAAGCCTGGTAATGTCGTTGCCGATGTCAACACCTGCAAATGTTATGTCAGGCCTGCCAAGAAAGTCAGCGAGTTTGGGGCATGGCTGGTCGGCCGAGGAAATCTGGTACAGGAGGCAGTCTGTGCCCATGCACAACTGTATGAGGGCAGCCTTCTGTTCAGGCCCATAGGTGTACTCTACGTCTAGGCCAACAATTTTGTACGAGTCTTCTTTCTCCAAGATCAACTCGATTTTGTTGATGTGTTCCTCCACCTTAGACGCCATATTGGTATAGTTCGCCGTAATGGTGGTTGTTCCATGAGCGAGGAAAGTGTGTCCTTGGTAGAACGCTTCCATGGAGGGTAGCGAGAGAGGGGCACAGGCGAGAGTGTCAGGGAGAAGACGAAATGAGGAAGACGAATGTTAACCGCCACGCCAGGGCCTGCAAACCGCCCGTCGCTAGATGCATGCATTTGGACGGTTTTGAAGATGACGGGCCATAGGGCACGAATGCAGTTTCCCTGTTAAAATAATAATAACCGCCCACGTACTTAATTAATTGTATGCTTATTTGTTTCTCGAGAGGAGCCTAGTTTTTTTCTACGAAACTCTGAAGATCTATTAAAAATCATCAACATTAGTACAAAGAGATTCAAAATTAATATTACCTTCGTCTAAAAGGAGGTGTCTTAGTTTTGTCTAATACGGATGTATATAGACATATCTTAGTTGTAGAAATTACAAATATGTCTTCTTTGCACCACTTAGCTACCACTACAAAGTACAAACACTAACGCAAGGTAGATCAGCATCATGCAATGTAGACATTACAGTATTTTTGTACTACTGTACTTGTCTTCCCTGGTCTATGATTCAATATCTAGTATACTGTACTGCTTATACACCAGGGAGATTCAAAATACGAGTTGAGCGCCAAAACTCCCGCCTCCATACACATATTTCGAATTCCCTTTCGACCCCTATTACCAATGACGCAAAGGCAGACAAGTGAAGCCGGCGTTGGTTGGGGTCTCGTTCGTAATTTACACATCCCCTCTGATATATATAGTCTACCGCCTTCCATTCGTCTTCCCCATTTCCGCAAAAAATCTGTCGCAATACTCCAGGCCCATCATCTCTCACCTGCCGGACCACCGCACCGGAATATCCCAGCCGTACTTAGCCGGCATACCACCTCACCTACCTGAGGCCACCGACTCCCTCGTCCGCAGCACCAGATCCGCTTCACCAACGCCGCCGTGTACTGCATCGGATCTGCTTCACCGACTGCTTCATCCGCAGCACCAGATCCGCTTCACCAACGCCGCCGTGCACTGCACTATCTGAGTTCACCGACTCCCTCGTCTGCCGTACCTGATCCGCTTCACCAACGACGCCGTGCACTGCACCGGATCTGCTTCACCGACTCCCTCGTTTCAGATCTGCTTCCCCGAACCCATCATCGACCGCCCCAGATCTGCTTCCTCGACGCCGACGCCCACCGCAACCGCAGCACCCCCGCCGTCGTCGACGTGACCCGCAAGGATGCCGAGTATGACTACACGAAGCCGCCGTCGAGGTAACCAGACCCCCTCCCCCCTACACGTTTTGGTCTGTTACCATAGAAGGTTCAAGCATGTCTTGGTCAACTAGAATGTGTCTATATACTGATTCGTCCGTCTAAAAAAGCATCGACAGAGAAGTCCCATAGATCCAGCTCCGCCCCGCTCTCAATGCGCGTGGCAGATGGCAGGATCCTGCGCATTTGCCCATGCCACTCCTTGAGCTCTCTGTCTTGATGTGCTTCACACACAGGGCTTATAATACTAGGAAGCTTGTGCCTCACATACACTTACACACAGGGCTACTACTACTAGGAAGCTTTATTGGATATCTCAGTGGTACAAAGCTTACTTACATGGGACGGGTGATACTCTATTTAAACTTTTGTACATGACCCTTTAGATTGTTGCCATGTGCCAGAATCCAAACCCTATACCATACTTCTAGAATACTCTACAAACTCTAGATATTTCATACTACTCGTAAATATCTTACTCTAGAACATTCCCCATTCTACAGTTCTCTCTACATACCTTGGATACTTCATGACTAAGCTAGCTCCTTTACTAGCCAACCACATTGATAAGATTACTACTAACAATCCCCCCATAATCTTGTCATATAAACTATCTTTACTATTAAATTTAAAATAGGCCGCGGTGGTTGGTGATGGTACGTCAAACGTGTATACAACTCACCCCGAACATAAAAAGTAAGGTCAGCGTGACCGGCTCCATGAGGAGTTCTTATCAGGATTAGTTAGGTCACGACCAAAATCCAATCCGTAGCACTAGGTAGCAAAATCAGCATCCCTTTCCTAATTCTAATCGGTAAGACAAGCATAGATCGGTTCAGCCACACATCTTTTTCGTTCGCTCCCCTTTTTATTCTCTAAGGAACCCTCTCCTTAACGAGCGTAGATTGATGGAGATGGTTTTTGTACCGGTCAATCTTTATATCCTTTCTGGCATAGTTCTGTAAAAGATCGGCAGGTGATCCGTCCTTTCTCCTCTGCCGTAGTTCATCAACGCGTGTCCGGCAATCCCGGTTAGATCGACACAATCGGCAAAAAAGAAAAAGGCCAAAAGAGACCCATTGATTAGGCTCCTCTTGCCGTGCTACTTTAAATTTTCTAACTTTTCTTTCATTCGCAAACATACAGTGACAACCTATATGACTCTAGGTTTCTTTTCCTAATTTTTGCACGTGCATGCATTTTCCCTTTAAAATTCGTAGGACATACAAATCTCAACACTTATGCAACTAAAAATCCTTAAAAAAAACAAAGCTTTCATACCCTGCAGCTTTTAAGAGGTTAGTGACAAGAATCAACCACATGTTTTGGAGCGCAGTGACATTCTCCCTAAAAAAACCATGTTTCATGCGTGGGTGTTTCATTAATAAAGAGAAATATCTGTTCAGTTGGGGCCACGTTTCGACGTGTGTTCTCGACAAATCAGTTTCTCAGACAAAGTATCTCGAAGGTGTTCATAGAGATTGCATGTGCATTTGTGCGTTCGTAGGAGCGAGTATGCATTTAGTGAGCATTTATATTGTACCGTGTTTTGTTAAAAAAGATGGTGTAAAACGGGCACCTTTTACGATATACTCCCTCCGTCCCAAAATGTAAGGCGTCTAAGGATTGGTCAAAAGTCAAACCTTACAAACTTTGACCAAATATTTTAAAAAATATTTACATCTACAATATCAAATTGACATATTAAGAAATTATACTTTAGGGTGACTCTATTGATAATGATTTAGTATTGTAAATATTTATATTTTTGTGTGTAAACTTGGTCAAACTTTAAAAACATTGACTTTTAACTAATCCTTAGACGCCTTATTTTTGGCACGGAGGGAGTATCATTCAATAAATACTATGAATTATTCGATCGTTTGTTCAAACATGTTAATTAGATCGGTCGATTGATCAACTCGGATCGGTCGATCGAGCATCAGAGTTGTCTCAGTGATGACAAAAAATAGTGCACATTGTATGATACTGACGTACCACAGATTCTAAAGAAAAATGAGGACCATGTGGCCACACATCCTGGACATAGACATTGCGATTATATTCCATTTATTCTATATTTGGAGGGAGCCATCTTTCGTTATTAACCCGTTGCAACACACGGGTATTATGCTAGTATCCCCTAATCCAGATCACATGGACCATGCACTTCATCTTGTGATGGCATCACACCGACTCACGTCAAGCAACGACGCCGCACCTTGCTTGTTAGCCTGACACCGACTTCATTTTAGATATCATGTAGTACATGTCAAGTACCAAATCACTGAGAACCAACCTGTGTTTGGATGGTTAGGAGGGCAGTGGCACCCCCAGATTTAACGCTTTGGTGTCTCAAAAATGGAGGAATATTCTTCTGTGGGATGCGGCGTTCCCGATGACATTGTGGTGCTAGTGGTGACTTCGTCAATCTCAATACCCGTCGGAACAGTTTCTTGGATGCAGTTTCCTGAAGGTGCTCGAAGGGGTAGTGTGTGTGCTTGAGTGATGAGTGTATGTATGTACGTGTGAGCGTCTATGATTGTACTGTGTGTTGCAAAAAATAGTATTAATTTTGTCTTGTTCATACTAAGACTAGCAAAGCGTTCCCTGCTCTATAAACTCTCAAGAAACACCCCTATAATATCTATCTAGTTCGTCCTAATGTTAGAACAGTAATTGCATGCTATGTAATTCATCTATTTTTGTTAGGAAACCTACATGTTTGTTTGCTTTTCTTATTCTCAGGTGACAGGTTGTGTGCTGGGACCATAGCCGCCGTCTGTTTTGTTCGTTGCAAAATGTTGTTTTATATTCCGCCATTCTGTGCTCTTCTGTGTTCACAAGGTTTTACATTATAATTTCCATCTGTTTTGTTGTAAACAATGACGGTAAATGCCAATTACTATTTCCTTTCTGCTATCCTTTTGCCATCCTGTAGTACATGTGTGAACTCATTGCTCTGGTACATTTAAATTCTTCATTGTTTTTGTTCTTCAAGAGCTGCAACCCTAACTCTTTGCTGTAATTTCATGTTGCACTATCACATGGAACACAGCAAATCGTGGAGTGAATCACCCCTATAATCCAGTAAGTACCTTTCATTTTTGTATTGATATGCTTATCGTGCTGGAACCAGTTTGTGTTTAACACATTTACTCTCCATATAGATAGGATAACTGGTTTGAAATAAATCATGCTATTTGTATGACTGCACGTCTTCGTTCATTTTCCTGCTAGCTTCTCAAACTTGTTCTATTGCCTGTCTAATCTTTTTTTGTTTGATCGTGATTAAACCAATTTAATTGTTCTGCTTAACTTAAATGATCTGGCATTTTATTCCAGCCACATAATGTTTGATTGCTCATGCACTTCCTCATACCGTTATGTCTTCTGGATTTCTTCCATAATGATAAGAATGTTTTGCTTGGTGAATATGAGTCAGATGATGATTCAATTGGTTATTAGTCCTTGATTCATTGAGTTGACTGATGATTAAAACATATAAACCTTGCGACTATCTGGCATGCTTGTTGTGGGATATAATGAGCATATTTGTTTTTTGTAAGACTTTTTTCGGATTTCACTGTTGATTAATCCAATGCCACCTTCTGTAGTAGGAAATCCACCTTCAGTAGGTATCATAAATAAGATTTGTTGTTACTTTTTGGCTGACCCATCTTTTATTTTTAGGCACAAAATGGTTCATTTGTTTGTTTCTCCTTCCCTTATATTGCGCTCATGGGTTAAACATTGAAATAATATGTCAGTTTATATGAATCCCAGAATGGTTGCTGTCTAATCTGTCTTAATTGGTCCTGCTCGTTTATATTTGGCACCAAATGGATATATTTCTCTTTTATCTGAGGCATTCCCATGGCTGGCTGATGATTAAAATAATGAAATTTAGGGGGTTGGAGATTCTCCAACTGCACAATGTCTGGCTAGTTTTGTCCACATGACCACTTTTGTGGAACTTAAGGGATCTGAAGCACCCCTTCCAAGTGTCAATTTTAATAGACAGCTGTTATGCAGTTTCCTGGCTTATTTTATTAGGCAGACTGTCTAGTTACTTGATTTATTTTGTTCATATTTGCCATCCGGTTGCTCTGCCTGTTGCATTGGGGTTGATAGCTTGCTTTGTTATATTATGCCTTGTGCTTTGTGAAAATCTGCCATCTGTTTTGATGCTTTGCAAAAATCTGTGACAACTAATAATATGGTTGTTTTCTCAAATTGTATGGTTCTGTAACTTGCACTGTCTTGTTTTCAGCCCCTGAATAGAGCAAGGAAGGCAGATGGCAGGGCATGTACATCAAGTGTCCAGGTCTTTCCACAGCACAGCCGTGACAATGCCAATTCATCTGATTGTCAGATGATAGCTACTGTCCCAGCCATTCCAGCGCAAACAATCGCTGCCTTTGCACACGAATCAATTGATATAATTCAGCAGCAAAGAGATGAAAGAGATTCAAATATCATCATAACAGTCAATGAGATACATGAATTGAAAAATAGGCAAGCTTGGATTGAGCAGATCCTTAATAATCTACTCTGCAGATCTAATGGAAAGCCAGCTGTTACTTGCACTCCGATGAATTCTACCTAACAGAAATGCAGTTTTGCCGATGATGCCATTTGTATGGCTTGTATCATTTGAGTTATTTCGACTTGTTGTTGTATTTGAGAATTTTTGCTGTTATTGTAATCCTTGAGCATTTTTTCCTGTTATTGCTATAGTTTGCAATCATTGTAACAAATTTTCAATGTAATGATTATTTTATCTTGCACTCGGCCTTAAACAGAACTACTAGTATGGTCTCACAATTTTTTATCATTATACTATGCAAGATTTAGCGGTCGCCCCAAATTCAGAGCACCCATAGCGATTTGGGGGCCGGCGTCGTTTTAGGGCTCGCACCGGTGCGCTCCAAACGGCGCCGGCTATTTGTCGAGCCGAGTAGAATCGCCGGCATCCCCGAGCCGGCCCCTTCGCCAGGGGCGCGAATCAGGCGCTCCGGGTGCCTCGCGGAACGACGGTTTTCGCTGGTGGAGGCGCCTTGTCAGCGAGAGGACGCGACGGTTCGCATCGACTGGCCACGACGCGGGAAGGTTGGTCGTCGGCGTTTAAATGGCCTCCCGCGCGGAAACCGAGGCAGCGACTGGCCACGAGGGCAGCGACTGGCCACGCGGCGTCCAGTCGCCGTAAATGTGGGTAGTTGCCACCGCTAGATATATAGGACGTACGCCGTCCACCACCGCCGCTCCATTCTCTACTCTCCACATCAAGATGCCGCGCCGTCTGAAGACCACCTACTCGATGCTTGGCCTCAACGGCCGCGCGCTGCCTCCACCACCACGGCAGCCGCAGCCGGAGCCGGAGCCGGAGCTGCAGGCCGACGACGAGCACAGCTCCGACGAGGACGAGGACCCACGGTTCGAGTCCTGGCACGATGTCTACGTAGCAGAAGCGGAAGCAGAGGCGGCGGATCGAGGAGTCAGCGCAGTCGGGCGAGCCGCCGCAGGCCCCCGCCGACCCGGAGCAGGCGGCGATCCTCGCGTCGCTGAACGCACAACGATACCAGCGGTTGAGGGAGGAGGAGCGCGAGTTCGTCAACGACGCGAACCTCGAGCACGTCCTCGAGATATCGCGCCAGCGAGCGGTCACGGAGGAGGCGGGACGCCGCCTCAAGGAGGCGGAGCGACAGAAGCTCGCAGAGCTCAACGCTCATCGCCACCAGGACGCGTTCGCTCGCCAGCAGGCGAGGCGCGCCGAGATCGAAGCTTCTCGGGAAAGGCTGGAAGCGCGGGGACAGCGCCGCCGGCAAGCCCCTGCGACGCCGGCCGCCATGCTCCACCGCCAGATGCGCGAAGCAACGGAGGAGAAGCGGGCACGGAAGCAGGCGGCAATGGCGAAGAACAACGACGAGGCAGGGCCGTCGAGCGCCCCTACCGACGGCCAGTAGACCAGGATTAAGTTTATGTTTAGTTATGTTTAAATTCGAGCTACTTTGGTATAAATTTCGTATGAATTTGGGTTTTTAGATGTCAATTTAAATTTTAAAATCTATCGGGGCTGCCGTTTTGGGGCCGCCGGTGTGGGAGCAGCGTCCCCAAATAGAGGATGCTGTGCCGGTGGAGATGCTCTTATAGATAGATAATGATCATGGTAACAGAAAAAATCGTCAACGTGATGATGATTTGATGTTGCACTCGACCTTGAACATAAGTACTAGTACGGTCTCACAATTTTTTTAATCATTATACTTTGCAACATTTAGCAGATGCGCCAAATTCAGACATAGATCATGATCATGGTAACAAATTTTCAACATGATGATGATTTGATGTTGCACTCGGGCTTGAACAGAAGTACTAGTACGGTCACTCAAAATTTTAGCATTATACTTTGCAATGGATGCACCAATTTCAGAGATAGATCATGATCAGGGTAACAAATTTTCAACGTGATGATGTTTTGATGTTGCACTCGGCCTTGAACTGAAATACTAGTACGGTCTCACAATTTTTTATCACTATAATTTGCAAGATCTAGCGGATGAGCCAATTTCAGAGATAGATGATGATCATGGTAGTAACCGGTATTTAATGTGATGATGATTTGATTTTGCACTCGGCCTTGAACAGAGGTACTAGTACGGTCTCACATTTTTTAATCATTATACTTGGACGGTAGCCAAATTCAAAATCTCATAGCGGCAAAACTTCCCGCCCACAAAATACAAAAATTTCACACGCTTCCAAATTCCCATTCTACCCCTGGAGATGGCAGCAAAGTCGGTTGGTGGGGGGTATGCCCGTCATTTTTTGGATCACCACCTCCCTAGCCGGAAACCCTCCCAAAAAATTCATTTCCCTCAGACCACCCACCGGAACTTCCCAAGTCCCTCTCTCCCACCTCCACGACCACCGCACCGGAACATCCCCGCCGGACTTCCCTGGCCTACCCGAGCCCTCGCGATCCTCGTCATCCGGGTGCCTGCCGGAGCCGCTTCATCGACGCCGTCATCAACCGGACCGGATCATCCCCGCCGTACCTCGAAACCATATGCTCATCCAGCAGTCTACCGCAGTCGCTTCAGCTGCGGTATCGTCCACCCCGCCGGAGCCGCTTCGCCGGATCCGTCGTCCACCGCATCGGATCTTGCTCACCGACACTGCTGTGCATGAACCGGATCTGCTTCACCGGCGCCTTGCATGATCTAAACTCTTCTACTGTCGCTTTTCTATTGCTTGCCTGCAAGTTCTTGTTTAATCTTGGGGGAACCTGTTTGTGCTAACGACGCGCCGTTACGTTTTTGCAGATGAGATGAGTAATCATGAAGTGTAATGGCCGTCTCTCCAACCCCAAGTAGCACATGTAGCGTACTTCATCACCGGATCTATCAACCCCAGGAAGATCTGCTGTGACTCCCACAGAGTGCTTCTCCTAATGTAAGTCCCTTGTTTTAGCGCCATGTTCTGGGTTCAGATGCTTGTTTGTCTGAAGCTCTTTTAGTTCATTCCTAGCTATGACCGTAACACGTTGCTATTTTCTACTTCATTGCTAACTTTAAGCGATTGAACATTTTGGTTTGCATTCCCTGCTCTGTAGATGTAGCCATCATAACTTCTATCTTGCTCAGTCGTTGTTACAAAAATTATAGGTATTATAGTAACATCCTGCTATTATTTAGTTCATGGCCAATTTTAAGTAATTGCACATGTTGGTTCGCATTCCCTGCTCTATAGCTTTTGGCATCGTAACTTCTATATTTGGTTTACATTCCCTGCTCTGTAGATCTAGCCATCATAACTTTATCTTGCTCAGTCGTTGTTACAAAAATTATGGCCTGCTACTATGTTGTTTGTGCCAATTTTTTACTCCATGAACATGTTGGCTTGCATTCCCTGTACTACAGGTGATGCCATTGTTTTGTATCTAGTTCATTGTAAGCTAACAAAGTAAGGACTTAGTTTGGCATGCTATCACTCTGCTATCTAGCCTGTAGTACAAATAAACTTGTCATACTACTAGATAATAATTTTGCGTGCCATCTTGTTCTTCAAAAGCTGCATTATTGACTTGTTTCTCTGACTTGGCATGACGCTCACATATGGAAAGCTGAACATATTGGTTTGCATTCCCTCTTATACAAGTTCACAGGTGATCCCACTATATTCTGTATCTGGTCCATCCTAAGCTCCAGCATTAACTATCCTCTATGTGTTGCTCATTACAAGTTTATATCCCGAAACATCTTGATTTGCATCCCCTTCACTATAAGTTCAGGAGTATTATTTAGTTCCCTCCTCTTTAGCTTTTGCCATTGTAACTTCTATTTTTGGTTTACATTCCCTGCTCTGTAGATGTAGCCATCATAACTTCATCTTGCTCAGTCGTTGTTACAAAATTTATAGCCTGCTACTATGTTGTTCATGCCAATTTTGTACTCCCTGAACATGTTGGTTTGCATGGGACTCGACAGTAGTAAGTCTGTTGTTTCATTCTAACATGCTCTGTTATATTGGCTGTTGGTATGCGGCATGCACTCTTTGTTTGCTTATTGTGCGCATTACAATGATCTTGTTATAACGACGAAATGATGAGTTCCAAATTCTTTGGCAAACAATATTGCAGTGTCTTTGCGTTTCCATTGTTGCTGTCTTAACTTGTAATGTCTTTGTTTCAGATATAGGTGCTGCATGGACAACTTAAAAGATTGCCGGATCGCTTCATTGTATTGCTAGGTTTAATTACCATTCAATTTCTCTGGGTTCTGTAATATTTTTTCAATGCCTTGCAGCTGATGTAATATTTAGTTAGTTTTTATAGTTCTTTCGCGCATTTTTTCTTTGGTGCTTGTGGTAAGTGAGGCTATCCGACAGAAATCAATGCGTAAATATTCTCAGTATCTAAATCACGAATTCCCATCCCTTAAACGGCCCAATTAAGCGAAATCACATATGGGCCGGCTCGCAAAATCCTAAAGCGCCTATTACGCCGGCATATAAACAGCAACTAAACGGGCTGGCTCACTTACTTATTGGGCCAGCCCACTTGATTTACGGTGGACCCCACACTCTAATTGGGCCGGCCCACTTGCTTTAAGGTGGACCCCACCAACTACTGGGCCGGCCCACTAACTAGTTGGGCCAGCCCAACTGCTTTTGTGGTGGACCCCACATACTAAATGGGCCGGCCCTTTAAGTTGAAAGTGGGACCCACAAGTGTTTTGGCCCGGCCCACTATCTTGTTGGGCCGGCCCACCTTGTATATGGCGGACCCCACATACTAAACGGCCCCTTTAAGAGGAAAGTGGGACCCACGTGTTTTTGGCCCGCCCACTAGCGTGTTGGCCCACTTGCTATATGGTGGACCCCACGTACTAAATGGGCCGCCCTTTAACGGAAAGTGGGACCCACCGTGTTTTTGGCCCGGCCCACTTGCTATAAGGTGGACCCCACGTACTAAATGGGCCGCCTAACGGAAAGTGGGACCCACCAGTGTTTTTGGCCCGCCCACTATTTTGTTGGGCCGCCCACTTGCTATATGGTGGTCCCCACATACTAAATGGGCCAGCCCTTTAACGGAAAGTGGGACCCACTGTGTTTTTGCCCGCCCACTATCTTGTTGGCCGCCCACTTGCTATATGGTGGACCCCACATACTAAATGGCGGCCCTTTAACAGAAAGTGGGACCCATGTGCTTGGCCCGGCCCACTAGCTTGTTGGGCCACCCATTTGATCTAATGTGGACCCCACGTACTAAATGGGCGCCGGATATAGAAAGTGGGACCCACATGCTAATGGGCCGGCCCATAACTTCTTGGGCCGGCCCAGTTGCTTCATTGTGGACCCTACTTTGTAAATGGGCCGGCCCGATACCAGGAAAGTGGGTCCCACATGTCTTGTGGGCGGCCCTTTGCCGTTGACCGGTCAAACGAGTGCATTCGGCCGGCCCACATGCTTAGTGGGCCAGCCCATTAAAGTTTTGACCAGTTAACCTTAGAGGTTAGGCCCGCCACGTAACTAATGGACCAGCCTATATAGTTGACCGGTCAAACTAAGTCACTGCCCGCCCGCATACTTAATGGGCCGGCCCGCTTAAGATGTGGCAGGCCTCGTGTGGGCCTACCATCTACCACGGGTTTGCCGGTTAACGCGTTAACTGCGTTAACGGCGTCGCCACGTGTCAGTTTGCATGACGTCAGTCAACGGGCTCCCGGAAACACTTGCGCAACGGTCCGATTTTCCGTGGCGGAAGGGCGCCAAGCGCGACGGACCGAAAAATCGTCGTAGGACTTTGCCTGACGCAGTTTCCACAACAGAACCCATATCGTCGGGTTAGGCCCATGGGCGACGAAAAATACCCCTTAGCGGACGATTTTGAGACGTTGCCTATCAGAACTTTTCTTGTAGTGCTACTTCATTTAAATCTTTTTCTCAAATAATGGTTATGAATGGTTGACTTTGGTCAACATGATATCATGTACTACTGTTTGAGAAATTAAATCTTAAGAAGATTTCAATGAGAGGAAATTATTTCTCAAGAACTATATGGAAACTATCATTTACATATGTAATGAGAGGAAATTATTTTCCTCAAGCCACACAACCAATGCACCCTAATTATATTAATTATGTGATTGGAATAGTTTGTGTGAATATATGTGATGTTTGGAATAGCCAATGAATTGTTTGGTGATTGTATCCTCGTATTCGTGTATAGACGCTAGTACCGGAGAATACCAGGAAGAGGAAGGATTCTACCCCGAAGAAGAAGAGAACTTTGACCACATCAACAACCAAGGCAAGCTAACACCTTTGCAAGTTCTATGATTGCAAGCTAATATTCTTGCAAAGTGCAAAGTTCTACCAAGAACAAGGCACACTCATCTTTTCTTATGCTTCATGAACCCATCCCAAGTTTTATCTTCAAGTTTTCAATTTGAATATTGAAGTTTACTTTTATAGTTAACTTTGGTCTAAGTCTAGAATACTACAAGAGTATCAAACTTAGCCTAGCTAGCATTACAAGTAGTTAGCACCCCTCATGACTAGATGCTAGTGCTAAATTTAAAATTTGACTACTCTAGATGGGAACTTGTGAAATGAAATGACTTTGAAACCTTGGAATGACGATGCATTCCATTGAATAAATTTTGAAGGTGAATATGACCAAGAGAAGATAGTGATTTTTGATTAAAAACTGATATTGGTTTGGATGCGATACCTTTCCAATTTTTGAGTACCCCCACAATACCTGATTATGGGTAAGGGCTTAACTAGAAATTTATGTATCTTAGTATGGGTTCCCTCTGAACACACGTCATAGGGGTTATGCCGAGGCTGCCTCCGTTGTTGAGAAATGATGTGAAGGTGAATTGTACGGCCAAGCCCTGTGCAGTTCCCAGGTTGACAGTTGGTCTTCACTGGGAGGCCAAGCTCATGGGGAGAGGTGCTCATACTAGGGTTTGTAAATGAAAGCTTATGGTTGATGATCCGCGTACTGTGTTACGATGATTCGGGGTTATCTCGACAGATAAAATCAAATGTTGTGGCACAAGTGTGCAACCTCTGCAGAGTGTAAACCTAATCGAATAGCCGTGTCCACGGTTACGGACGGTTGGAAAGGCCATACATTGCCAGTGTCAGATTCTTGAAAATAATAATGAAATGAATGGTGAATTGGTGGCTTGTTTTTGAATCACAACTTGAGTTGTGGGAATGACACTAAAGTTCCCACTTGAGATAGTTAGTACATGAAGAGTCTTTATTTCAAATACTTGTGAACCCAAAATTGGCTTTATGCAAAAGAAACTAGAGCTTAGTACCCCTTTACTAGAATTGATAGTACTTACACTAGTATTAGTTTGCGAGTACTTTAAAGTACTCACGGCTGTGTCCCTGGCTATTCAAATGGCCAGACTATGAAGAGGAGCAGCAGTATGAAGATGATGGACAGCAGGACGTCTACGACAACTAGGACTACTCCTGACGTCAAGCGTTGGCCTGTGGACTATAGAGTCCCCTTCTATCTACGCTTCCGCTATGAATTGTGTTCGTTGATCAATAGATCAACTATTTGTGTAATTTGGATCATGTGATCTCTATTTGTAAGACGACTATGGTATGTAATGAATGATGACTTATGATATTCAACTGTTATGTCTCGCAACAACAATATTCCTGGGATTGCGATGTATGGCATAACAGGCATCTGGACTTAAAAATCCGGGTGTTGACAAGTTGGTATCAGAGCCATTGTTTGACCTTAGGAGACCCTAGTTAGAATGGACGTCTGAAAAACTTAGTTTCAAAAACCAATGAAATGAATATTTGTGAAAACTTATTCTCACCCTTATCCTTGAGATCTTTTTCAAAAATGAGAAATCTATGCTCTACTTTTCTTTGCAAGCCTACATAAAATTTTGCACACTTGACTACTTCTTTAACTTACTCATCCTCTTTGTGCATAGATGGAGTACCAATGGGAGTTCTATCAGCTTGGTCCCGGAGGCGACCTAAGGTTCGAAAAGGATTTGAAGCAACTAGTGGAATATCTAGGACACCCGTATCCCGAGTTCTTCGGAATACCCCTCAACAACCACTCCGGAGAACCACCTCGGTGGGAAGTTTCTACTGATCTACGAAGAAAGCTTGGAGCCCCGGTATGGGAAACCATATGGTTTTCTGTAACGGGAAACACTTGGAAGGAAGGACTAGTCAGAGCTATGCAAGAAGCAATTTCCCGTCTGTGTGGACAAAATGAGAACAAGATCAAGAACACTCGCTTCATCTACTACCCAAGACATGATCCCATGGGAAGACCGATGACCATGCCCCCGCACACGGAGATGAACCCCTATGTAGCACACCAGGACTTCAGGCAGTACAAAACCCGCAGGGATTTGGACAACGCCCTCGCCTCTCGCCAAGCACATCACCCGTGAAGACGAAGAATCCACCCGGAAGAGTAGTATCACCCCAGCACTTAAGTAGGTGTGAGTTGTATCAGGATCCCCTTGTATCGTAGAGCGAATGAATGGTTCTTCAAACCAACGGTGTGTTAGATTTGTAATGTGTGATGTTTGGTATGAATGAAAAAGTGTTGTTGGTTTTACCCCCTCAACACTACTCAAGTTTTCAAGTTTTGAACTTTTGAATTTAACTCAAACAAACCATAGAAATTTCCCTCTTATCTTATCATCTACTCCGATACTCAGATGGCCCCACCAACCCGCAGCACCAACCAAGACGCCATGATGCAGATGCTAGAGATGATGATGGCAGACCGAGAAGCCGAGAGAGCTGAACGCCAAGCCAACATTGCTGCACTACAGCAGATCGCTCAGAACAACAACGGCCATGGAAACCACGACCACCCTGGGTCAAAACTGAAGAACTTTCAAAACACCAACCCACCTATGTTCAGCAAGACCGAAGAGCCCCTCGACGCAGATGACTGGCTCCAGACAATGGAGAACAACCTGGAAGTTGCGGGAGTGAAGCCGCAGAGAAATGTCGCCACCCACTACTCGTCAGACCGCACGAGCCTGGTGGACAAGCGCCCGCACAATGAATGCGGGACAGATGATGACCTAGGAGGACTTCAAGACCAAGTTTAGCAAATACCATGTGCCCCAAGGACTGATCAAGAAGATGAGAGATGAGTTCCGCGAACTCAAGCAAGGAAGGATGTTCGTGGTGGAATACCGCGACAGGTTTCTCTGTCAGGTACGCCCCGGACGAGACCGACACCAATGAGAAGAGGAAGAGATTCTGAACGGATTACACGACGAGATGCAGACTGTACTGGTCAACATTCCCTTTGCTGACCTAGAAGCCCTGGTGGACTCCGCCATCCAGATGGAAGGGAAGCTTCACCAAGCCAACGAGAATCGCAAACGCCGGATGATGAACCAGCATGGGTCCAGCAATACCCAGAAGTACCGCAACAACTCATCTGGAGGATTTACTCCAAAATACAACAAGCCCCCTGCCCAGAATTACCGCCCAAACTACCCCAACAACCACGGAGGACCCCCGAAGCCCGGAGGCAACAACAACAACCACAATCACACCAGCAACACCAACCCCAACAACAACAACAACAACGGGAACAACAACAACAACAACAACACTGGCCCTAGGACCGGAAGCAACGCCATCCCCGTCACCAACAAGGACAAGGCCACCATCACTTGTTATGAGTGTGGAGTCGTTGGGCATTACTCCAATGAGTGCCCCAAGAGACTTGCCAAGATTGCGGCAACACCGCTGCACCTGCTCAGAACCAACGCCGCTTTGCCGCAAGAAAGAACCAGAACAACAACGGCCGTGTTATCACCAGATTTTGACCAAGTCAGAGGTGGGCCGCGATCAAGATGGACTTAAAGAATATACACATGGAAGAAATATGTGGATCGGCCTGGTACCAAGTTTGGGCTAAATTGCCCGTATAGCTGTAATATATTAGGGTACGTATCGTTTAGAAGTTAGAGTTTTACCCGTGCACGGTTTAGTGCACGCCCACATTAGAAAGTCCCCTGGACTATAAATATGTATCTAGGGTTTATGGAATAAACAACAACCAACGTTCAACCACAAACAAATCTCGGCGCATCGCCAACTCCTTCGTCTCGAGGGTTTCTACCGGTAAGCGTCATGCTGCCTAGATCGCATCTTGCGATCTAGGCAGCACAAGCCTGCCTACGTTGTTCATGCGTTGCTCGTACTGAAGCGCTTTTGATGGCGAGCAACGTAGTTATCATAGATGTGTTAGGGTTAGCATTGTTCTTCATGCTGCATGCTTTCGTAGTGCAACCCTTGCGCATCTAGCCGTCCTTGTCATAGGTGTAGGGGCGGCACCCCGCTTGATCGTAGTTTAGTAGATCCGTTACGATTGCTCCTTGTTCTACAAGGATTAGTTTAATATCTGCAATAGTTAGGCCTTACGAAGGGGTGGAGGATCCAGCGGCACGTAGGGTGTCGTTTGCGAGCCCTAGACGGGATGTTCCGAGGATCAACCTGTTGGTTTTTAGGCCTCGTCTAGGGCAAGCTTACGATCACCGTGAGCGCGAGGCCCAACCTAGAGTAGGATGATCCGATTATGCGGTGAAAACCCCACATCGTCGTAGATCTCATTAGCTTTACCATGATCAAGCAGGACCACCATATATTCGGACACCTCGTCTGAATCATGGGTGGATCGGCTCCTTGAGCCGATTCACGGGATAACCTGAGAGCCGATCGAGGCTCGTATTTAACGTTTACGTGTGTGCCCTGCAGGAAACTAAGCGAGGCATCATCCACACCTTCCGACCAGGTATAGGTCGTGGCACGCCCTTGCAATCAGCATCGCGCGACCAGAAGTGCATTGCGGGCCGTCGCTCGGAGGGGTCTCGGCCAGCCGCGCTCTAGGCTCTTCCCGGCTCTCGTGTTGGCCGTCGCCGCCCGCCGGTGGGTTTCGACGTCAACACATTTCGCACGCCGGTGGGACCAACATCTACATCTTCGACACCCACCACATCGCCATCTACATCTGAGATGGCGGACGAAAGCACTCCGGTCACCTACGAGGATCTGAACGGCGAGCTCAAGAAGAAGTATGATGAGGTCAAGACAGTCCTCGAAGCCGAACTCATCGGCTCCTTCCACAGGACCCGCACCCATGGTGTCAGGTGGAAGGGTTTCACACTGAGCGCGCTCGACGGGTGGACCTGTCCGCACCTTGAAGAACGCACCAGGTCGCTGCGGCAAGAGATCAACTACATGGTGTCTCATTCACTGCACCGCCACTCTGAGAGCCTGGTGAACACGTTGGAGCGCGTTGCTCTGCGCGTCGTCCAAGAAATCATGAGCCACCGATATTCCCCGTCAGGACCGGCTCGGGGACTTTCAGAGGAGAGGCGCCACTTCACCCCCATCCGCTCGCATGGGCAACACCGGAACTGCCAAACTCATCGGCATACGTCGTCTACAAAATTGGTGGCGATCCTAGTGACTACCAATTCCTACAGGACGCGCCCAAGGAGATCCCGCACGGATACGCATGCGCATACGTGCCAGACCGCAGTACCGGCGTCTCGAACCAGGTTGCATAGGACCTCTGGAACGACAGGAGGAGCGTCGGAGGCGACCCTGAGAAGCGTACGTGGCTAGCTAAGCACGCCACCCCGACGAAACTCCAGAGCCCAGCTCCCAGCTTGGCTCGAACCGGAAAAACAAGCATGGCTGGTTAAGTATGCCACCCGGCGAATCTTCAGGGTTCGACACCTCGGCCATCACCGCGGATCAGATTTGTACGATTCTGAAAGATCAGTTCGGCATGATGCCGAAAAGAAGACGGTCGGCTATACCAAGCCGTACCCCAACGAGTACGAATTGATCCCGCTACCACCCAAGTATCGGCTCCCGGACTTCACAAAGTTCAGTGGATCAGATGGTTCCAGCTCCATCGAGCATGTGAGCCGATATTTGGCACAGCTGGGCATGATCTCAGCATCAGACCCGCTACGTGTGAGGTTCTTCTCACAGTCCCTCACAGGATCGGCTTTCTGGGCACATCACTACCACCGAACTCGGCCCGACTTGGAAGCAGTTGGAAGAGCGGTTCCATGAGCAATATCACTCGAAGCTTCCGAGGCTGGCATTGCCGATCTGGCACAAGTGCGGCAGAGCGCGGGGAAACAGTCGAGTACATCCAGCGCTTCAGGACCGTGAGGAACCATGCTATTCGGTTCACGTAAACGAAAAAGAAGCAGTCGAGTTGGCGGTGGTGGGTCTATCATCATCGATCAAGGACGTGGCCTCCCAAGCAGACTATCCTTCATTAGCGCACATGGTGCAGAAGCTGACAGCGTATGAACAGCGCCACCCAGATGTCTACTAGGACAAATTCAAGCGCGTGGTCACCATGGTTGACGCAGGCGAAGATGAAGGTGCTACGGGAGAACAAGAGGTCGCAGTGGCTGAGTGGACTCGAGCGGTGGACCAGAACTGCAAATGGGTAAAGCCACCAGGGCCTCCAAGAGGGTTCGACTTCGACGTGACCAAAACGGAGCAGATTTTCGATCTCTTGCTCACGGAGAAGCACATAAAGGTACCCGAAGGCCACAAAATTCCTACGGTGAAGGAGCTGAACGGAAAGCCATACCGCAAGTGGCATAACACGCTCCCATACCACCAACGACTGGGTGTGGCGTCGCAGATCCGGTTAGCGATAGAGAATGGACGACGATTTTCAACCAGTACGCCATGAAGGTCGACACACATCCCTTCCCCACCGTTAACATGGTGGAGTTTGCTTACCATGAAGGTTGCCAGCCAGGACTTCGTTCATCAACATGATAGGGTCTGGACACCACTGGCAAGGATGGAGATGAGGGCAGCTGCTCTCGAGTAAAGATACGGAGGAAGCTCCAAGCGACCGGCTCCGCCAAGATGGCAAGCGCTACGTCACGGAGGGAGAAGTAAAGAACATAAGATATCAACGACCTCTCTCGATCACCTCCTCAACAAGTATACGATCGGTATGACCAACGCCGACAGTCCAGCGATGAGGACGAAGAAGCTCGTCTGGCTAGAGAAGCTAGAAGACATCGTCGGCACAACCACGACGAGGGAGGAGTACGAGCCTTATGCCAAGGGAACGGCAAGGGAGCAAGACGACGAGGGCAGACACTGGGATTGCCCCTTCTTCAGACACTGCTGGGATTCAGGAATGCGCCGATTGCCTACAATCGGCAACTGCCCAGAATGCAAC
This sequence comes from Lolium multiflorum, assembly GCA_030979885.1. Taxonomy (NCBI): domain Eukaryota; kingdom Viridiplantae; phylum Streptophyta; class Magnoliopsida; order Poales; family Poaceae; genus Lolium; species Lolium multiflorum. The sequence continues at coordinate 17,154,754 of CM061751.1, forward strand.
CAGAAGAAGAAGGAGGCAGCCAACGTGTCTGTGTTCCAACGCTTAGGGCCTCTCCCGCCTCAAAGCAAGCGTGCTGAGCCCCCTCGATGGGAAGATCTCGGGGACTTAGAAGATGAGGGGGAAGACGAAGACGACATATACCACCGACCAAGGTGGTGTCCTGATGGTCTCAGCCGCTCCCAAAAGCGAAGGGTTCAGCGACTACGTGCATTAGAAGAGGCCGAAAGGCTATACCTGCACACGTTGAGAAAGGCACGGCCTGATCTGGCCGCCAAAGTTCAGCGAACCCTGGATAAGGAGGGTCAGCCGCAAAGGAAAGTGTGGCGCCCCAAACAAAGGAAAGCCGATGATGAAACATCGGCTGGCACAAACATGGTGTGCGTTCTTCCGACGAAGCCTAGAGCTCCACGGTTACACGATGCACTCAAGGTGGACGACAGCAAGTGCACCAACGTGATAAAGTCAGAGATTGGGCTGGTTCTATCCGCCGGCCTGGATGAGTAACAAGATCACGTCATTAAGTGAATTTGGCGAGGCTGATCCTTGTGATCGGCCCCAAAAATTTGTGAAGGGACATTACAAAACCTTCACCGAGCAAGCAACATGGAGGCCGATTCCAGCAATCGGCCAAAATTATCCTCACCATCTATTCTGCCTGAGCTCAACATTTAACCCAACAGGGACTACCTGAAGAGCCGATACCATCAATTCTCTTGACAGAATCAGCTCGGGGGGCACCTAGATGGATAAAATACGAGGATATGAGATAATCAAATATGGGGGCCGACACACAAATCGGCCTAAAAAATTCAAAATCAAAATTTTTTGAGCACAGCCGATGCAGCAGACATCGACTTAAGGATATGAAAGCCGATGCAGGGATCATCGACTCAAGGAATACAGCTGGCGCAATGGAGCAGATTCAGCAGCAGGGCCATCAGTGTTGGCGTCCAAGGTCACCTTTGGTTCATCAGAGCCACATTAGCTCTTTCGGTAGAAAATTCTCTACTACATTGGTAAAGCTGAAGGAGCTCGGGGGGGAGCGTTGATGTCTACGTTCCCCCTCCTTTCCTGTAGACAGTGTTGGGCCTCCAAGAGTAGAGGTTTGTAGAACAGCAGCAGGTTTTCCCTTAAGTGGATCACCCAAGGTTTATCGAACTCAGGGAGGAAGAGGTCAAAGATATCCCTCTCAAGCAACCCGCAACCACAAAGCAAGAAGTCTCTTGTGTCCCCAACACACCAAATAGGTGCACTAGTTCGGCGAAGAGATAGTGAAATACGGGTGGTATGAATGAATATGAGCAAGGTAGTGGGGTTTTACCCCTGTTTCACCTCAAAAAAATATGAGCGGTAGTATGGCGCCGAAAAAGTGCTTGGCGTGCGGTTGATGGTAGCAATATTGCAGGAAGTAAACAAGCAATGTAATGACGGTGTGATAGAAAGTTAACAAAAAGCAGCGATAGCGATATTTAGGAACAAGGCCTAGGGATTACACTTTCACTAGTGGACACTCTCAACATTGATCACATAACAGAATAGATAAATGCATACTCTACACTTTTGTTGGATGATGAACACATTGCGTAGGATTACACGAACCCTCAATGCCGGAGTTAACAAGCTCCACAATAATGCTCATGTTTAAGTAACCTTTAGTGTAAGATAGATCAACATAACTAAACCAAGTACTAGCATAGCATGCACACTGTCACCTTCATGCATATGTAGGAGGAATAGATCACATCAATATTATCATAGCAATAGTTAACTTCGCAATCTACAAGAGATCATGATCATAGCATAAACCAAGTACTAACACGGTGCACACACTGTCACCTTTACACACGTGTAGGAGGAATAAAACTACTTTAATAACACATCACTAGAGTAGCACATAGATAAATTGTGATACGATGCACATTGCAATCATAAAGAGATATAAATAAGCACTTCACTACGCTCTTCAACAGTGAATAAGTACTTCGTGAAATATAGCCTAAGAGACCCACACGGTGCACACACTGTCACCTTTACACACGTGGGACAAGGAGTCTCCGGAGATCACATAAGTAAAACCCACTTGACTAGCATAACGACATCTAGATTACAAGCATCATCATATGAATCTCAATCATGTAAGGCAGCTCATGAGATTATTGTATTGAACTACATAGGAGAGAGATGAACCACATAGCTACCGGTACAGCCCCGAGCCTCGATGGAGAACTACTCCCTCCTCATGGGAGCAACAGCGGTGATGAAGATGGTGGTGGAGATGGCAGCGGTGTCGATGGAGATGGCGGTGGTGTCGATGGAGAAGCCTTCGGGGCACTTCCCCGCTCGGCGGGTGCCGGAGCAGATTCCTGTCCCCAGGATCTTGGCCCGCGATGACGGCGCTCTGGAAGGTTTCTGTGGGTTTCGTCGTACGCCCTGATGTTTTCGATCCAGGGGCTTTTTATAGGCGAAGAGGCGGCGCCGGGGGTCAACCTGGCCAAACCCTAGGGGCGCGGGCCACCCCTAGGCCGCGCCGGGTGTGGTGGTGGGCTGTGCCCCCTCGGTCCCTCTCGTGTGTTCGGATGGTTCAGGGAAAATAGGAACACAGGCGTTGATTTCGTCCGATTGAGAATATTTCGTTACTAGGATTTCTGAAACCAAAAAACAGGAACTGGCACTTCGGCAACTTGTTAATAGGTTAGTTCCGGAAAATGCACAAATATGCATGTAATGTGTATAAAATATGTAGATATCATCAATAAAGTAGCATGGAACATAAGAAATTATCGATACGTTGGAGACGTATCAGCATCCCTTAGTTCTGCTCGTCCCGAGCAGGTAAAACGATAACAAAGATAATTTCAAGTGACATGCCATCATAAACTTGATCATATTGTAAACATATGTAATGAATGCAGCGATCAAAACAATGGTAATGACATGAGTAAACAAATGAATCATAAAGCAAAGACTTTTCATGAATAATACTTCAAGACAAGCATCAATAAGTCTTGCATAAGAGTTAACTCATAAAGCAATAATTTAAAGTATAGACATTGAAGCAACATAATGGAAGATTAAGTTTCAGCGGTTGCTTTCAACTTGTAACATGTATATCTCATGGATAATTGTCAATATAGAGTAATATAACAAATGCAATAAGCAAGTATGTAAGAATCAATGCACAGTTCACACAAGTGTTTGCTTCTTGAGGTGGAGAGAGATAGGTGAACTGACTCAACATAAAAGTAAAAGAAAGGTCCTTCAAAGAGGAAAGCATCGATTGCTATATTTGTGCTAGAGCTTTTATTTTGAAAACATGAAACAATTTTGTCAACGGTAGTAATAAAGCATATGAGTTATGTAAATTATATCTTACAAGTTGCAAGCCTCATGCATAGTATACTAATAGTGCCCGCACCTTGTCCTACTTAGCTTGGACTACCGGATCATCACAATGCACATGTTTTGACCAAGTGTCACAATGGGGTACCTCCATGCCGCCTGTACAAGGGTCTAAGGAGAAAGTTCGCATTGGATTTCTCGCTTTTGATCATTCTTCAACTTAGACACCCATACCGGGACAACATGAACAACAGATAATGGACTCCTCTTTAATGCATAAGCATGTAACAACAATTTTTATTCTCACTGGAGATTGAGGATATGTGTCCAAAACTGAAACTTCCACCATGATTCATGGCTTTAGTTAGCGGCCCAATGTTCTTCTCTAACAATATGCATGCTTAACCATATGGTGGTAGATCTCCCTTACTTCAGACAAGACGAACATGCATAGCAACTCACATGATATTCAACAAAGAGTAGTTGATGGCGTCCCCAGGAACATGGTTATCGCACAACAAGCAACTTAATAAGAGATAAAGTGCATAAGTACATATTCAATACCACAATAGTTTTTAAGGCTATTTTGTCCCATGAGCTATATATTGCAAAGGCGAATGATGGAATTTTAAAGGTAGCACTCAAGCAATTTACTTTGGAATGGCGGAGAAATACCATGTAGTAGGTAGGTATGGTGGACACAAATGGCATAGTGGTTGGCTCAAGTATTTTGGATGCATGAGAAGTATTCCCTCTCGATACAAGGTTTAGGCTAGCAAGGTTATTTGAAACAAACACAAGGATGAACGTGCAGCAAAACTTACATAAAAGACATATTGTAAACATTATAAGACTCTACACCGTCTTCCTTGTTGTTCAAAACCAATACTAGAAATTATCTAGACCTTAGAGAGACCAATTATGCAAACCAAATTTTAGCAAGCTCTATGCATTTCTTCACTAATAGGTGCAAAGTATATGATGCAAGAGCTTAAACATGAGCACAACAATTGCCAAGTATCACATTACCCAAGACATTGTAGCAATTACTACATGTAGCATTTTCCAATTCCAACCATATAACAATTTAACGAAGAGGAAACTTCGCCATGAATATTATAAGCTAAGAACACATGTGTTCATACGAACCAGCGGAGCGTGTCTCTCCCACACAAGGATGAACTTATTCAAACATAAACAAAAACAAACAAACAGACGCTCCAAGCAAAGTACATAAGATGTGTGAATAAAAATATAGTTTCACTAGAAGAAACCTGATAAGTTGTTGATGATGAAGAGGGATGCCTTGGGCATCCCCAAGCTTAGATGCTTGAGTCTTCTTGAAATATGCAGGGATGAACCACCGGGGCATCCCCAAGCTTAGACCTTTCACTCTTCTCGATCACATTATATCACCCTCTTCTATTGACCCTTGAAAACTTCCTCCACACCAAACTTTAAGCAAACTCATTAGAGAGTTAGTGCATAATCAAAAATTCACATGTTCAGAGGTGACACAATCATTCTTAACACTTCTGGACATTGCACATAACTTCTGAAAGTTAATGGAACAAAGAAACCCATTCAACAAAGCAAAAGCGGCAATGCGAAATAAAAGGCAGAATCTGTCAAAAACAGAACAGTCCGTAGACGAATTTTTAGATGGCACCAGACTTGCTCAAATGGAAAAACTCAAAACTAATGAAAGTTGCGTACATATCTGAGGATCATGCACGTAAATTGGCATAATTTTCTGAGTTACCTACAGAGAGGTATACCCAGATTCGTGACAGCAAAGAAATCTGTAACTGCGCAGTAATCCAAATCTAGTACTTACTTTACCATAGAGACTTTACTTGGCACAACAAAACACAAAACTAAGATAAGGAGAGGTTGCTACAGTAGTAAACAACTTCCAAGACGCAAATATAAAACAAAGTACTGTAGCAAAATAGCACATGGGTTATCTCCCAAGAAGTTCTTTCTTTATAGCCATTAAGATGGGCTCAGCAGTTTTAATGATGCACTCGCAAGAAATAGTATTTGAAGCAAAAGAGAGCATCAAGAGGCAAATTCAAAACACATTTAAGTCTAACATGCTTCCTATGCAAAAGAATCTTGTAAATAAACAAGTTCATGAAGAGCAAAGTAACAAGCATAGGAAGATAAAGCAAGTGTAGCTTCAAAAATTTCAGCACATAGAGAGGTGTTTTAGTAACATGAAAATTTCTACAACCATATTTTCCTCTCTCATAATAACTTTCAGTAGCAACATGAGCAAACTCAACAATATAACTATCACATAAAGCATTCTTATCATGAGTCTCATGCACAAAATTATTACTACTCCCAACATAAGCATACTCAATTTTATTAGTTATAGTGGGAGAAAATTCAACAAAGTAGCTATCATTATTATTCTCATTATCAAATATAGGAGGCATAGTATCATCAAAGTAAATTTCCTCCTCATTGCCCGGGGGACTAAAAATATCATGCTCATCAAAACCAGCTTCCCAAGCTTAGAATTTTCCATAGCATTAGCAACAATAGTATTCAAAGCATTCATATTAATAACATTCCCATTAGTTTGCATATAAAGTTCCATGGGTTTTTAATTCTCTCTTCAAACACATCATGTCCTAATTCAAGATAAAGTTCATAAAGATCTCTCATATTGTTGTTGTCTTCCATTAAGCCTTACTAGTGTAACAAGAAACAAAAAGATGCAATTGCAGAGTCTAAAGGAAATAGCTTCGAGTACTTACAACGGCGAAAATAGCTTAGTAGCCAAGATCCGGAGTGTGAGTACCTTTTACCTTTCCTCCCGGCAACGGCGCCAGAAAATAACTTGATGTCTACGTTCCCCTCCTTTCCTGTAGACAGTGTTGGGCCTCCAAGAGTAGAGGTTTGTAGAACAGCAGCAGAGTTTTCCCTTAAGTGGATCACCCAAGGTTTATCGAACTCGGGAGGAAGAGGTCAAAGATATCCCTCTCAAGCAACCCCGCAACCACAAAGCAAGAAGTCTCTTGTGTCCCCAACACACCAAATAGGTGCACTAGTTCGGCGAAGAGATAGTGAAATACGGTGGTATGAATGAATATGAGCGTAGTATGGCGCCAAAGTGCTTGCTGGCGTGCATTGATGGTAGCAATATTGCGGAAGTAAACAAGCGTAGTAACGCAGCGTAGTAACGAGTAGAACGGTAACAAGCGCGATAGCGATATTTAGGAACAAGGCCTAGATTACACTTTCACTAGTGGACACTCTCAACATTGATCACATAACAGAATAGATAAATGCATACTCTACACTTTTGTTGGATGATGAACACATTGCGTAGGATTACACGAACCCCGGAGTTAACAAGCTCCACAATAATGCTCATGTTTAAGTAACCTTTAGTGTAAGATAGATCAACATAACTAAACCAAGTACTAGCATAGCATGCACACTGTCACCTTCATGCATATGTAGGAGGAATAGATCACATCAATATTATCATAGCAATAGTTAACTTCGCAATCTACAAGAGATCATGATCATAGCATAAACCAAGTACTAACACGGTGCACACACTGTCACCTTTACACACATGCAGGAGGAATAAAACTACTTTAATAACACATCACTAGAGTAGCACATAGATAAATTGTGATACGATGCACATTGCAATCATAAAGAGATATAAATAAGCACTTCACTACGCTCTTCAACAGTGAATAAGTACTTCGCGAAATATAGCCTAAGAGACCCACACGGTGCACACACTGTCACCTTTACACACGTGGGACAAGGAGTCTCCGGAGATCACATAAGTAAAACCCACTTGACTAGCATAACGACATCTAGATTACAAGCATCATCATATGAATCTCAATCATGTAAGGCAGCTCATGAGATTATTGTATTGAACTACATAGGAGAGAGATGAACCACATAGCTACCGGTACAGCCCCGAGCCTCGATGGAGAACTACTCCCTCCTCATGGGAGCAGCTGCGGTGATGAAGATGGTGGTGGAGATGGCAGCGGTGTCGATGGAGATGGCGGTGGTGTCGATGGAGAAGCCTTCCGGGGGCACTTCCCGCTGGCAGGGTGCGGAGCAGTTCCTGTCCCCCAGATCTTGGGCCGCGATGACCGGCTCGGAAGGTTTCTGTGGGTTTCGTCGAACGCCGATGTTTTCGATCCAGGGGCTTTTTATAGGCGAAGAGGCGGCGCAGGGGGTCGAAGGGCTGGCCAAACCCTAGGGGCGCGGGCCACCCCGCGCCAGTATGGTGTGGTGGGCTGTGCCCCCCTCTGGTCCCCTCGTGTGTTCTGGATGGTTCCGGGAAAATAGGAACCGCGTTGATTTCGTCCGATTCCGAGAATATTTCGTTACTAGGATTTCGAAACCAAAACAGCAAAAGAACTGGCACTTCGGCAACTTGTTAATAGGTTAGTTCCAGAAAATGCACAAATACGACATGTAATGTGTATAAAATATGTAGATATCATCAATAAAGTAGCATGGAACATAAGAAATTATCGATACGTTGGAGACGTATCAAGCGTGCCCTGGAATATCCCTACTGAGAGGAGCCGATCTGACTTACAAGGTGACTGGAGGAGCTCGGGGGGCAGCTCACCCTAAGGTTCTGCTTTGGCACATTCGATCCATTACCGTTCTCGCCTCGACGGAGACTCGGGGGGCAGCTGGCCTGGTGAATGCCCTGTTTTGGAAAGCCGATTGGAGTCGCATCGACTGGCCCTGCATTGTGATCTCCTCTGAATCGGGAAAGGAGGCCGTCGGTTTTTTACAAGTTTTGGACCGTCCTGTCGCTGCAAGAGAAGGAAAGGGACTAGATTCTCAAAATAGCCGATGAGTAGTCATCGGCTAAGGGATTGCGAAAAATTGTGGTCAGATACCAAATCGCAGCCTGAAATTGAGAAGTTCTTGGCCTACGAGCTAATCGACATGAGAGTCCGGCTTCATGGGCGTCCAAAAGAAAAGAAATCCGATACGTTGCTATCGGTCCGGGCATGACAGGTGAAAGGAATGAAATTGAAATAATTGAAGGATGAATTAAAAGAACAATTTCATTAATTCAAAGGAGCGGCTTTACAAGAAGAGCCGATGGCTCTCAAAAGAGGGATCTGGTGCCTAGTGCATTGCTACTACTAGTCCTATTCTACTAGTCGTCGTGTCCTCGTCACCGCCATCGAGGTCGTCGGCGCTGCTCCCGGGAGTTCCTCGTCGCTGCTGCCCCAGCCCGGGCCGGAGCCTCTTCCTCCTCGTCATCATCATCATCCTCGCTGTCCGCCCAGTGCGGAGCGCTTGGTTGGCGGGTACCCAGCGGAAGGGGAAGATTCATTTTCCTCCTCCTCTTTTCCTTCTTCGTCGTCATCTTCATCCTCGCTATCCGCCCACATGCGGGAGCGCTTCTTCGGCGGGAGCTTGGCGGAAGGGGAGGCCTTGGCCTTCGCTGCTGCTCCTTCTTTCTCCTCGTTGTCGGAGGAGAGGGGGTTCAACTCGGACTGAAGCTTGTCCTCGTTCTTCGGCGAGGATTGGGGGAAGAGGTTTGAGAAAGAGGAGGAAGAGAGGAACATTATTGCTGGAGAAGAGGGTTTTTTGGGTGCCGATGGCTGGACAGAGGAAAGGGATGAGGAGAGCTAATCGGTCGGCACAGTTAAATAATGAGAAATCTGGTGGAGATTTAATGCCATGACGTTTCAAGGAGTCGATGCTTAGGCTGTCGAGTTTGCAGGGAAGCGAGAGGACAGGGCATAATGCTAACGGATGCTGCAACCGCTCTGCTCTGCCATGACACGACCCGACGAAGGAAAAGCATAATGATTTTGGAAATGTCATTTCCAAAACCAGGGGGGCATGTGTTATCACCAGATTTTGACCAAGTCAGAGGTGGGCCGCGATCAAGATGGACTTAAAGAATATACACATGGAAGAAATATGTGGATCGGCCTGGTACCAAGTTTGGGCTAAATTGCCCGTATAGCTGTAATATATTAGGGTACGTATCGTTTAGAAGTTAGAGTTTTACCCGTGCACGGTTTAGTGCACGCCCACATTAGAAAGTCCCTGGACTATAAATATGTATCTAGGGTTTATGGAATAAACAACAACCAACGTTCAACCACAAACAAATCTCGGCGCATCGCCAACTCCTTCGTCTCGAGGGTTTCTACCGGTAAGCGTCATGCTGCCTAGATCGCATCTTGCGATCTAGGCAGCACAAGCCTGCCTACGTTGTTCATGCGTTGCTCGTACTGAAGCGCTTTTGATGGCGAGCAACGTAGTTATCATAGATGTGTTAGGGTTAGCATTGTTCTTCATGCTACATGCTTTCGTAGTGCAACCCTTGCGCATCTAGCCGCCCTTACACCCCATCATAGGTGTAGGGGCGGCACCCCGCTTGATCGTAGTTTAGTAGATCTGATCTGTTACGATTGCTCCTTGTTCTACAAGGATTAGTTTAATATCTGCAATAGTTAGGCCTTACGAAGGGGTGGAGGATCCAGCGGCACGTAGGGTGTCGTTTGCGAGCCCTAGACGGGATGTTCCGAGGATCAACCTCGTGTTGGTTTTTAGGCCTCGTCTAGGGCAAGCTTACGATCACCGTGCGTGAGCGCGAGGCCCAACCTAGAGTAGGATGATCCGATTATGCGGTGAAAACCCCACATCGTCGTAGATCTCATTAGCTTTACCATGATCAAGCGGGACCACCATATATTCGGACACCTCGTCGAATCATGGGTGGATCGGCTCCTTGAGCCGATTCACGGGATAACTGAGAGCCGATCGAGGCTCGTATTTAACGTTACGTGTGTGCCCTGCAGGAAACTAAGCGAGGCATCATCCACACCTTCCTGACCAGGTATAGGTCAGGTGGCACGCCCTTGCAATCAGCATCGGCGCGCGACCAGAAGTGCATTGCGGGCCGTCGCTCGGAGGGGTCTCAGCCAGCCGCAGCTCTAGGCTCTTCCCGGCTCTACTGTGTTGGCCAGTCGCTGCCCGCCGGTGGGTTTCTGACGTCAACAGGCCGCTACTACAACATGACTGCCACCGAAGCCCAAGAAGCACCTCAGGCCATGCCAAGTATGTTTCCCTGTTAAATCATATCGCCCAATCTCTCTTAGGAACCTAACTCTTAAAATCTCGGGACGCGATTTGTTTAAGGGGGAAGGGTTTGTAACATCCCAAATTTCAAAACAAAGAGAAAATGAAATTCCTTTTTTCCAAAAATGAGAACCAACAAAAACTTTTCCTATATAGAGTGCTATGCATAGTGCTCATACCTATTACTTGTGTTTTTGCCATGATGAGTGTTATTATGCTTATGTGATAAACCCTAAAACCCTAAAGTGATCAAGTGAAGATCACAAACCAAATAAAAATGAAAAGAGAAAGAAATCAAATAAGAAAAACCCTAAACCCTAACCTTCTCAAAAATCATTTGGATCTATTTTGAGAAACCTACATTAAAGAAAAAGACATAGGTGGGCCTATAGCCTTAATATGTCTCTTGAACCCTACCTCTTCTTACTTTGCTAAATGGTGGTGAACCATTGTAAAATTTACTAAACCCTAAACCTCATCCCTCTTGTCATCAATCTTTGAAAAATAAAATAAAAAGAAAAGATCTTATTTAAGAAAAAGGCATATGCAAGCCTATGGCTACTTTTTGAAAATGATGAGCTTTGCCTTGTCTACCTTGAGTAGATGAATTGAAATACTTCAACACACTCAACAAAGCACCTATCAACCAATTCAAGTGAAAAAAACAAAATAAAATCCAACATATGCATAGAGGCATATGTGACACTTAGCCAAATTATCAAATCTTGACCTAGCCACTTCCATTGCCTCAAAATGGTGTGAACCTTTCACCCAACTCCATATAACACCAAATAAACCTCACTCTTGTCCAAATGAAGCAAGGAAAAATAAAAGAATAAAAGTTGGAAATTCACAAAACCCTCACATATGGGTTATGCCATTTTTATAAATTTTGACCCTATACCAAATTGGTCTTCACCATTAGTTGAACAATGTTACTAAACACTTATTACAACTTTTGGAATCAAAGAAACACAAATCAAATCATTTTTGAACTCAAATTATGATCACATATGATAATGGTCTAATCTGCCATTTTTAGTCTGATCACTACTTTGAGCCCTTGCAATTCAAAATTTTCAAACTAAACTTTGATAACTCTTTGCACCTCATCCAAGACAACATCAAGGTGAACACTTTTTTGTAAAGACCACCATGCCAAATTATTTTTAGATCAAATGATATGCTCATCCAAAGTTGGAACATTTTATCATATTCAACAATCTCACACTTAGCAATTTTTGCAATACTTTGAATTTGGAATTTCCACCACCACACCTCATCTTCTCTGGTCATTTAGGACTTAACCAAACACACACAATTCAAATTGTGCCACCTTTTGAACTCACTCAAAAATTGGGCAAACTTGCAAATTCCAATTATGGCACTATTTGACACTATGTCAAATAGTGATCTACACTACCCTAACCTGCCCCAAATCCCTCCACATTGCTCCCTTGACTTCTCTCACCCTAGCCCATGCATAGTAACCCTAAGAGGGGGGCCAAAACCATCATGGCCATGGCCATGCCGGCCATGCCACACTTGGCACACTCCCCTCTCTTCTCCTTCCTCCTCACCCTGGCCACCATGTCCCCTGGCTCCACAGCATCCCTCTACACCACCTAGCACCGTTGCTTGTCGAGGAGGACGACGACATTCGCCGGAATTCGCGCGCCCAAATCTGCCGAGCATGCCGCTCACGTCGCACAGCGTGCACGCCACGGCGAGCTCTGGCCACGTGCAACCCCGACGAGCCACGCCTTCCCCGTACCCCATTCCTTCGCCATCAGCTTCGCCGTAGCAGCGCCAACCCGTGTGACACGCGCCCGTGCTCTCGCGCCGCTTGTCGCCGACGACCAGCTCGCCGGATCCCCGTGAACTTGCCGCCAGCACCTCGCCCTCTCGCGCGCTCGCCAGACCGTCCCCCACCTCATTCTCTAGCTCCCTAGCACCACCTGGACGCCGCCTACCTTGCGCCCACCTCGCCGACCCTATTCCTTCGCCGGAGCCGCCGCTACGCTGTCGCCTTCGCCGCCCACTTCACGGCCACCTTGCGCGCTATAAAAGGAGCCATCCCCGCGCCTTCATCTACACACCAAACCTGCTCGCCTCCTTCTCCTCGATCTCCTCGACCCATTTCCCCTCTCCAATTCTCACCGGAGCTCGCCAATTGCTCCGTCGATCGCCGGAACCCGACGCAGAAGCCGCCGTCGATTGACGCCTCCCCGAGCGACGCCACTGGTACCAGCGCACTCCTCATCGTCGACAACGCCGTCCTGCACCGTCGCTGACCCTCGCCGGAGCTCCAGCTCGCCGCCGACCCCCTACCTCCGCCGCGACAGCAAGCCCTTCTCCTCGACGGAGACGACGCGCCTCGACCGCACGATCTGCATCTAATCCAACCGCCCACGTTCATCTGTACCGCTTCGGTAAGATAGAGTCGCTGACGCGCGGGCCCCATTGTCAGCTGGCCCGCAGCGCTAGTTGGGCTGCCCCCTGGCTTTTCAAATCTTTCGGCCCGTTTAATTTCCCGCCGGCCCATTTTTCAAATCCTGTTAAATAAATTGGGTATAAATTTAAATACTGAACCTGTTTTAGAAATTGAATAGTTTCAAATCTACCCAACCAAATTTGATGAATTTTATGTTGTTGGAAAGCTAGAGAAAAGGTCTATCCAATGCCACTGGTCCCATGTCAAGATTAGTTGTAGAATTAATCTGATAAAAAGAAGAAGGCAGGGACTTTTGCCTATTCAAATAATTATTAAAATTCAACCAAAATAGATATTAAGTTAATTCCAACTCCAGTAGCTCACAGTTGATTTACACTAAATTTTTATGCAAGAAAATGGTGTGGTCACTTTGCATGATCATGCCCTAGTTTAATTAATGGACAATATGGCTAGTTTATTTAAGTGATATTGTCCAAAACTATTATGCAAATTATATGAAGTGCTGCACTTCATTTAAATCTGGTCCCAAATACTTTTATATGAAGTATGTACCCCTGGTCAAATACTCTCAAATGAAATGCTTGGTGAATTTAAATCATAATAGGCATTATTAAATGGTATGAGGTATTCTACTTCATTTAAATCTTTTTCTCAAATAATGGTTATGAATGGTTGACTTAGGTCAACATGATATCATGTACTATTGTTTGAGAAATTAAATCTTAAGAAGATTTCAATGAGAGGAAATTATTTCTAAAGAACTATATGGAAACTATCATTTACATATGTAATGAGAGGAAATTATTTTCCTCAAGCCACACAACCAATGCACCCTAATTATATTAATTATGTGATTGGAATAGTTTGTGTGAATATATGTGATGTTTGGAATAGCCAATGAATTGTTTGGTGATTGTATCCTCGTATTCGTGTATAGACGCTAGTACCGGAGAATACCAGGAAGAGGAAGGATTCTACCCGAAGAAGAAGAGAACTTTGACCACATCAACAACCAAGGCAAGCTAACACCTTTGCAAGTTCTATGGTTGCAAGCTAATATTCTTGCAAAGTGCAAAGTTCTACCAAGAACAAGGCACACTCATCTTTTCTTATGCTTCATGAACCCATCCCAAGTTTTATCTTTCAATTTTTCCAATTTGAATATTGAAGTTTACTTTTATAGTTAACTTTGGTCTAAGTCTAGAATACTACAAGAGTATCAAACTTAGCCTAGCTAGCATTACAAGTAGTTAGCACACCTCATGACTAGATGCTAGTGCTAAATTTAAAATTTGACTACTCTAGATGGGAACTTGTGAAATGAGTTGACTTTGAAACCTTGGAATGACGATGCATTCCATTGAATGAATTTTGAAGGTGAATATGACCAAGAGAAGATAGTGATTTTTGATTAAAAACTGATATTGGTTTGGATGCAATACCTTTCCAATTTTTGAGTACCCCCACAATACCTGATTATGGGTAAGGGCTTAACTAGAAATTTATGTATCTTAGTATGGGTTCCCTCTGAACACATGTCATAGGGGTTATGCCGAGGCTGCCTCCGTTGTTGAGAAATGATGTGAATTGAGGTGAATCGTACGGCCAAGCCCTGTGCAGTTCCGGTTGACAGTTGGTCTTCACTGGGAGGCCAAGCTCATGGGGAGAGGTGCTCATACTAGGGTTTGTAAATGAAAGGTTATGGTTGATGATCCGTGTACTGTGTTACGATGATTCGGGGTTATCCCGAAGGATGAAATCAAATGTTGTGGCAGAAGTGTGCAACCTCTGCAGAGTGTAAACCTATTCGAATAGCCGTGTCCACGGTTACGGACGGTTGGAAAGGCCATACTGTTACCGGTGTCAGATTCTTGAAAATATTGATGAAATGAATGGTGAATTGGTGACTTGTTTTTGAATCACAACTTGAGTTGTGGGAATGACACTAATGTTCCCACTTGAGATAGTTAGTACATGAAGAGTCTTTATTTCAAATACTTGTGAACCCAAAATTGGCTTTATGCAAAAGAAACTAGAGCTTAGTACCCCTTTACTAGAATTGATAGTACTTACACTAGTATTAGTTTGCGAGTACTTTAAAGTACTCACGGCTGTGTCCCTGGCTATTCAAATGGCCAGACTATGAAGAGGAGCAGCAGTATGAAGATGATGGACAGCAGGACGTCTACGACAACTAGGACTACTCCTGACGTCAAGCGTTGGCCTGTGGACTATAGAGTCCCCTTCTATCTACGCTTCCGCTATGAATTGTGTTCGTTGATCAATAGATCAACTATTTGTGTAATTTGGATCATGTGATCTCTATTTGTAAGACGACTATGGTATGTAATGAATGATGACTTATGATATTCAACTGTTATGTCTCGCAACAACAATATTCTGGGATTGCGATGTATGGCATAACTCTCAAACTTGTCAAAGGTGTGGATGTGCGAATCATCGTACAAACAAATGTCGTATTCCCAAACACCTAGTGGATCTATACATGAAGTATGGAGGAAAAGGGAAGCAAGTTCATGGAAACAAGGCTGAAGCTCACTTCAACGCCATTGAAGACAACCCTCAAGCTAGTCCTTCTCAAAGTGCTATTGAAGAATTCAAGCCAAAGGACAACATCATCCTCGATGAAGACATGCTTGTGGACTACACCCAAGATGTTTTTGAGGATTCATTGATCCCCGAAATCCGCATGATATCGTCACTTAGCCCTACACGACGTGCGCGACGAATCACACACGTGATGCCAGAGGAATTACCACGAGCAGTAACATTACAACAGGTTTACAATAGAGCCCACAAGATACAGATATATTACAACAACGACTCCAATGAGTCAAGATACAAATATACAATACAAAGATCCAAATCATACAGAAGATCAAATACATCCGAGTACGGACAAGATACAAATTGGACTAAGAGTCCTGAAGATAACCAGTGGCGTCCATAACCCTGCCCAGGCCAAGCCGGAAGGGTAACCTTGCTAACGTCGTCTTCTCGAACATATCTTCATACCTGCCCGGTTATATCCCGTAGAAGCAGCAATAAGTACGGGTTCGTACTTAACAAGACTTCAAGACGTATAAGCATTCGTCAACCAGTCGTCCTTTGTACTTGAGGCACGCAGGGACTTAGAGGACGCAAGAGGAACGTCATAGGCAATATGGTGGAGTTAAGCGGCAGCGCGCAAGCACTAAAAACCTATAGAGACACTCTAGAACATTCGTCTACTCAGAGGAGATAAGAGAGCGCATAAACTAACAGTTCTATACTCTGCAAACATAACACAGCCGATGTGTTCCCCCCTCGCAAGGAAGTACTTACAAAGGCACTCACACGGTTGACAAGTTTTAACAATTTATTATTAGAGTTATGCTAAGTTACTACACAAGTTATTATGATTGAAACAACAGGTGTAGGTTGTCTATGGTCGAGTCATATAGCTCCAAGTCGTCCATAACCGCGGACACGGCTTATCGATAAGATTGTAACCCTGCAGGGGTGCCCAAATGTGCCCACACGCACGATCAACCCACTTACGACAGGTGGATATCACGACACGCACTCTCCTTCACTACAACAATGTCCAGGAAGCCACCTAACTAAGTTAACCCGTATCGAAGTCCGGCCGTGCTCCGAAGCGGACTTAGCTGTTTGCGTCTACGGCTAAGAGGATCAGAGCCCACTAGAGGATGACCTCTTAACAATACGTACCGCATCCTACGAGCGTGCAAGAGACAACGGGGTTACAAGGCAACATGGCTTCCCCAAGAGTAACATCATATCATCCGACCACAAAGAAACAAGCTTGCACGCCCGGGAGAAACAAAACAAACATCCAAACTAGTTGTGGCCACTGGACAAAGCTGTAGATTCCGGCAGTGGTCGAGGGGAGACCCGGTAAGCATACCCACGTGTGGTTAGAGCGCTCAGTCTCGGAACAGATAATAAGAACTCGGATCCTAAGATATTTAGGAAACACAAGTGAGCCGTCATAAAACGATCAGCTGACCCACCGATGCCTCCGCTAAACAATTATCAACAACTAAAGTAACCATGATTCTTCCCAACATATAACCCGATAAGATAACAATAACGGTAACGAGATATAACAGCACTAGCATGCACTACGACTCGCAAGGCAGACCCGATAACCAAACAATAGCCGTGGGAGGTGATGGTGGCAATATGGGCTGCTTAAGGTAACAAGTGGAAGGGACACGTGACAAGAACGCAACTTAAGGATAGCATAAGGGAGAAGGCAAAATAAAATAGGTGAGCGACTCCTGCAGGGACAGGAGTATAGGGAAATGCTTGCTTGTTAAAGCTTGCCGAGGAACATCCGGAGAACTCGTCGTATCTCACCGCACCACTTCGTGATCCTATCCGGGAAGAAGCAAAGCACTACAACAACCAACGGATGCACATCTTACTACTACGGATAAAGAAGATCCAGCATGATCAAGATGATATGCATGGCATGGCAAATATGATGTGGTGCAACTTATCCAAATTAATCGGAGTCGGAACCCCGGACAATCAAATTAGGTTGGAGTTGCATTTTCTACCGTCAAAGTTAAGTGTTGATTAGCATGGCATAACATGGCAGGGGTGCGCTACTTCAATATTAAACGGAGCGGGGAAAGCCATAGTTGGAAATCCAAAATACTCCGCATATATATGTGAGGTGAACATGCATAACTATCATCGTGCGACATGATGCGAGATGCAAACAGGTATATGGATGGCATATTCATGTTCCCCATATTTTTCTGATTGATTTTCATATAAAACATTTTTTATTTCGAAATACGGTTTAAAAGATATGATTTATACGAGATATACATATTTTCTGGAATTTTCAGATAAAGGAAACATGCATGGGACGAACTAGGCTGGACCTGTGTTGAACTGGGCCGGATCTGCAAGGAGGCGGCGGCGGATAGCGGCCTGCCGCACGCTAGGCGATGGCTACTCCAGGAGAGACACGGGCCCAAGCCCAGTAGGCGCCGGATCTGATGGAAAAATAACCAAAAAAAAAGGTTGGATTAAAACAGCCTTGTTTGTGACTTGAACCTGAGTATCACGGGATCAAGAGA
Source organism: Lolium multiflorum (assembly GCA_030979885.1). Taxonomy (NCBI): domain Eukaryota; kingdom Viridiplantae; phylum Streptophyta; class Magnoliopsida; order Poales; family Poaceae; genus Lolium; species Lolium multiflorum. The sequence goes on from CM061751.1 coordinate 17,172,784, forward strand.
AGGGAACAAACCAGTGCACTGTTTGTTCGGATCGTGTTAAGAAGTGGGTGCGCAGCAACATGAAGAAGCAGAGGCGAAGCTCAGTGTTGGAAACCATGGCGGACAGCCGTGGTAGGAGATGGATCCGGCTAGTCGGGGCGAACTGAGACAAGCTGGATGGTGCGCGAGATGCGGGGAACGTCAGGGACTCGAAGGGTGGTGACCTTGACTCGAAAAGACATCGGATTGGCGCCGTGGACGTACACCTGCGGAGATGAACGACGGTCACCGTCGGCAGATCGACTAAGAGCGGTAAAGGGAAGGAGGGGAGGCTCGGGTCAACAAGTCTGTTACCGTGAAGCTCATGGAGAGATCGGTGGCGCCGGAGGATGGCCGCAGCGGGTATCAGAGTTTTCCCGCCGGGTTTGATGACGGAAACGGCGAATTCACCGTCGATTGGAGCTCTCCCGGCTCGATTCCTTTGGGGAGGATGGAGAGGATGACGATGCGGTTCTTCGGTGGTCTTGGCTCGGCGAGGGGTGGTCGGAGACGTCGCCGCGGTCAAGGCTACTGTAAGGCGTCCATGGCGTTTGTTAGTTCTTTTCCTTCTCTATTTTCTTGGCGTGAAGAGGAAGAAGGTGGATGGGGGAAGTAGAAGTGGCGGCGGTAAGAGGGGAGATGGCTAGGGTTTCTGCAACTTGGAAGGGATTAAGAAGGGGAGGGGAAGTAGGTGCGGTGGTGGTTGAGGATGACGTCCTCCATGGGGAGAAAAGCGAGCACGCTGCTCTCGTGCTCTCTTTGCCAGGAAAAAAAGGAGGAGAGGACGGTGAAAGGGTACGTGCAGAAAAGGTGGACCGGATGGAGAGGAAAGAAAGATGGCCTAGGCTGAGGGGAGAGGGGGAGAGATGGGCCAGAGAGAGAGGCCTAGAGGAGGGTTAGGGTTTTGTTAAATAAAAATACATAGAGGAGGGTTTATTAGATTAAACCATATGAGAAGGTAAAATAAAATAGTTTAGGGTTTATAAAATAATTTTATTTAGTTAAAAGCATTGATGATATGATGCATGATGCCATGATGATGCACAAAAGAAAAACTACAAACAAAACTAATAGGGGTTTATCCGGGGCCGTTACAATCGACACCACTAACAAGGAACCTCGCCCCGAGGTTCCACCTCAAGGTACGGGGGAGAGAGGTGAACTATCGGGTCTTCTTGCGATATTCACATGTACCTGGCGTGGAACCTTCTTCTGGCGAAGTGTTGGCCTTCTCGACACCACTAACAAGAATTGTTGCTTCATGTAGAACGGTCGACACCACTAACAAGAAGTCGTTGTCCCGCTGTCGATGATGCGCTTCTGTCGGGAGACTTCAGAGATCGGACCTAATAGGTGAGGGGCAAAGATCGTCCAACCCGCGTCGGAACCTAAGACTCGGAAAGCTCAGATAAGAGAGAAGACTCAAAACTCGCATAGGTAAGATGAGAAAGAATATAGATAAGGAGAAAAATAGAGCTAATCGGATCTATCCAACGAGTTTTAGAAAATAGATTTTGACACTCTACACAACAACGTCCATTGGCAAGGTTATCCTACAGGCTAGACTAGTGGGGTACCGTCAACCTGAGCTCTGATACCAACTTGTGACGCCCCGGAACCGGTACCATGAGGATTCCAGCGATCCCGCCGAAATCCGCATGATATCGATTCTGAGACGCCCTCCGACACGACGTGCGCGACGAATCACACACGTGATGCCAGAGGAATTACCACGAGCAGTAACATTACAACAGGTTTACAATAGAGCCCACAAGATACAGATATATTACAACAACGACTCCAATGAGTCAAGATACAAATATACAATACAAAGATCCAAATCATACAGAAGATCAAATACATCCGAGTACGGACAAGATACAAATTGGACTAAGAGTCCTGAAGATAACCAGTGGCGTCCATAACCCTGCCCAGGCCAAGCGGAAGGGTAACCTTGCTAACGTCGTCTTCTCGAACATATCTTCATACCTGCCCGGTTATATCCCGTAGAAGCAGCAATAAGTATGGGTTCGTACTTAACAAGACTTCAAGACGTATAAGCATTCGTCAACCAGTCGTCCTTTGTACTTGAGGCACGCAGGGGACTTAGAGGACGCAAGAGGAACGTCATAGGCAATATGGTGGAGTTAAGCGGCAGCGCGCAAGCACTAAAAACCTATAGAGACACTCTAGAACATTCGTCTACTCAGAGGAGATAAGAGAGCGCATAAACTAACAGTTCTATACTCTGCAAACATAACACAGCCGATGTGTTCCCCCCTCGCAAGGAGGTACTGGCAAAGGCACTCACACTATTGACAAGTTTTAACAATTTATTATTAGAGTTATGCTAAGTTACTACACAAGTTATTATGATTGAAACAACAGGTGTAGGTTGTCTATGGTCGAGTCATACAGCTCCAAGTCGTCCATAACCGCGGACACGGCTTATCGATAAGATTGTAACCCTGCAGGGGTGCCCAAATGTGCCCACACGCACGATCAACCCACTTACGACAGGTGGATATCACGACACGCACTCTCCTTCACTACAACAATGTCCAGGAAGCCACCTAACTAAGTTAACCCGTATCGAAGTCCGGCCGTGCTCCGAAGCGGACTTAGCTGTTTGCGTCTACGGCTAAGAGGATCAGAGCCCACTAGAGGATGACCTCTTAACAATACGTACCGCATCCTACGAGCGTGCAAGAGACAACGGGGTTACAAGGCAACATGGCTTCCCCAAGAGTAACATCATATCATCCGACCACAAAGAAACAAGCTTGCACGCCCGGGAGAAACAAAACAAACATCCAAACTAGTTGTGGCCACTGGACAAAGTTGTAGATTCCGGCAGTGGTCGAGGGGAGACCCGGTAAGCATACCCACGTGTGGTTAGAGCGCTCAGTCTCGGAACAGATAACAAGAACTCGGATCCTAAGATATTTAGCAAACACAAGTGAGCCGTCATAAAACGATCAGCTGACCCACCGATGCCTCCGCAAACAATTATCAACAACTAAAGTAACCATGATTCTTCCCAACATATAACCCGATAAGATAACAACAACGGTAACGAGATATAACACCACTAGCATGCACTACGACTCGCAAGGCAGACCCGATAACCAAACAAATAGCCGTGGGAGGTGATGGTGGCAATATGGGTTGCTTAAGGTAACAAGTGGAAGGGACACGTGACAAGAACGCAACTTAAGGATAGCATAAGGGAGAAGGCAAAATAAAATAGGTGAGCGACTCCTGCAGGGACAGGAGTATAGGGGAAATGCTTGCTTGTTAAAGCTTGCCGAGGAACATCCGGAGAACTCGTCGTATCTCACCGCACCACTTCGTGATCCTATCCGGGAAGAAGCAAAGCACTACAACAACCAACGGATGCACATCTTACTACTACGGATAAAGAAGATCCAGCATGATCAAGATGATATGCATGGCATGGCAAATATGATGTGGTGCAACTTATCCAAATTAATCGGAGTCGGAACCCCGGACAATCAAATTAGGTTGGAGTTGCATTTTCTACCGTCAAAGTTAAGTGTTGATTAGCATGGCATAACATGGCAGGGGTGCGCTACTTCAATATTAAACGGAGCGGGGAAAGCCATAGTTGGAAATCCAAAATACTCCGCATATATATGTGAGGTGAACATGCATAACTATCATCGTGCGACATGATGCGAGATGCAAACAGGTATATGGATGGCATATTCATGTTCCCCATATTTTTCTGATTGATTTTCATATAAAACATTTTTTATTTCGAAATACGGTTTAAAAGATATGATTTATACGAGATATACATATTTTCTGGAATTTTCAGAAAAAGGAAACATGCATGGGACAAACTGGGCTGGACCTGAGTTGAACTGGGCCGGATCTGCAAGGAGGTGGCGGCGGATAGCGGCCTGCCGCACGCTAGGCGATGGCTACTCCAGGAGAGACACGGGCCCAAGCCCAGTAGGCGCCGGATCTGATGGAAAAATAACCAAAAAAAAGGTTGGATTAAAACAGCCTTCTTTGTGACTTGAATCTGAGTATCACGGGATCAAGAGAAGGGAACAAACCAGTGCACTGTTTGTTCGGATCGTGTTAAGAAGTGGGTGCGCAGCAACATGAAGAAGCAGAGGCGAAGCTCAGTGTTGGAAACCATGGCGGACAGCCGTGGTAGGAGATGGATCCGGCTAGTCGGGGCTAACTGAGACAAGCTGGATGGTGCGCGAGATGCGGGGAACGTCAGGGACTCGAAGGGTGGCGACCTTGACTCGAAAAGACATCGGATTGGCGCCGTGGACGTACACCTGCGGAGATGAACGACGGTCACCGTCGGCAGATCGACTAAGAGCGGTAAAGGGAAGGAGGGGAGGCTCGGGTCAACGAGTCTGTTACCGTGAAGCTCATGGAGAGATCGGTGGCGCCGGAGGATGGCCGCAGCGGCCGGTATCAGAGTTTTTCCCGCCGGGTTTGATGACGGAAACGGCGAATTCACCGTCGATTGGAGCTCTCCCGGCTCGATTCCTTTGGGGAGGATGGAGAGGATGACGATGCGGTTCTTCTGGTGGTCTTGGCTCGGCGAGGGGTGGTCGGAGACGTCGCCGCGGTCAAGGCTACTGTAAGGCGTCCATGGCGTTTGTTAGTTCTTTTCCTTCTCTGTTTTCTTGGCGTGAAGAGGAAGAAGGTGGATGGGGGAAGTAGAAGTGGCGGCGGTAAGAGGGGAGATGGCTAGGGTTTCTGCAACTTGGAAGGGATTAAGAAGGGGAGGGGAAGCAGGTGCGGTGGTGGTTGAGGATGACGTCCTCCATGGGGAGAAAAGCCAGCACGCTGCTCTCGTGCTCTCTTTGCCAGAGGAAAAAAAAGGAGGAGAGGACGGTGAAAGGGTACGTGCCAGAAAAGGTGGACCGGATGGAGAGGAAAGAAAGATGGCCTAGGCTGAGGGGAGAGGGGGAGAGATGGGCCAGAGAGAGAGGCCTAGAGGAGGGTTAGGGTTTTGTTAAATAAAAATACTTAGAGGAGGGTTTATTAGATTAAACCATATGAGAAGGTAAAATAAAATAGTTTAGGGTTTATAAAATAATTTTATTTAGTTAAAAGCATTGATGATATGATGCATGATGCCATGATGATGCACAAAAGAAAAACTACAAACAAAACTAATAGGGGTTTATCCGGGGCCGTTACACTTGTGGACTACACCCAAGATGTGTTTGGAGACCTCAATTGATCTCCTAAATAATTGATGTCACTTAGCTACTCACATACTATGTTGTGTTATATATTGTATAAAAACAAGTAGAATAAAGTCTTTTAGACTACATGTATTGTATTATGTGAATCAGACATAATATTGTAATGTATTTATATTTCGAATTTGTAATATAAATACTATGTATGTAATTTGATGAATATATGAATAAAATAAATTTATTCTAAAATATTTTCTTTCTATTTTTAGAAATTTTACGGGAAAAATCCGATGGAAGAAGAATTATATTTAGTGGATAGTGCTACTACTAACACAATTTTAAGGGAAACAAAATACTTCCAAACTCTTACTAAGAGAAAGGAAGATGTTATGACTATAACCGGGAGTAACAAAGCAATAATTGGTTCTGGAAGAGCCACATTCACACTCCCTATGGGTACTACTATTGTAATTCAGAATGCACTCTTGTATCCTGAATCAACACGTACCCTTATAAGTTTCAAAGATATCCGATCAAATGATTTCCATCTTAAAACTGTTAAGATGGATAAGAAAGAATATTTGCTTTTAACAAAAAGCGACGGATATGAGGAACAAACTCTTGAAAAATTCCCTTCATTTTCATCCGGATTATACTTTACATACATCAAACCCGTACCTTATGTTGCGTACAAAATAATTTTTCAAAATCTTGATAAATTCAAGACTTGGCATGATCGCCTTGGTCATCCTGGAATAGGTATGATGAGAAAAATTATAAGCAATTCTGTTGGTCATAATTTACCAATTAAAAGATTTCCTAAGTCATCAGATTTCGTATGCACTGCATGTGCTACTGGGAAATTAATTATTAAGCCATCCTACCTCAAAGTTAAAAATGAGTCGCTTAATTTTCTTGAAAGAATTCAAGGAGATATATGTGGTCCAATACAACCTTTATCTGGACCATTTAGGTACTTTATGGTGCTAATTGATGCATCTACTAGATGGTCACATGTGTGTTTATTATCAACACGTAACCATGCCTTTGCCAAATTAATAGCTCAAATTATCAAATTAAGAGCAAATCATCCTGAACACAGGATTAAAACAATAAGAATGGACAATGCGGCTGAATTCAGTTCACGCGCATTCAATGATTATTGTATGGCCTTAGGCATTCATCTAGAACATTCTGTACCTTATGTTCATACTCAAAATGGATTGGCTGAATCTTTAATCAAAAGAGTAAAATTAATTGCTAGACCATTATTGCAGAATTGCAATTTACCAACCTCTTGTTGGGGACATGCGGTTTTACACGCCGCAGATCTGATGCAAATCAGACCAACTGCATATCATGAAACTTCCCCATTTCAAATAGTACGAGGCAATCAGCCAAGTATTTCCCACCTGCGAAAATTCGGTTGCGCTGTATACGTACCGATATCACCACCGCAGCGTACCTCCATGGGCCCCCATAGAAAAATTGGAATCTATGTGGGATATAAATCTCCGTCAATTATAAAATATTTAGAACCCCTAACAGGGGACCTGTTTACAGCCCGGTACGCTGATTCAATTTTTGATGAGGATCATTTCCCGGCATTAGGGGAGAAACAAACCACAAAAAATGCCAGGAAATCGATTGGAATGTAACAGACATCCAATCCTTAGATCCACGTACTAAAGAATCTGAATCTGAAGTTCAGAGAATAATAGATTTGCAACACTTTGCAAATAACTTGCCAGACGCATTTACTGATCACAAAGGTGTCACTAAATCATATATCCCTGCAGTCAATGCACCAGAACGAGTAGAGGTACCAAATAAAACTACTCAACTCCCAATTGCAAATAAAAGGGGGAGAAATCTGGTCTCAAGGGAAAAGGCTTCTCCAAAGCCACCGCGGAAACAAAGGAAATCTATGACGGTAAATGCAAATCAACCTGAAGTTGATAGACACCAAGATGATGTTCAACATCAAGAACCTAGCATAAATGTGCACACAAATTCTAATGCTGGGATATCGAAACAACCAGATGCCGTTGTTATGGGAAATCACACGGTGCCTGAAGAAAGTAATGAAATTTCCATAAACTATATCGATTCGGGAGAATCATATAATAGAAAGACTACAATTGTCGACACATATTTCTCCTCTAAAATTGCTAAAACCCTTCAACTGGATCCAGAGCCAAAATCTATGAAAGAGTGCCTGAAGCGCTCGGATTGGCCTAAATGGAAGGAGGCAATTGAGGCAGAATTGCGCTCGCTTAATAAAAGAGAGGTATTCTCTAAAGTAATACCTACTCCTCAAAAAGTCTTCCCTGTGGGAGCTAAATGGGTTTTCGTTCGAAAAAGGAACGAAAATAATGAGGTGGTGAGATATAAAGCGAGACTAGTAGCACAAGGGTTTACGCAGAGACCCGGTATCGACTACGACGATACATATTCTCCTGTAATGAGTGGAATTACGTTTCGATACTTAATATCATTGGCAGTACAAATGAATTTATCAATGCAGTTAATGGATGTAGTGACCGCATATCTATATGGGTCACTCGATGCGGATATTTATATGAAAGTCCCTGATGGACTTAAAATCCCTAATCCAAACACAAATCGCAACATGTATTGTGTAAAATTACAAAAGTCACTCTATGGCTTAAAGCAGTCGGGTAAAATGTGGTATAACCGGCTTAGTGAGTTCCTTCTTCAGAAAGGATACTCAAATAATGATGATTGTCCATGCGTTTTCATAAAGAAATTCTCAAAAGGATTTTGCATCATCTCAGTTTATGTTGATGACCTCAACATCATTGGTAACGCGACAGATATATCTGTAGCACGCAATCATTTAATGACGGAGTTTGAGATGAAGGATTTGGGAAAAACCAAATTCTGCTTAGGTTTACAACTTGAGCATCTTCCCTCAGGAATACTCGTTTATCAGCCCGCATATATTCAGAAAGTTTTGGAAAAAATCAATATGGATAAATCATATCCATCCAAAACACCCATGGTCGTTAGATCCCTTGATATGGAAAAGGATCCTTTTAGACCTAGGGATGATAACGAAGATGTATTGGGACCTGAGTTTCCATACCTTAGTGCGATAGGAGCACTAATGTACCTTGCTAATTGTACTAGACCAGATATTGCCTTCGCAGTAAATTTACTGGCTAGACATAGTGCAGCTCCAACAAAACGCCATTGGGCTGGAGTGAAGAATATCTTCAGATATTTACAAGGTACCAAAGATATTGGTTTATTCTATAAGAAGAATCAAGACATGACTTTGACTGGCTATACAGATGCTGGCTATCTTTCTGATCCCCATAATGCTAGATCACAAACTGGATTTGTATTTTTATTCGGTGGAACTGCTATCTCATGGAAGTCAACTAAACAGACTCTAGTAGCAACTTCCACTAATCACTCTGAAATAATTGCATTATATGAAGCTTCACGTGAGTGTGTATGGCTTCGCAGAGTGATTAATCACATCCAGACATCATGCGGCATAGGTTCATTAGAATCACCAACTATTATCTATGAAGATAATGCTGCATGTGTTGCTCAAATGCATATGGGATATATTAAAAGTAATATCACAAAACATATTGCTCCAAAACTGTTTTTCCTCATGAATTACAGAAAAATGGAGAAATTGATATTTTGCAAACAAAATCATGTGACAATCTTGCAGATTTGTTCACTAAGTCTTTACCAGCAGTCGCATTTCAAAAATGCATTTATGGCATTGGTATGAGACGACTTAGAAATTTGCAAAGTTCAGGGGGAGAAATTTCTCAGGACTGAACTTAGTATTTATGATCCGATAACAATATATTGTATTTTTCCTTATGAGTTCTCCAACGGATTTCTCATATAGGTTTTAATGATACAATTATTATACCAACGGTATATCGGATTCCTATATTCTCCTTATATTTTTCCACAGGATTTTTGGAGGACATATATGGATTGAAGAAAATCAAGTTCTTACAAGACTAAGGACTATCAGGACGTTCGCATTCAAGACGCTATGGATAATGACAAGACATATAAGATTTTGAAGACAGCGTTGTCCAAGGGGGAGTGTTAGGAATAAATTAGCTTTAGATTTAGGCTAATCAAGCAGTTAGCAGATTCCTTAGAATATTCCTTATAGCAGTTAGCATATTAGAGATTTGTCCAATCGCTGTGCAAAGCGAACAGTTGTGTCCTTCCCCAAGAGACACAAGATTTGTAACCGACATGTACTCCCGACTGTTGAGGTCATATAAATACCCGCAGTCCACATCAATGAAAAGCAATCATTCACATCCATTCGTTCTCTCTCTGTTTCTATCTCTTTAATTATGTTAGTTACTAGTGCCATGTTAGTTACTGCAGTTTTAGTCAACAATTAAACCCATGTTACTAATCTCTCTTTTGTAACGTGTAGAAGGCCTTTCTGGAAACCACAGACACAAACTATATTACTCACCGTCATACTCTGTCCAACAAGTAAAACTGTCATACTAATCTATCTTTTGTAATGTGTGGCTAATGCTGTAGATATATTTTAGAAATAAAATTTATAAGTACAAGTTTTTTTTTCTAACATTTTTTCCATTTATAGTGAACTGGCTGGTTAGCTACTTGCCCTTGTGTGTTGCCATCAAGTAAACTAGCAAAATAGCTGGCGCGGCGGCACGCCGCACCTTGCTTGGCTCATCAGGCGTTGCATCGAAACAAATTTAGCTAAGCTCAGGTCCCAAACCATAGAGCTGAGGTGCCAAACCATAGTAATGCCTGGGCGCTACGAGGGATCAGGGATGAGTGTTTATCAGAGAACACATACACCAAATAGACAGATGCATAAGTAGCAGTACAAATACATATTCAGATCTGATTGGTTCACCACAATAGTATAGGGAGACATCAGTTTACTGCAAGCCATGGATTTACTCAAACCTGAAACAGAACGGACATCTATTACTAAAGCATAGAAGTGTAAAGCAGGTTAACACGCTAGGACAGTTGTCCTAATACTTCTCTTGTGCCCCGATAATAGTCAGCCCCAGTGTTCCTAGTAGTCTTCATCATTGGATAAAAAGCCGGTGAAATCCTTCCTTGACCGAGGGGTCGGGATCTGGAAGGACTGATGTCTCCTTTGTCGGATGCACACATTGTCGCCAACAATGAAGATGGCATTATTCGGCGCGGTGGCCTTCTTGGTTTTCACCCAATTGGCTCGGGCTGATCGTAGCGTGATCCTCTTTTTCCTTGGTTCTTCTTCTGTACTCTTGTAGCTTAGACCTGGTGATTTGCTAGGCCTCCTTTTTTTGCACCCTCTTTAGCAAATAACACAAATTTTGCAGCATTTTTATTAGTTCAGGCAGGATGCTAAATTTATAACTCTTTTACTGCATTCAAATGTAAACAGTATTTACCCATGACTGAAAAAATCTGAGTAGAAATACTATTAGTTCAGGACAGATTAATACCTAGCAAGATAAGAAAGTGTAACTTCAGAACAGAAGGATAAAAAAAATTGGTAGGTTGATCTTCACATAGAAAAGAGGAATTTAATTAATCATTCAAATAATAGAGAATATCCGACCTATTTAGAGGCCGCAGCCCCAAAAATTCTTTCAATTGAAGCCCCGAATTCCATGGCTCCAAGATTGATACATGGCAATATACAATTTTTTGTATAAAATTAAATGTAAGTTACTAAAGTTAAGTGCTAGCTATATCTTCAAATGATCATTCTAGCTCTAGAGTCTATTAACATGTAGTTCTCTCTACTTAATGTAGTTAGTACGTACAGGCATGATACTCTCTCACTGATACAGCATGTTTATTGTGGCAAAGAGATTAGCTAAGCCAACAATAAAATGTTAAACCTGCAATATTGTATCTAATATCATCTTTATGGATTTTATGGTCAGCAGAAGCTCATAGAAAAAAGGAATTTGACATAGAAGCATTACTTTCAGTATCATAATTTCTAAGAGCAATTTAATTCGAATTTGCATACACAACAACAATGTCAGATCGCAACATGAAGAAACTGCATGTACCAAAGACTGGAAAACGCATAAAACTTGTGAGAAGACCTAAAGAGATATATTTCTCGGCATAGATAGTAAAAGCAGCCATAGTACCTATGTTTTTCCCTAAGCTCCGCTTTGCCATGCCCTTTCTATTTAACAGGTTGTTTCATAATAAAGCCACTATTTCTCTCAAATTTTCCATGCAATCAGAAATCAGTTTCTGTTAAGAGTAGAATCAATGTAAGTAAACATGCAAGCATCTAGAAAAGATGATCATGTTCTACTTAAGACTTTACACATGCTATGCATATGCCATTGCGTTGCTTTAGGACAAGCTGCTTAAAGACCTAAGAATGAGGACCTTGAAATTTATAAGAAAAAACCTTCAAGTAACAGTAACATACAACCTGCAGCTTTTGACGAAGTTCTTCTATTTCCAGTTTATGCCTCTTCAGCATACTAGCATCTGTTAGAATCTGATATACCAACATCCATTGTTAGATTCTCGGAATATCACTACTTACAAACCATGCTGATAAACTGACTCAATAATTAGTTCTTATGCTGAATCTGGCATATGAACAGCCATTGTTCGAATCTGATATACCAACACCCATTGTTAGGTTCTCAGAATATAACTACTTATAAACCGTGCTGATAAACTGACTCAATAATTGATTCTTATGCTGAAGATGCAAGTGTTTTGATGAGAACCAGACCATTGCCCTATATTAGCAATTTCTGCCAAATACATTTCACATGTAAGAAATAATAACAAATGAAAACAATAGAACAAGTTAAATACACAAAAGTACAGATGTATATTACCGTATTGCTGCTATCAAAATTAACGTGGTAAAAACTAACTGTGGAAGACATACTTATAAGAAGTTCAAACTCATATTACAATATAGAAGTTTCGATACTTGGGTACGATCGCTGACACATCTTGTTCTACTTGCAGACTGAATAGTTCCTCTAGTTTCCTCCATATGAATCTGTATTAACATTTTAGAAGATGCAATACCACTGAGCGTTGGCTAAGTGCAGAAAAGCTTGATACTATATGTTTTACTTCAATGTAGCACATGTAAATATGAGCACACCTCTTTAGGTGCAGCAGTGCATATGAATGATGTCTTCGCGTTGCCTCCAAGTACAGACCTTGTCAACTTACTATCAGGATAAGGGATGTGCCCCTTCATCATAACAATTAACCACTTAAGTACCTCCCACAGTGCAAATACTGGATATTACGAAGTTTCACATAATTCAAGTAGAATTAACACCAGAATTGTCTTCCTTATACTATGATATAACTCTTATTATTATGTATAAGCCCCTGATTTATAGGAGACCAAATTCCAGGAAAATAGGACACTGTCATATCTAACGGTTAGGCCATTATAACATAGCAAAGGTCTGGCGCGGCGGCACACCGCACCCAAAAATGTGAATGTGAGTTGGAGAATAATAAGTGGCATTTTTAAAGTAGTTGGATATTTTTGATTGAATGCTAGTTCATTGCTTTCAACATTATTTGGTCCTAATTGTCAGATACATCATCTATCGAGCAACCATGTAGAGCAACCATGTACATGTATGTGGTATATGTATGGAATCTTGTCGCAAATCATTACACCATCGAAGATAAAGCAGACCGTGCAATCCCTGTATTTCATACTATTCACAACACACTTGGTACCGGGGCCTAAAAACATAGAACATCATTCTTGGACAACCTTCTTGATTATTTCTACTTGGAGGGCAATCGGAATTTACCAAAGTCACATCTTCTTTGTCACGGGAAAGGATGATGATTTCCATGCCTAGGCTAGCATAGATGGCTCGAATGGTTTCGATGTTGAGTTCCGATTAAAATGACTCCTCGGTGGCACACCTGATATGTGCATTTTCTTTGATCTTCGACCTGAACTCCTCTATTCTAAGCAAGGAGGCAACCCAGACTTAGTAAGAATGTGTTTTTTGAAACTACTTTAGAGGTCATAAATATTCATATATTTATAAATGAAAAAAATATAGAACTTACAAATATTGAATTGTAAGAAATCAATAATATATCCTTTGATAAGTAACAAAAAAGACAACTTCCTATGCTAAAATTCAGATGTCTTGCACATTTTAGAAGCATGCAACTTGCCCTGTATCCTCAAGAAAAGAGTATTCAGTAAACCATTATAAGGGCACATGCTTAAAAAAAGGAAGTAAACATCTGAGGTAACAATTGGCTTAGAAATGGTAGCATGTTACATGGGAAAAAATATATGTTGAATGCATTGACTAAGATACATCTAAATGACTACATGAGATACTTAGTATGCATGATTTTATCAAACTATATTGAATAGGTCAACCAACAGGGAAATGTAGATTGAATTTTGCATCGACATCCTCAAGTCATTCTAAGACTTATGCTTAAATGACTGAAAAAAGCTCTGGATTTAGAGCCTATCAAGTAATGTCCTCCAACTCGGTAACCTGGCCCTTGATTGATTGAACACCACATCTTCGAGAGCCTCCAGTGGTTGTGTGCGACAAAGCACGACAAAGCAAGCAAGCGTGAAGGGAAAAAGAAAAATGTAAACCACAGAAGCATGTAGGATGGGGGTGCAGGGACACAAGAAATGGACAATATATGAAATGTCTAACATGTCTATTGCATATTTAATTAGCCAACCTTAACTGCAACCAAAAGTACAGACCTAGGCCTTAAGTATTGAACACAGATGATAAAATAGGAAGACAGCAAGGTAGGAACCCAAAAGTACCAAATAACTCTTTAAAGCAGCGACCACTTTCAAAGCAATTTAGAAGATACGCACTCAAATCCTTTTTTACATACAGTTAAATATTGTATGCACTACATATAATAGATAAAAAAAAAGAGCAAAACATTCATGTGAGCATACATACTAAGGATCCATTGCCAGTCTACTCGAAAAAGTATGTCCGTTGGATACTGAAAGTTTGACCAACCTAGCAACGATAATGCACTGAATGTCGATGCTTACACATGAAAATATGTACTTTCAACCTCCATGGTTGATCGAATAAAAGAGTATCTGCGGTGATATTTGCTGAAGAGTACTATGCTACTACATGTTAAGAGAATAAATCAATTTTTGGGAGCATCAAACAACCAAATGTCGTAACAATTCATCTATCCGATTCTACGTATAAGAAACAAGCATTTCATTGTAATGCAAATTGTAAAATTTGTACATTGAATTATATATGCCAAACATTTAGTGGTGTACAGGCATATGGGAATCTTCTTTTGGAGTGACACAAAATGTCCAAGGTTGAATAGTCAAATCAGCGAAAAGTTTTGAAACAAGTATATCTTCACTTTCCTGACATATTAAGGAAAGTTAAGACAAAGCCGATGATCTGAAATAAAAATTGTCCTGGATGCGAAATTTGAGATGAAAATACACTTTCCTGTCAAATTAAGGAAGTATAAGACAAAGCAGATGGTTTGAAAAAAATATTGTCTTATTTCAGAAGAAAGTGGATAACTATTAATTCAACATATCAGAAGATTTCTTAAATATTAGTCCAATACCCAGAGCAGTAAGTATAGACCAAAAAAAAAGGCTAAGAGTTATCGGATCTAAGCTCTTGCTATCCTTAGCATGACTTACCACCTGAAAGATAACCACTCAACTCAAAAAGGTAATACGAGGAAAAATTTATAAGCGGTATAAGGATCCATAGCACGAAGTCCCATTTAGATTCAAATCTGAACAACCAATGGAGTAAGAAAGAAAAGAAAGCGAATTGTAAAGGTGAAGAGGCCAGAAAATTTACCTGATTTTTAGGCGAGTCTAGGCTGCAAGTATCCCTTTAGTCGGAGAAGAGGAGAACATGGTTGTCGACAGAGAAAATTGTAGGGAAAGAGAGCCTGAAAGGGGGATTGGTAGGTGTTGACAAAGAGAGCTAGATTAAGTGAGCTGGAGAACTTTCTTATGATCATAAAGGAATGATGACTTGAAATAGTGATATTGACACGAAATGCAAGAAGGTAGAGCACATAAAGCTCTAAAATACTTCAGCCCTTCATGCTTACAAAAAAGATGAGGCAAGCTCTCAAAACCTGTCAAACAAAACTCTGAAATAACATATGTATAACACAACCTGCATCTGCAAAATTGACAGTTCAACATAAGACCAAAAAATGTGCGCATTGTATTTCAAAGTGAGGTACTCAAGTACTGATCATAGCGTAGAATTTGTACAGATGTTAGGGCCACGGCCATAAAAAACAGGGCATGCTTGAGCAGCCTGAACGATGGGTGGCCGTCGCCACAAATTTCCTATCTCTCAAAACTTATCGTCTGGCACATAGAAAAATAAAGGTACTGAAAATAGTCATAGAGAAGACGGAGTCCTTGGAAGGATGCAATTCAATGATGCCTCAGCTACCTGCCCAGTTTGGCAATCCCAAAGGCGCACAGTTCCATCCCTACTCCAGGAATACAGCTTACGTGATCCATTAGGCAGTGCGATCCCTGTTACGACCTAAAAGGACGCAGAACACTATGATCAGCAACTCTTCAGAATGTTTCACAGGATGGCCTAATCTGTACATGAAGGGAGTAGTACCTTCTCGTGGCCCTGGAGCGGGGTTAGCAGCGTGATGCTATTGCTCATGCAGTATGTGTGCGGGTAGCGGCACCTCTCGCCGTAGCTGCAGTGTTCTCCGGCGAGGAAGTACTTGCAGGGCCGGTCCTGCACCCAGTTCCTCGCGGCCACGTCTGCGCCGCCGGGACCCCTCCCCCACCTATTAGAGCCACTGCCACCGCGCCCGCCTCCTCCTCCTCCAGAGTTGGGGTTGCGCCAGACGTGCCCGCCTGCGCCGGGGCCATCCGTTTGGTTCGGGCGACTGGAGTTGGCGGTGGCCTCGGGTAGCTCGCTGTGGAGGAAGGGGCAGGGGAAGCGATTGCATCGCCCAACGCGCCAATGGTGGCAGACCTTCCCAGAAGAAGAAGAGGAAGAGGCGGCGCCTGGCGCTGGACCCAGCCGGTTGTGAACGCGTCTGTTGCCGAAGTTCATTGGCGGCGCCTAGGGTTTGTTGGGCTCGGGAGACGGCGAGGTTGGGGGAGGAAATAATCGGATAGTAGTATTGCGGGGTTTGGCAGGAGCGTCGGCCGGGAGGTTGGACATATCGGGGAGAAGGAACGGTCGCGTGGAAGCTACGCGGCGAGGGCTCGCCGGAATGGATGGGAAGATCCGGATCGGAGCGGAGCGGGGAGAGGAGGAGGCGGTGTGGCTGGCCCTTGTCGGATTTAGCTGGCGGAACCTCTAGCGACGGGCCTCATCGCGCGAAGAGGCTCATCCTCCTCATAAGGCTAGGGTGTCGGGGGCGCGCGCCTAGGGGTCCGGTCGAGCACCTCGGTAGTGTGAAAACGGAAGAGGATGAGTCGACGCCGTCGGACGTGGCCAGGGAGGGGGAGGAGGGCGGCGGCCCTGGGCAAGGATGCGGTGGAGATAATGGGGAGAGAGGGAGCGCGGGGAGGAAATCGAGGAGGCGGTGGGGCAAACCAAATATAGTTGGTCAAAGCGGTTCCCTAAAAAACGCTAGGTGCACCCAGGCTAAAAGGAAGCCCACCTCAAACCAAAGCAAAAGGACCACGAAAATTCCTAGAGGACATTGAAAGTGCACACAAACCACAAAGTTATACACGTGTCAGCTTCAGGTTAACCTCCAAAAAAATTCAAAACTCTTACAAAAACGATGTCAGTTCCCAAATAATATAGTAGTTATAATACTATTTCCATTGAATGTTAGTTACTATAATGTATTTTTCTATTTTCTTGGTCATATGCAAGTGTGTGTTGTTCAGTTTGTAGTTTTTTGTGATGTATCATAACAATATCGTTTTCTAAAAGCTAAGAAATATATTATCATATTGGCGGTTAAATTTTATCGTCGTTATACAAAATGAACATCGGCATGAGCAACACGGGATCGTGCGCCAAGGCGCACATCTAAATCTAGTTTATTTATTATGTGATCAATGTTGAGAGTGTCCACTAGTGAAAGTATGATCCCTAGGCCTTGTTTCCAATACTGCAAACACCGCTTACTTACTGTTCTACTGCATGTTTACTCGCTGCCATATTTATTTCAGATTGTTATTACCACTCATATTCATCTATACCATCTATGTTTTACTATCTCTTCGCCGAACTAGTGCACCTATACATCTGACAAGTGTATTAGGTGTGTTGGGGACACAAGAGACTTCTTGTATTTTAATTGCAGGGTTGCTTGAGAGGACTATCTTTGACCTCTACCTCCCTGAGTACGATAAACCTTGGGTGATTCGCTTAAGGAAAACTTGCTGTTGTTCTACAAACCTTCTGACTTCTGGAACATGGCAGACTTCTTTGATCCTAGACATCATCCTCCACCAATATCCACTCGTTGTCCCATCAAAACCATTCCAAGAAAACTTAGTTTTATTTTGAACGAGACTTTTGGGAGAAAAGTTGCGCTCATAAACAGAGCTCAAGTACTTAGAAAATTTTCTGTTTCGAACCCCTTTCGATATTTACGTAGCATAAGCATAGCACTTAGAAAAATTTAGGCATTCCTAAGGGTGGGATATCAAGTGAAATTATTTCTAAGTAACTCATGGCAATCTACAAAATAACACGCGACTTGCAAAATATTCACCAAGTAAAATCTACCAAAACATCCTACACATGCATACTAATCATTTGAAGAAAAAGACATGCATAGTAGAAAACTTGGGACAACATGAACAAAGGTGTAACTTGCCTTAGTATAATTTGATGATGATTTCTTCTTCGTGAACTTTTCCGCACTCCGAATAAATCTAACGCATAGAAAAAATTACACGCAATAAACAACCATTGCAAATAAAGAGCCAAATAAAACACATAATCATGTAAAACAAAGGAAATGCAAAATAATTTTAAATTAGATATTTATTTCATGCTATAGTAATTATGTTTGGTACAAATATTATATATGGTCATAGGATCAATTTGCAAAAGGAATTAATTTAATAAAATTTATATATGTTCAAATTGAGGTTTAAGATCCAATATTACAAACGTGAAAATTAGTTACTTATAATTTGAAAATTCCAACGCCAAAGTGTAGATAATAAAATTCTGAAACTAACGCAAAAAGAATCGATCAAAACGGAGTTACGGTCATTTAACTATGAATTTTCAAAGTATTCAGATTTTAATGTTTTAAGCGGCGGCGAAGTGACACATCCTGGAGCATCGGATCTTGATTTGACGGAGGTGGCGCTCTCCGGCTTCGCTTTCGCCGGACTTCAGCGCGGCTATGACTCCAACATTACACGATGCGATTCAATCAAAACGATTTGAGAAAAAAAAAGGTAGATACTAAGGTATTTAATCGGGACGAAAATATAACGATAGCCAAAACAAATTTGAAATCAGATTTTAAACTTGCAGATTCAAATAAATCTATAATTGTAAAAATTAATATCATTATATAGAGTTTATAATTCTGAACTCAAAGCAAGAAACAGAATCTAAAATAAAGTTGTAGATTTAAAGTTACAAATTTTTGAAATCTAACACGAGCTAGCAATTTCAGAACTGATCGATCGATCAATCACATGTGCGCGGGTAGAAAAAAAAAGAATCGGGAACACATGGCATGGCATGACATGATAGGCTGGTACCGGTTTAGCTATAACAGTCTGTGCGGTTCGTGGCGTTACCGGTTGGTGGTCGACGAAGAAGTAGACGCGGCGCCCGGACTGCATGGCGACGTTGCTATGGCGGCCTCCGGGTGCGGCTCGACGAGATGATCCAGTTCACGGCGTCTTCAGCGATCCTCTTTGTCCTGAACAGCGGCGGTTCCTAGCTGAAATCCCCCAGTCTCCGGCGAAGCTCCGGCTTCTGGTCCGCTTGTTCCCGTGGTTCTGTGCGACCGGAAATAGGTTAGAAAGATGCGGTTGATGATCTAGGAAGGTTAGAGAGAAAAGGGGAGGCAGGGAGGTCCTGGAATGTCGACTTTAGTTCGCAGCGGTGGAACTCCGGCGAGATCGGTTCTGAGCTCCGTGGAACGATTGGGCTAAGATTTTCGAAAGAAAACGAAGTGTCGATGCGTGGATATATATATAGGGGAGATAGACGTGGAGTAGGGACAAAAAAATCGACCGAATCATGGCGATTTTCGTGGATTTATGCACGTACGGGATGAACTCGTGTTCGTCCAGGTTTCTATCCAGGGGAGCAAGATGACTGGTGGGGTCAGAGCTATGAAGCTATCAGCGTTACACAAAGAAAACAGACAGGAAAGGTGGGCTGCCACGGGGTGCTGCTAGCTGGGCTGGCCAGGCCGGTCTGGTGCAGCGGCCGTCGTGTGCATGCTGGTGCCCGCCTGTTGCTTCACGTCCAGGTAAGTTACCTTTTGTTTTGTTTCTTTTTTTTTATTCTATATTTTTCAAACTCAACCATGTTTGTAAAAAAAATCAAAAATAGTGGCATTAAACCTAGTGGACACTGTTCCAGCCTGAAACATATTTTTCAAAAAAAAATCATGCCTTTTAGCCATTAGAGCTATTTAGATAGTATTTTCAAATATAGATTTTTTGCGTTTAATTAAACCCATCGATCAATCAATTCAATTCAGACAATCTCTATAAAAACACAAAAGCAATATGTTTACTTTTAGAACATAAAAGAACCATTTTACTCTCCAAATAAAAATGAAGAAGTCATATTATCTTCTCTCCTGAATAGGCGTAGAAACATTTAGAAGAAATCCACTAATTCAATTTAAAAGACTTAAAGAGTCAATCGACACGTTAAAATAATAATCCACCATAATTGGAAAAGTCATTTTATTCCCTCTCATTAATAATTCAAGTATGGTTGGACAAATATTTTATATGCCACTGAAATTCAAGAACTTGGATAGTCATGTTAATCCACTCATATAGAAAAAAATTAAAGCAAGGTTGGGAAAACTCAAACAAGTCATCAAAAGTTTATTTTCATTCAAAATTCCAATCAAAGTCAAACAATTCAATCAACTTAATTTAATAATTTTAATATTCCAAAATTAGGAAATTTTTGGGATGTTACATATGAGTGCCTCATACTCCGCCTCATTATTGGACGCGTTAGGGAACGTCATCCACAGCACATATTTCATCTTATCTCCTTGAGGTGACACTAATATCACGCCTGCTCCAGCTCCTTCTAGCCTTTTGGACCCATCGAAGGTCATGGTCTAGGTTCTCGACAAATCCGGGGGTCCCGTGTTTTGCAGCTCCATCCACTCTGCGACAAAGTCTGGTAAGATCTGTGACTTTATTGCTTTTCTTTTCTCATACGTGATGTCCCGAGGGGAAAGTTCTATTCCCCAAAGGGAGACACGACCCGTAGCCTCTGGGTTATTTAATATGTTTGATAAAGGCGCCTCGTTGACCACTATTATCGGATGCGCCGAAAAATAGTGTCGCAATTTTCTTGCAGTTGTAAACACTCCATATGCCAACTTTACTGCGGGTACCTTGTTTTGAAGGCGATAAAACTTCCGATCTAGGCCTGAACTCCTCCAGTTTCCCTTCTTCTTCTCTTTCGACCACAAGTACCGTGCTGACCACCTGAGGTGTGGCTGCAATATATAACAAGAGAGGTTCCTTTTTCCTTAGGCGCCACCAATATTGGAGGTGTCGAGATTGTGCGCTTGGGGTCCTCAAAGGCTCTGTCTGCTTCTTCGTTCCACTCGAACTTTTCTCCTTGCTTGATCAAGGCGTAAAATGGCAACACCTTTTCTCCCAGCCTGGCGACGAATCTGCTAAAAGCTGCGACTCGCCCAGTTAGCTGTTGTATTTCCTTTAGCTTGGTTGGCTTCTGCATTGTTACGATGGCTTGAATTTTATCTGGGTTAGCCTCGATTCCTCTTGCTGACACCAGAAACCCGAGAAGTTCTCCTGCAGGGACGCCAAAAGAGCACTTCGTCGGGTTCGGCTTGAGGCAGAATCTTTCGAGATTGTCGAAAGTTTCCTTGAGGTCCTCGATCAAGGTTGATCTCTACTTTGTATTTATGACGACATCGTCGATGTACACTTGAACATTCTTGCCAATCTGTGTGGCAAGACACTTCTGCATCATTCGCTGATATGTTGCTCCCGCGTTTTTTAACCCGAAAGGCATTGTTCTGTAGCAGAACACGCCATAGGGTGTTATGAAAGTTGTTTTGACTTCATCTCTTCTTTTAGCCAGATCTGGTTGTAAACAGAATATGCATCCAGGAAGGAAAGACGTTCACAGCATGCTGTGGAGTCGATAATTTTATTGATCCTCGGGAGGGGAAAGTGATCCTTTGGACAATGTTTATTGAGACACGTGAAGTCGACGCACATGCGAAGGACCTCTGTGTTTTTCTTCGGGACCAGCACTGGGTTAGCTACCCACGTGGCTTATGTATTTAACTCCTTGATAAATCCTGCTTCTCTGTAACATCCCAAATTTCAATAAAAGGAATAAGAAGAATTCCAGAGATCCAAAATTTAGAACCAACAAAAACTTTTATTTGCATATAGTGCCATGCATAGGACTTGTGCATTTTGAGTGATATGCCATGATGATTGTTTTGTTGCTTATGTGATAAACCCTAAAACCCTAAAGTGATCAAGTGAAGATCACCAACCCAATAAACCAAAAAGAGAAAGAAATCAAATAAGGACAAAACCCTAAAACCCTAACATATAGCTTATGCCATTTTTGAAAATATTTACCCTAGATCAATTTGGTCTTCACCATGAGCTGTATTATGTTACTAAACACTTATTACAACTTTGAGAATCAAAGAAACACAATTCAAATCAATTTCAAACTCAAATTATGATCACATAGGATAATGGTCAAATCTGCCATTTATATTCTGGTCACTACTTTGAGCCCCTGGTTTTCAAGATTTTCAAACTAAACTTTCCCAATTCTTTGCACCTCATCCAAGAGCACATGAAGTAGAACAACTTCTGTAAAGACCACCATACCAAAATCATCTTGGATCAAAAACTATGCTCATGCAAAGTTGAGACTTTTTAACATTGTTAACAATCTCACATTTTGCAAATTTGCATTTCTTTTATTTTTAAAATTCCACCACCACTTGTGAATGTCTCTGGTCATTTGCAACTCATCCAATCCCACCATTTTCAAATTTTGGAACCACTTGACCCAAACCAATTTGGCAAAATTTGGGAATTTTCAAATAGGATCAAATCCCAAACACTATTTGCAATAGTGTTGGCCAACCCTACCTGCCCCACTCGACCCTACCCTATCCCCTGGTCCCCTCTCTCTCTCTTCCAAGCATAGGAACCCTAAGGAGCCACCCTAGCAAGACATGGACATGGCCATGCCGGCCATGTGCCACATGTCAAGCTCCACCCCTCTCCCTTCTTCCTCAGCCATGGCCACCGTGCCCCATCGCTCCACCTCACCTCCCTACTGCAGCCTATGCAAGCCCTGGTCGGAGAGGACGCTGAAGCTCACCGGAAAACGCGCGCCCAGAACGTCCTAGGCATGCCGAGGACGTCGCACGTGTGCGCCACAGACGCACACTGGACACGCGCTGGACACCTCGCGCAACCCCTGGCCCCCCTCTTGGCACGTTGAGCATCACCGTGACACCGCGACGCCGCGAGACACGCGCTCGACCCAAACCGGTGCCCGCCGCCGCCGGAGACGGGGACGAAATCCCGCCACTGCCGCGCAACGTCTCGCAGCATCCCGACCAGGTTGGGCACCGCCTAAGCTAGCCAACTCCACCCAGAGGACCGCCACTACGTGCTGAGCAGTGCGCCGCCCTCGCCTAGCTCGCTAGACCACCGGAGAAGCCGCGCCCATGTCGCCATTGCCGCCACGCCCCAGCACCCTCACGCGCCTATAAAAGGAGAGCAACATTCGACGATCTGAGCACACCAGCACCTTCCCCTCTTCTCCCTCGACCGCCTGAGCCACTCCACCGTCGACATTAGCCACTGCCACCACCCAATCGCCACCTCACTGCCGCACGCCACCGCGGAAGCTCGTCGCCGATTGACGCCGCCCCAGGACGTGCCGCTGCTACCAGGAGGATCGCCGTCGACCACCGCTTCACCGAGCACACTGCCCACCGCCGCTGGAGCCACGGTGAGCCCTCCGACCCCCTAGCACCGCCGCGCCAGTACCCTGTTCTCGCCGGAGACGACGACGTCGCTCGTCCGTCCGATCGCGTTCAAATCCAACGCTCCACACTCACCGGTACCGATTCGCGTTAGAATAGACGCTGACAGGCAGACCCCACTCTGTCAGGCAGCCCACACGTGCGTGGACGCGTGGTGGGCTGGGTTGCGCCGTTTGAATTGTTTCGGCCCAGTTAGTTTTCCCGCCGGCCCGTTAAATTCAAATTCGAATTTCTGTTTTTAATCAAATTGCTTACTGCATGCTTGTTCAAAATTAAGTAGAATCAAATTGGCTAAACCAAATTTAACAAACTTTATATTGTTGGAAAGCCCATGAAAAAATCTACAAACCCCACTGGTATCATTGTGAGATCTGTTGTAGAAATAATGTGACAAAAAGAACAAGTCAGGGACTTTTGCATATTCAAATAAATCTTAAAAATCAACTAAAAATGATATTAAGTTGTTTCCAACTCTAATAGCTCACATTTCACTTACACTAATTGTTTCTGCAAAAATATAGTGTGGTCACTTTGAATGATCATGGCCTAGTTTAAATAAAGGACTATATGGCTAGTTTAGTTAAGTGATATTGTCCAAAACTATTATGCAAATTTTATGAAGTGTTCTACTTCATTTAAATCTTGTCCCAAGTACTTTCATATGAAGTTTAGACCCTGGTCAAATTACTCTCACATGAAATACTTGGTGATATTAAATCATAATTAGCATTGTTAAATAGTATGAGGTATTCTACCTCATTTAAATCATTTTCTCAAATGATGATGATGAATGGTTGACTTAGGTCAACATAAATTCATGTATGATTGTTTGAGAAGTTAAATCTTAAGAAGATTCAATGAGAGGAAATTACTCCTCAAGAACTAAATGGAAACTATCATTTACATATGTAATGAGAGGAAATTAATTCTCCATGAATCAAATAGAAACATTAATCAATATTTGTAATGAGAGGAAATTATTTTTCTTAAGAATAAAACAATATCAACCAACATGATGGCAATGTGATAATGCTAGAATAGTTTGTTTGATTCATGTGTGTTCTTAGTATAGCTCTTGAACTTGTTGAGTGATTATAAATCGTATTCGAATTTAGACGCTAGCACCGGAGAATACCAGGAAGAGGAAGGTTGCTACCAAGAGGAGGAAGAGGAGAACTTGGACCACTACCAAGGCAAGCTAATATTATTGCAAAGTGCAAAGCTTTACCAAGAGCAAGGCACACTCATCTTTTCTTATGCTTCATGAACCCCTCCCAAGTTTTACTCTTACAAGTTTTCACTTTGAATATTTAAGCTTCCTTTTATAGTTAACTTTGGTCTAAGTCTAGAGTACTACAAGAGTATCAAACTTAGCCTAAAAAGCATTACAAGTTAGTTAGCACCCCTCATGACTAGTGCTAGTGCTAATACTAAAACTTAACTACTCTAGATGGGAACATGTGACTTGAAATGAATTGAAACCTTGGAATGATGATTCATTCCATTGAATGACTTTTGAAGGTGAATATGATTCAGAGAAGATAGTGATTTTTTTGAATAAAACTGATATTGGTTGGATGCGATACCTTTCCAATTTTTGAGTACCCCCACAATACCTGATTATGGGTATGGCTTAACTAGAAATTTATACATCTTAGTATGGGTTCCCTCTGAACACACATCATAGGGGTTATGCCGAGGCTGCCTCCGTTGTTGAGAAATGATGTGAATTGAGGTGAATTGTACGGCCAAGCCCTATGCAGTTCCCAGGTTGACAGTTGGTCTTCACTGGGAGGCCAAGCTCACGGGGAGAGGTGTCTATACTAGGGTTTGTAAGTGAAAGGCTATGGTTGATGATCCGCGTACTGTGTTACGATGATTCGGGGTTATCCCGACGGATGAAATCAAATGTTGTGGCACAAGTGTGCAACCTCTGCAGAGTGTAAACCTATTCGAATAGCCGTGTCCACGGTTACGGATAGTTGGAAAGGCCATACAGTTTTCGGTGTCAGATTCTTGAAAATATTGATGAAGTGAGAGTTGTGGGAATGACACTAATGTTCCCACTTGAGTAGTTTAGCACATGAATAAGTCTTTTCTCAAATACTTGTGAACTAAAATTGTCTTTATGCAACTAAACTAGAGCTTAGCACCCCCTTGCTAGAATTGTGAGTACTCACACTAGTATTAGTTTGCGAGTACTTAAAGTACTCACGGCTTTGTCCCTGGCTATTCAAATGGCCAGAGTATGAAGACGAACAGAACTACCAAGGAGATGACCAGCAGGACGCCTACGACAACTAGGAGTCTTCCGACGTCAAGCGTTGGCCTGTGGACTAGAGAGTCCATTTTTATTTTACGCTTCCGCTATGAACTTGTGTTTGTTCGTTGATCAATAGATCAACTATTTGTGTAATATGGATCATGTGATCTGAAGTTGTAAGACAATATGGTTTGTAATGAATGATGACTATGATACTTAACTATTATGCCTCGCAACAACAATATTCCTGGGATTGCGATGAATGACATAATAGGCATCTGGACTTAAAAAATCCAGGTGTTGACATTCTTTGAGTCGATTAATTTCTGATAGCATAGCTTTGCGGTTTGGTTCCGAAAAACGCCGCAAAGGTTGTTTAATTGGTCTGGCCATTGGATCCAAATTAAGGGGATGCTCGACAAGTTCCCTGGGTACTCTGGCATGTCGCTGGACACCATGCGAAGATTTCCCAGCGCTCACGGAGGAACTCGACGAGCGCGCTTTCCTATGTGAGATCCATGTTTGTTGCGATAGCTGTCGTTTTCTTTGGGTCTGTCGGGTGAATCTGTACTTCCTTCGAGTTTTTGGTGGTATCAAAGGTGATGGGATTCGTAGCATAGAAAACAAAAAATTTCCTACCGCAAGAACGAAAACACAAGCCAAGATCTAATCTAGTAGACGGTAGCAACGAGAAGGTCAAGAGACTAACCCTCGAAGATCACAAAGCTTAACGAGATTAGATCTCGTGGTGGATGTAGTCGATCACTTGCCGCTTGCAAAAGCGCGTAGAAGATCTTGACGGTGCCACAATCGGGCAGCACCTCCGTACTCGGTCACACGTACGGTGTTGATGACGACGTCCTTCTCCCCGTTCCAGCGGGCAGCGGAAGTAGTAGATCCTCCTCGGAATCCCAGCAGCACGATGGCGTGGTGGCGGTGGTGGTGGAGAACTCCGGCAGGGCTTCGCCTATGCGCTGCGGAAGTAGTATGTGGAGGAGGGCGCTAGGGTTTGGGGAGAGGGGGGTCTTGGGCGCCGGCCACTAAGGGGGTGCGGCCAAGAAGGCTTTGGTGTGGCCGGCCCCCTCCCCTTGCTCCTCATTATATAGGTGGAAACCCCCAAGAGTTTGACTCCAAGTCTTCGAATAAAACCCAACTCAAAACTTGCCATAAGGACGAAACCTACCCAAGGTGGGACTCCTACTCAAGGTGGGACTCCCACCCCTTCCTTGGGGGGGTGGCCGACCACCATGGGGTGGAGTCCACCTGGGACTCCTCCTCCCTTAGGCTGGCCGGCCATGCTAGGTGGAGTCCCTCCGGGACTCCACTTTCCATGGTGATTTCTTCCGGACTTTTCTAGAACCTTCTAGAACCTTCCATAAATGCACCGGATCATTTTCAAACTTAGAAAATGACTTCCTATATATGAATCTTATTCTAGGACCATTCCGGACCTCCTCGTGACGTCCTGGATCCCATCCGAGACTCCAAACAAAACTTCGAACTCCATTTCATATTCCATATCTACTTAAACGACATCAAACCTTAAGTGTGTCACCCTACGGTTCGCGAACTATGCAGACATGGTTGAGACTTCTTTCCGACCAATAACCAATAGCGGGATCTGGAGATCCATAATGGCTCCCAGATATTCAACGATGACTTAGTGATCGAATGAACCATTTACATACGATACCGATTCCCTTTGTCACGCGATATTTTACTTGTCCGAGGTTTGATCATTGGTATCTCTATACCTTGTTCAACCTCGTCTCCAACAAGTACTCTTTACTCGTACCGTGGTATGTGATCTCTTATGAACCATTCATATGCTTGCAAGCTAATCAGATGACATTCCACCGAGAGGGCCCAGAGTATATCTATCCGTCATCGAGATGGACAATATCCCACTCTTGATCCATATGCCTCAACTCATACTTTCCGAACACTTAATCCCACCTTTATAACCACCCATTTACGCAGTGGCGTTTTATGTAATCAAAGTACCCTTCCGTATAAGTGATTTACATGATCTCATGGTCGAAGGATTAGGTAACTATGTATCGGAAAGCTAATAGCAACTTGAACTTAATGATGTGATCTTATGCTACGCTTAGTTGGGTGTTTGTCCATTACATCATTCATCAATGACATAACCTTGTCATTAATAACATCCAATGTTCATGATCACGAAACTATGATCATCTATTAATCAACAAGCTAGTTATACAAGAGGCTTACTAGGGACTCCTTGTTGTTTACATAACACACATGTATCAATGTTTCGGTTAATAGAATTATAGCATGGTATGCAAACCTTTATCATAAACATAAAGATATATAATAACCACTTTATTATTGCCTCTTGGGCATATCTCCCAACAGTCTCCCACTTGCACTAGAGTCAATAATCTAGATTACATTGTAAGGTACCTAACACCCATGGCATTCTGGTGTTGGTCATGCTTTGCCCTAGGGAGAGCTTTAGTCAACGGATCCGCTACATTCAGATCTGTGTGTACTTTGCAAATCTTTACTTCTCCATCTTCGATGTATTCGCGAATCGAATGAAAACGCAGCTTGATATGCTTCAGCTTCTTGTGTGACCTTGGTTCTTGTGTATTGGCGATGGCACCCATGTTGTCACAATAAATGACTAGTGGGTCTGATGTCTACTCACGCTTCTATTTTTGTAGACAGTGTTGGGCCTCCAAGAGCAGAGGTTTGTAGAACAGCAGCAAGTTTCCCTTAAGTGAATCACCCAAGGTTTATCGAACTCAGGGAGGTAGAGGTCAAAGATAGTCCTCTCAAGCAACCCTGCAATTAAGATACAAGAAGTCTCTTGTGTCCCCAACACACCTAATACACTTGTCGATGTATAGGTGCACTAGTTCGCGAAGAGATAGTAAAACACATGTGGTATAGATGGTGGTAATATTGCAGGAAGTAAAGATGCAGTAAAACAGTAAACAAGCGATGTTTGCAGTATTTGGAAACAAGGCCTAGGGATCATACTTTCACTAGTGGACACTCTCAACATTGATCACATAATAAATAAATAACTTCTCCTCACTTGTGCTACATACACTCTCTTGTTTGATAACAAACACCATTCATTGTGTAGGGCTACAAGAGCTCCCTCAAGCCGGAGTTAACAAGCTCCACAACATTCGGAATTCATATTTAAGTAACCTCTAGAGTGTAATAGACCGTTGCAATTTAGACCGAGTACTAACATAGCATACACACTGTCACCTTTAAGCTATGAAAGGGGGAATAGATCACATCAATACTATCATAGTAATAGTTAACTCCATAATCTACAAGAGATTACAATCATAACCTACGCCAAGTACTACATGATGCACACACCGTCACCTTTACATCATGAAGGAGGAATAGACTACTTTAATAACATCACTAGAGTAGCACATAGATTAATAGTGATACAAAGCTCATCATATGGATCTCAATCATCTAAGGCAGCTCATGAGATCATTGTATTGAGGTACATGAGAGAGATTAACCACATAGCTACCGGTAGAGCCCCTCGAGGGAGATACTCCCTCCTCATCATGGGAGACAGCGGCGATGAAGATGGCGGTGGTGTGGATGGAGATGGATTCCGGGGTCAATTCCGTCGGCGTGCGGAACAGACCCGTCCCGAACTTGACTTCGCGATGGCGGCGGCTGCGTAACTTTTCTCGTCCCGTGGCTTATGTTTTTAGGGTTTTTGAAGCGGAGAGATTATATAGGCGGAAGGGCAGCCTTGGAGGAGCCAGGGGTGGCCCCCCATAGGCTGGAGCCCCCCCTTGGCCGCGCCGCCATGTGGGGTGGGGCCCCCAGGGCTCCCCTCTGGTCCCTCTCTGGAAGCTTCCGTGGAAAATAAGATCTTGGGCTTTTGTTTCGTCCAACTCGAGAATATTTCTGTGTAGGATTTCGGAACCAAAAACAGCAGAAAACGAACGGCACTGTGGCATCTTGTTAATAGGTTAGTGCCGGAAAATGCATCAAAACATCATAAAGTGTGAACAAAACATGTAGGTATTGTCATAAAACTAGCATGGAACATAATAAATTATAGATACGTTGGAGACGTATCAAGCATCCCCAAGCTTAGTTCCTACTCGCCCTCGAGTAGGTAAACGATAAAAACAATAATTTCCGAAGTGACATGCTACGAACATAATCTTGATCAACAATATTGTAATGCATATGAGATGAATGGAGTGATTCGAAGCAATAGATTGCTAACAAAGAGATAATGACTAAACAACTGAATCATATAGCAAAAACTTTTCATGAATAGTACTTTCAAGACAAGTATCAACAAGACTTGCATAAGAGCTAACTCATAAAGCAATAGATTCAAAGTAGAAGGTTTCGAAGCAACACAAAGGATGATTAAGTTTCAGTGAATGCTTTCAACTTGTAACATGTATATCTCATGGATAATTGTCAACATAAAGTAATATAACAAGTGCAATAAGTAAACATGTAAGAATCAATGCACACAGTTGACACAAGTGTTTGCTTCTAGGATAGAAAGAAGTAGGTAAACTGATTCAACATAAAGTAAAAGAAGGGCCCTTCGCAGAGGGAAGCATGGAATTACTATTTTTGTGCTAGAGCTTTTATTTTGAAAACATAGAAACAATTTTGTCAACGGTAGTAATAATTCATATGTATTATGCATAAAACTTCCTACAGGTTGCAAACCTCATGCATCGAATACCAATAGTGCCCGCACCTTTTCCTAATTAGCTTGGATTTACATGGATTATCATTGCATAGCATATGTTTCAACCAAGTGTCACAAAGGGGTACCTCTATGCCGCATGTACAAAGGTCCAAGGAGATAAATCGCATTTGATTTCTCGTTTTTGATAGATCTCAATGATGTACGTGTGCTTCTATTCTTGTAGACAGTGTTGGGCCTCCAAGAGCAGAGGTTTGTAGAACACAACAAGTTTCCCTTAAGTGAATCACCCAAGGTTTATCGAACTCGGGAGGTAGAGGTCAAAGATAGTCCCCTCAAACAACCCTGCAATTAAGATACAAGAAGTCTCTTGTGTCCCCAACACACCTAATACACTTGTCAGATGTATAGGTGCACTAGTTCAGCGAAGAGATAGTAAAACACAGGTGGTATAGATGGTGGTAATATTGCAGAAGTAAAGATGCACTAAAACAGTAAACAAGCGATGTTTGCAGTATTTGGAAACAAGGCCTAGGGATCATACTTTCACTAGTGGACACTCTCAACATTGCAATCATAATAAATAAATAACTTCTCCTCACTTGTGCTACATACACTCTCTTGTTTGATAACAAACACCATTCATTGTGTAGGGCTACAAGAGCTCCCTCAAGCCGGAGTTAACAAGCTCCACAACATTCGGCATTCATATTTAAGTAACCTTTAGAGCATAATAGATCATTGCAATTTAGACCGAGTACTAACATAGCATACACACTGTCACCTTTACACTATGAAAGGGGGAATAGATCACATCAATACTATCATAGTAATAGTTAACTCCATAATCTACAACAGATTACAATCATAACCTACGCCAAGTACTACATGATGCACACATTGTCACCATTACATCATGAAGGAGGAATAGACTACTTTAATAACATCACTAGAGTAGCACATAGATTAATAGTGATACAAAGCTCATCATATGGATCTCAATCATGCAAAGCAGCTCATGAGATCATTGTATTGAGGTACATGAGAGAGAGATTAACCACATAGCTACCGGTAGAGCCCTCAGCCTCGAGGGAGAACTACTCCCTCCTCATCATGGGAGACAGCAAAGGCGATGAAGATGGCGGTGATGTCGATGGAGATGGATTCGGGGCAATTCCCCGTCCGGCGTGCGACAGAGACTTGTCCCCGATACGTCTCCAACGTATCGATAATTTCTTATGTTCCATGCCACATTATTGATGTTATCTACATGTTATATGCACATTATATGTCATATTTATGCATTTTCTGGAACTAACCTATTAACAAGATGCCGAAGAGCCAGTTGCTGTTTTCTGTTTTTGGTTTCAGAAATCCTAGTAAGGAAATATTCTCGGAATTGGACGAAATCAACGCCCGGTCCTATTTTGCCACGAAGCTTCCAGAAGACCGAAGAGTCAACGAAGTGGGGCCACGGGTGGCCAAACCCTAGGGCGGCGCGGCCCCTTGGCCGCGCGGCACCGTGGTGTGGGCCCCTGTGCCCCCTCTGACTTGCCCTTCCGCCTACTTAAAGCCTCCATCGCGAAACCCCCAGTAAGAGCCACGATACGGAAAACCTTCCAGACGCAGCCGCCGCCAATCCCATCTCGGGATTCACGAGATCGCCTCCGGCACCCTGCGGAGAGGGGATTCATCTCCCGGAGGACTCTACGCCGCCATGGTCGCCTCCGGAGTGATGAGTGAGTAGTTCACCCCTGGACTATGGGTCCATAGCGTAGCTAGATGGTTGTCTTCTCCTTGTTGTGCTTCATTGTTGGATCTTGTGAGCTGCCTAACATGATCAAGATCATCTATACGTAATACTATATGTTGTGTTTGTCGGGATCCGATTGATAGAGAATACTATGCTATGGTAATTATCAAGTTATTACATATGTGTTGTTTAAGATCTTGCATGCTCTCCGTTACTAGTAGAGGCTCTGGCCAAGTTTTTACTCTTAACTCCAAGAGGAGTATTTATGCTCGATAGTGGGTTCATGCCTGCATTGATACTGGGACAGTGACAGAAAGTTCTAAGGTTGTGTTGTGCTGTTGCCACTAGGGATAAAACATTGATGCTATGTCTAAGGATGTAGTTGTTGATTACATTACGCACCATACTTAATGCAATTGTCTGTTGTTTGCAACTTAATACGGGGGTTCGGATGATAACCTGAAGGTGGACTTTTTAGGCATAGATGCATTGGATGGCGGTCTATGTACTTTGTCGTAATGCCCAATTAAATCTCACTATATTTACCATGTCATGTATGTGCATTGTTATGCCCTCTCTATTTGTCAATTGCCGACTGTAATTTGTTCACCCAACATGCTTTTATCTTATGGGAGAGACACCTCTAGTGACTGGACCCCGGTCCAATTCTCTTTCTGAAATACAATCTGCAATACTTGTGTTTACTGTTTTCTTTGCAAACATCTTCCACTCGATACGTTTAATCCTTTGTTACAGACAAGCCGGTGAGATTGACAACCTCAGCTTCGTTGGGACAAAGTACTTGGTTTGTGTTGTGCAGGTTCCAAGTTGGCGCCGGAATCCCGGTGTTGCGCCGCATCATATTTCGCGACCATCAACCTTCAACGTGCTTCTTGGCTCCTCCTGGTTCGATAAACCTTGGTTTCTTTCTGAGGGAAAACTTGCCGTTGTGCGCATCATACCTTCCTCTTGGGGTTCCCAACGGACGTGTACATCTACGCGCATCAAGCATATTTTCTGGCGCCGTTGCCGGGGAGATCAAGACACGCTGCAAGGGAGTCTCCACTTCTCAATCTCTTTACTTTGTTTTTGTCTTGCTTTATTTTATTTACTACTTTGTTTGCTGCACTTAAACAAAACACAAAAAAAATTAGTTGCTAGTTTTACTTTATTTATTGTCTTGCTCTCTATATCAAAAACACACAAAAAATTAGTTACTTGCATTTGCTTTACTAGATTCATTATGTTTCCTTTTAATTTTACCTCAAAAGACATACCGGTAGGACGTGGGTCTATCATTGGGAGAAATAATATAGAAGAATTCTTCAATCATGTTAGTATTACTGAGAATTTTGAAGATAGACACTTGGTAGAACTTGCACCTACCTATGAAATTGCTGCTGCTTTAGTTCGCATGTTGGAAACTAAATTTGTTAATCTCAATCCTATAATCCAACACATGTTTCTTACACTTGGTGATATGGAAGAAGGGGAAAAGAAAGATTTTGTTCTAGAAACCCTTCTTAGAGAATTTGGTGGTCTAGCAAGAGAGGCTAGAAAGGTCTTTGCTAAATTTAATATGCTAGGCTCTCATACTAATTTTGTTGGTCTCCTTGAAAAGATGGACATGGATAGAATAAGGTACACTAATAACATTAATGATGGTGGGAGATCAAAGCACCAATACCATGTAAACTCCTAGCTATGAATGATGCACTAGAAAATAACTATGCTTGGCTTGTTCCTGAAAATTTGTTCGATGAGAATAGCAAGCCCAAGACTAATGAAAAGGGAGACGCTAAAATTATGTATCCAATATACTATGCTTGGTGGAGAAAACTCCCAACACCCCTGGTAATGATGTTGATGCTTCATCTCTAGATAATACTTGATTACACTTTCTGCGCCTAGCTGAAAGGCGTTAAAGAAAAGCGCTTATGGGAGACAACCCATGTTTTTACTACAGTACTTTGTTTTATATTTGAGTCTTGGAAGTTGTTTACTACTGTAGCAACCTCTCCTTATCATGTTTTTGTGCCAAGTAAAAGTCTCTATGGTAAAGTAAGTACTAGATTTGGATTACTGCGCAGTTACAGATTTCTTTGCTGTCACGAATCTGGGTCTACCTCTCTGTAGGTAACTCAGAAAATTATGCCAATTTACGTGCATGATCCTCAGATATGTACGCAACTTTCATTAGTTTTGAGTTTTTCCATTTGAGCAAGTCTGGTGCCATCTAAAAATTCGTCATTACGAACTGTTCTGTTTTGACAGATTCTGCCTTTTATTTCGCATTGCCTCTTTTGCTATGTTGGATGAATTTCTTTGATCCATTAATGTCCAGTAGCTTTATGCAATGTCCAGAAGTGTAAAGAATGGTTGTGTCACCTCTGAACATGTACATTTTTATTATGCACTAACTCTCTA
This sequence comes from Lolium multiflorum, assembly GCA_030979885.1. Classification (NCBI taxonomy): domain Eukaryota; kingdom Viridiplantae; phylum Streptophyta; class Magnoliopsida; order Poales; family Poaceae; genus Lolium; species Lolium multiflorum. Next base: position 17,207,415 of record CM061751.1, read on the forward strand.
ATGAGTTTGCTTGAAGTTTGGTGTGAAGGAAGTTTTCAAGGATCAAGAGAGGAGTATGATATACTATGATCAAGAGGAGTGAAAGCTCTAAGCTTGGGGATGCCCGGTGGTTCACCCCTGCATATTCTAAGAAGACTCAAGCGTCTAAGCTTGGGGATGCCCAAGGCATCCCCTTCTTCATCGACAACATCATCGGGTTCCTCCCCTGAAACTACATTTTTATTCCGTCACATCTTATGCACTTTGCTTGGAGCGTCGGTTTGTTTTGTTTTTGTTTTTGTTTGAATAAAGTTGGATCCTAGCATTCACTTTGTGGGAGAGAGACACGCTCCGCTGTTGCATATGGACAAATATGTCCTTAGGTGTTACTCATAATGTTCATGGCAAAGTTTCTTCTTCGTTAAATTGTTATTCGGTTGGTTAAGGAAATGTTGCATGTGGTAATGGTTAATGAAACACTCGCATAATCTTGTAGATCATTGAGCTTTGATAATTTGATTCTTTGCAAATGTTTTGAGGTATTTAGATGGTAAAACTTGTTGGTTGGATAAGTTAAAATTAGTAGTGGATTGTTGTCTTTAAGCTTGTGCCGTACTACAAACTCTATTTAAATAGTTGAAGGCGTAGTTGGACTTGATAGCTTTCCATGTCTAAAGGTTTATCGTAATGGCTAAGTTGTGCTGAAGGTCGGTAAAATTTTAAATTATGTTCTTAATGTTGAACCTGCTAGATGTTTGCAATAAGCTTGTGAGTTCTTTTTGACTAATGTTAAGCTACGGTTTTGGCACTTCCACCATCCATATTTGCTAGCCTCTTCGGTGCTGTGCATTGCCTTTTGCTCACATTGAGAATTGTGCATACTTCGCCTGTACATCCAAACCCGTGGGAGGACTTCCTCTTGTTCTCCTGCACATAAGCCCATACATCTCCTCAAAACAGCCACCATACCTACCTACCACAGCATTTCCATAGCTGTTCCGAGATATATTGCCATGCAACATCCATTTTACATTACATGCCATGTTGTCATTTATTATTTGTATATTGCTTTGCATGATTCTATACAGCTGACGTGTGGTTTACCCATGTTACGCTAGATCATTGCACATCCTGCTACACTGGCAGAGGCATACAGTTTCATACTTCATGTTTTATTCATTATGAGTTATTTGTACCAAAAAGTGTGTTGTCATATTAGGATGTTGCCCCTAAAAGTGAAAAGAGCCGTGGAGGCCATCAAAAAGAAAAAAAAGAAAAGAAAGAAAGAAAAAGAAAAAGAAAAAGAAAAAGAAAAAAAGAGAATAAAGAAAAAGGGGCAGCATTACTATCTTTTATCCACACTTGTGCTCATGTTTTAGCACTTGCATATTCATAGTCATCATTTGTGCTCATGTTTAGCACCTACACTCCATATGAGAGAGTTTTCATGTTTTACTAGTATAACTATGTGGGGAATTTACACTATAGAACTTGGGTTGTATATTCCAATGATGAGCCTCCTCAAAAGTGCTCTAGGTCTTCGTGAGCAACCAAGTTGGATGCACCCCCACTAGTTCCATTGGAGAGCTTTCATACACATATAGCTCTATGTGCATCCGTTGCATGGCAATCACTACTCCTTGCATAGCTTCGATTATAAGACTTCCTCTTGTCTAGTAATCATTTACAGCTTTGTAAGACTTTCTCTCATTGGCCTTCCAAACCCCCATTAACGTTCTTTATGCCATAACATCCTGGTGCTAATACCAAATGCTTGCGCTCACCGGTTGAGTAGACTTCGAAACAGTTGATTCATGACGTTCATGTTTATGTTTACTTGACTGAATCCTTCTTATGTTGTGAAAATTTACTTGAAGCTTGGAATGAAGGATAGAACTTCTACGCTGAATACTTAACACATCTTTAATGAACTTTGTGCGGTTTCATGTCTTTGAAGCAATAGTTCATGAAAACTTCTAGCTTGTTTAACTCTTGCATTATCATCTCTTATATCAATATAGATATTTGCTTTGAGTGATTTGATCTCAGTTCACATGCTTTACATTATTATATGATCAAGATTATGTTGGTAGCATGTCACTTCAGAAATTATCTTTGTTATCGTTTTACCTCGGGACGAGCAGAACTAAGCTTGGGGATGCTGATACGTCTCCAACGTATCGATAATTTCTTATGTTTCATGCCACATTATTGATGTTATCTACATGTTATATGCACATTATATGTCATATTTATGCATTTTCTGGAACTAACCTATTAACAATCGAAGAGCCGTTCTTTTTTCTGCTGTTTTTGGTTTCAGAAATCCTAGTAAGGAAATATTCTCGGAATTGGACGAAATCAACGCCCAGGGGTCCTATTTTGCCACGAAGCTTCCGAAGACCGAAGAGTCAACGAAGTGGGGCCACAGGGTGGCCAAACCCTAGGCGCGGCCCCCTTGGCGCGCCGACACGTGGTGTGGGCCCTGTGCCCCCTCTGACTTGCCCTTCCGCCTACTTAAAGCCTCCGTCGCAAACCCCGGTACTGAGAGCCACGATACGGAAAACCTTCCAGAGACGCAGCCGCCGCCAATCCCATCTCGGGGGATTCAGGAGATCGCCTCCGGCACCCGGAGAGGGGATTCATCTCCCGGAGGACTCTACGCCGCCATGGTCGCCTCCGGAGTGATGAGTGAGTAGTTCACCCCTGGACTATGGGTCCATAGCGGTAGCTAGATGGTTGTCTTCTCCTTGTTGTGCTTCATTGTTGGATCTTGTGAGCTGCCTAACATGATCAAGATCATCTATCTGTAATACTATATGTTGTGTTTGTCGGGATCCGATTGATAGAGAATACTATGCTATGGTAATTATCAAGTTATTACATATGTGTTGTTTAAGATCTTGCATGCTCTCCGTTACTAGTAGAGGCTCTGGCCAAGTTTTTACTCTTAACTCCAAGAGGAGTATTTATGCTCGATAGTGGGTTCATGCACTGATGCAGGACAGTGACAGAAAGTTCTAAGGTTGTGTTGTGTTGTTGCCACTAGGGATAAAACATTGATGCTATGTCTAAGGATGTAGTTGTTGATTACATTACGCACCATACTTAATGCAATTGTCTGTTGTTTGCAACTTAATATCGGAGGGGTTCGGATGATAACCTGAAGGTGGACTTTTTAGGCATAGATGCGGTTGGATGGCGGTCTATGTACTTTGTCGTAATGCCCAATTAAATCTCACTATATTTACCATGTCATGTATGTGCATCGCGGTGCCCTCTCTATTTGTCAATTGCCCGTGTAATTTGTTCACCCAACATGCTTTTATCTTATGGGAGAGACACCTCTAGTGAAGCTGTGGACCGGTCCAATTCTCTTACTGAAATACAATCTGCTGCAATACTTGTGTTTTTTGTTTTCTTTGCAAACATCTTCCACTCGATACGTTTAATCCTTTGTTACAGCAAGCCGGTGAGATTGACAACCTCACTGTTTCGTTGGGACAAAGTACTTGGTTTGTGTTGTGCAGGTTCCAAGTTGGCGCCAGAATCCCTGGTGTTGCATCACATTTCGCGACCATCAACCTTCAACGTGCTTCTTGGCTCCTCCTGGTTCGATAAACCTTGGTTTCTTTCTGAGGGAAAACTTGCCGCTGTGCGCATCTACCTTCCTCTTGGGGTTCCCAACGGACGTGTACACACGCATCATCCCCCGACGACTTCACGATGGCGGCGGCTCTTGGCTTTCTCGTCCGTTTATGTTTTTAGGATTTTCGAGGCGGAGAGACTTTATAGGCGGAAGGGCAGCCTCGGAGGGGACTGGTGGTCCCACACCATAGGCGCGCCCGGGGGCCGGCCGCGCCACCTTGTGGGTGGGGCCCCCGAGGCTCCCTCTGGTGCCTCTGGCTCTCGAAAGCTTCATGAAATATAAGACCACAGGCGTTGATTTCGTCCAATTAGAGAATATTTCCTTTGTAGGATTTCTGAAACCAAAAACAACAGGAACCGCGCTTCGGCATCTTGTTAATAGGTTAGTGCCGGAAAATGCATCAAAACATCATAAAGTGTGAACAAAACATGTAGGTATTGTCATAAAACTAGCATGGAACATAAGAAATTATAGATACATTGGAGACGTATCAAGCATCCCCAAGCTTAGTTCCTACTCGCCCTCGAGTAGGTAAATGATAACACAAATAATTTCTGAAGTGACATGCTACCAACATAATCTTGATCAACATTATTGTAAAGCATATGAGATGAATGGAGTGATTCAAAGCAATAGATTGCTAACAAAGAGATAATGACTAAACAAATGAATCATATAGCAAAACTTTTCATGAATAGTACTTTCAAGACAAGTATCAACAAGACTTGCATAAGAGCTAACTCATAAAGCAATAGATTCAAAGTAGAAGGCATTGAAGCAACACAAAGGATGAATAAGTTTCAGCAATTGCTTTCAACTTGTAACATGTATATCTCATGGATATTTGTCAACATAGAGTAATATAACAAGTGCAATAAGTAAACATGTAAGAATCAATGCACACAGTTGACACAAGTGTTTGCTTCTAAGATAGAAAGAAGTAGGTAAACTGACTCAACATAAAGTAAAAGAATGGCCCTTCGCAGAGGGAAGCATGGATTACTATTTTTGTGCTAGAGCTTTTATTTTGAAAACATAGAAACAATTTTGTCAACGGTAGTAATAATTCATATGTGTTATGCATAATACTTCCTACAAGTTGCAAGCCTCGTGCATAGAATACCAATAGTGCTCGCACCTTGTCCTAATTAGCTTGGATTTACATGGATTATCATTGCATAACATATGTTTCAACCAAGTGTCACAAAGGGGTACCTCTATGCCGCCCAGGAGATAAATCGCATTTGATTTCTCGTTTTTGATAGATCTCAACTAAGGACATCCATACGGGACAACATAGAAAACAGATAATGGACTCCTCTTTAATGCATAAGCATTCAACAACAGATAATATTCTCATAAGAGATTGAGGATTAATGTCCAAACTGAAAACTTCCACCATGATACATGGCTTTGGTTAGCGGCCCAATGTTCTTCTCTAACAATATGCATACTCAAACCATTTGATCATGATAAATCACCCTTACTTCAGACAAGACGAACATGCATAGCAACTCACATGATATTGTTGACGTCAGAAACCCACCGGCAGGAAGAGGCCAACACGGAGAGCCGGAAGAGCCTAGAGCTGCGGTGGCTGAGACCCCTCCGACGACGGCCCGCAAAGCTTCACGGCCCTGTGGATCGCAAGGGCGTGCCACCTGACCTATACCTGGTCGGGAAGGTGTGGATGATGCCTCGCTTAGTTTCCTGCAGGGCACACACGTAAACGTTAAATACGAGCCTCGATCGGCTCTCGGGTTATCTGTGGATCGGCTCAGGCCGATCTACCCATGATTCGGACGAGGTGTCCGAATATATGGTGGTCCTGCTTGATCATGGTAAAGCTAATGAGATCTACGACGATGTGGGGTTTTCACCGCATAATCGGATCATCCTACTCTAGGTTGGGCCTCGCTCACGCACGGTGATCGTAAGCTTGCCTAGACGAGGCCTAAAAACCAACACAAGGTTGATCCTCGGAACATCCCGTCTAGGGCTAGCAAACGACACCCTACGTGCCGCTGGATCCTCCACCCCTTTGTAAGGCCTAACTATTGCAGATATTAAACTAATCCTTGTAAAACAAGGAGTAAATAACAGATCAGATCTACTATACTACGATCAGCGGGTGCCGCCCCTGCACCTATGATGGGGTACAGGGACGGCTAGATGCGCAAGGGTTGCACTACGAAAGCATGCAGCATGAAGAACAATGCTAACCCTAACACATCTATGATAACTACGTTGCTCGCCATCAAAAACGCTTCAGTACGAGCAACGCATGAACAACGTAGGCAGGCTTGTCTGCTAGATCGCAAGATGCGATCTAGGCAGCATGGCTTACCAGAAACCCTCGAGACGAAGGAGTTGGCGATGCGCCGAGATTTGTTTGTGGTTGAACGTTGGTTGTTGTTTATTCCATAAACCCTAGATACATATTTATAGTCAGGGGACTTTCTAATGCGGGCGTGCACCAAACCGTGCACGGGTAAAACTCTAACTTCTAAACTAAGATGCGATCTAATATGTTACAGATACATGGGCAATTTAGCCCAAACTTGATACAAGGCCGAACCACATATTTCTTTCATGTATAAATTCTTCAAGTCCACCTTGATCGCGGCCCACCTCTGACTGGTCCAATTTCCGGTGATAACAGATATTCAACAAAGGTGTAAAAAGTTGATGGCGTCCCCAGAAATATGGTTACCGCTCAACAAGCAACTTATAAGAACTAAGATACATAGCTACATATTCATCACCACAATAGTTTTTAAGCTATTTTCCCATGAGCTATATATTGCAAAGACAAAGGAATGAAATTTTAAAGGTAGCACTCAAGTAATTTACTTTGGAATGGAGAAAAATACCACATAGTAGGTAGATATGGTGGACACAAATGGCATGGGTTTTGGCTCAAGGTGTTTGGATGCACGAGAAGCATTTCCTCTCAGTACAAGGCTTTGGCTAGCAAGGTTGTTTGAAGCAAACACAAGTATGAACAGGTACAAAAAACTTACACAAGAACATATTGCAAGCATTATAAGACTCTACTGTCTTCCTTGTTGTTCAAACACTTTTACCAGAAAATATCTAGACCTTAGAGACCAATCATGCAAACCAAATTTCAACAAGCTCTATGGTAGTTCTTCACTAATAGATTAAACTACATGATGCAAGAGCTTAAACATGATCTATGAGAGCTCAAAACAATTGCCAAGTATCAAGTTATTCAAAACCATATGAAGCATTTTTTGATTCCAACCAAATAGCAATTAACGAAGCAATTTTCAGCCTTCGCCATGAACATTAAAGCACAACTAAGAACACAAGTGTTCAAATGAAAAAGCGGAGCGTAATATCTCCAATACAAGGATGGTGGGATCCAACTTTATTCAAACCAAAACAAAAACAAAAGAGGCTCCAAGTAAAGAACATAAGATGTGATGGAATAAAAATATAGTTTCACTAGAAGTGACCTGATAAGTTGTCGATGAAGAAGGGAATGCCTTGGGCATCCCCAAGCTTAGATGCTTGAGTCTTCTTAAAATATGCAGGGATCAACCACCGGGGCATCCCCAAGCTTAGACTTTTCACTCTTCTTGATCATATTGTATCCTCTTCTCTTGACCCTTGAAAACTTCATCCACACCAAACTTAAAGCAAACTCATTAGAGGGTTAGTGCATAATCAAAAATTCATATATTCAGAGGTGACATAATCATTTTTAACACTTCTGGACATTGCAAAGCTACTGAAAGTTAATAGAACAAAGAAATCCATTCAACATAGCAAAAGAGGCAACGAAATAAAGGCAGAATCTATCAAAACAGAACAGTCCGTAAAGGCAATTTTCAGAGGCACTTAACTTGCTCAGACGGAAAAACTCAAAACTAATGAAAGTTGAGTACATATCGAGGATCACGCACGTAAATTGGCAGATGTTTTGATTTTCTACGAGAGAGATCTATATTCGTGACAGACGACAGTTTCTGCGCAGTAATCCAAATCTAGCATCAACTTACCATAGAGACTTTACTTGGCACAAAAACATGATAAGAAGAGGTTGCTACAGTAGTAACAACTTCCAAGACACAACAAAATAGTAGTGAAATAAACACATGGGTTATCTCCCAAGAAGTGCTTTCTTTATAGCCATTAAGATGGGCTCAGTAATTTTAATGATGCTCTCATGAAAATAGAAAATGAAGCAAAAGGAGCATCAAGAAGCAAATTCAAAACACATTTAAGCCTAACCCACTTCCTATGAAAAGGAATCTTGTACACAAATAAATTCATGAAGAACAAAGTGACAAGCATAAGAAGATAAAACACGAGTAACTTCAAATTTCTCAACATAAAGAGGGGAAACTTAATATTATTAAGATGCATATAACCATGTTTCCCTCTCTCATAATAACTTTCAGTAGCATCATGAACAAACTCAACAATATAACTATCACATAAAGCATTCTTTTCATGAGCTACATGCATAAAATTATTACTCCACATAAGCATAATCAATTTTATTAGTTGTAGTGGGAGCAAATTCAATAAAATAGCTATCATTATTATTCTCATCACCATAATCATCATATATAGGAGGCATATTGTAATCATAATTAATCTTCTCCTCAATAGTAGGTGGACTTAAAATATCATATTCATCATTGTAATCATCATATATAGGAGGTAAAGTATCATCAAAGTAATTTTCTCCTCCATGCTTGGGGGACTAAAAATATCACAACCAGCTTCCCCAAGCTAAAATTCTTCCATAGCATTAGCAATAATAGTGTTCAAAGAGTTCATGCTAATAACATTGCTACAACTATTTTGCAAACAAAGTTCCATGGGGTTTTTAATTTTCTCTTCAAACACATCATGTCCTAATTCAAGATAAAGTTCATAAAGATCTCTAATTTTTTTTGTTGTTTTCCATTATGCCTAACTAGTGAAAAATAAAAGCAAGAAACAAAAAGATTTAATTGCAGAATCTAAAGGAGATACCTTCGAGCACTCACACACTGGCAACAGTGCTAAGAAATAGCTTAGTAGTCGGAGAATGTGAATACCTTTTACCTTACCTCCCCGGCAACGGCGCCAGAAAATAGCTTGATGTCTACGTGTGCTTCTATTCTTGTAGACAATGTTGGGCCTCCAAGAGCAGAGGTTTGTAGAACAGCAGCAAGTTTCCCTTAAGTGAATCACCCAAGGTTTATCGAACTCAGGGAGTTAGAGGTCAAAGATAGTCCTCTCAAGCAACCCTGCAATTAAGATACAAGAAGTCTCTTGTGTCCCCAACACACCTAATACACTTGTCAGATGTATAAGTGCACTAGTTCGGCGAAGAGATAGTAAAACACATGTGGTATAGATGGTGGTAATATTGGAAGGAAGTAAAACAGTAAACAAGCGATGTTTGCGTATTTGGAAACAAGGCCTAGGGATCATACTTTCACTAGTGGACACTCTCAACATTGATCACATAATAAATAAATAACTTCTCCTCACTTGTGCTACATACACTCTCTTGTTTGATAACAAACACCATTCATTGTGTAGGGCTACAAGAGCTCCCTCAAGCCGGAGTTAACAAGCTCCACAACATTCGGAATTCATATTTAAGTAACCTCTAGAGTGTAATAGACCGTTGCAATTTAGACCGAGTACTAACATAGCATACACACTGTCACCTTTAAGCTATGAAAGGGGGAATAGATCACATCAATACTATCATAGTAATAGTTAACTCCATAATCTACAAGAGATTACAATCATAACCTACGCCAAGTACTACATGATGCACACACCGTCACCTTTACATCATGAAGGAGGAATAGACTACTTTAATAACATCACTAGAGTAGCACATAGATTAATAGTGATACAAAGCTCATCATATGGATCTCAATCATGCAAAGTAGCTCATGAGATCATTGTATTGAGGTACATGAGAGAGATTAACCACATAGCTACCGGTAGAGCCCTCAGCCTAGGAGAACTACTCCCTCCTCATCATGGGAGACAGCAACGGCGATGAAGATGGCGGTGATGTCGATGGAGATGGATTCGGGGCAATTCCCGTCCGGCGGGCGTGCCGAAACAGTTTCTGTCCCCGAACTTGACCCGCGATGGCGGACGCTGCGCTTTTCTTGTCCCGTGGCTTATGTTTTTAGGATTTCGAGGCGGAGAGACTTTATAGGCGGAAGGGCAGCCTTGGAGGGGACTGGTGGTCCACACCATAGGGGGCGCGCCGGGGAGGCCGCGCCGCCCTGTGGGGTGGGGCCCCAGGGCTCCCCTCTGGTGCCTCTCGGCACTCTGGAAGCTTCCGCGAAATATAATACCTACAGTTGATTTCGTCCAATTCCGAGAATATTTTTTGTAGGATTTTGAAATCAAAAACAGCAGAAAACGAGGAGCTTCGGCATCTTGTTAATAGGTTAGTGCCGGAAAATGCATCAAAACATCATAAAGTGTGAACAAAACATGTAGGTATTGTCATAAAACTAGCATGGAACATAAGAAATTATAGATACGTTGGAGACGTATCACTCAACTAAGGACATCCATACCGGGACAACATAGAAAACAGATAATGGACTCCTCTTTAATGCATAAGCATTCAACAACAGATAATATTCTCATAAGAGATTGAGGATTAATGTCCAAAGCTGAAAACTTCCACCATGATACATGGCTTTGGTTAGCGGCCCAATGTTCTTCTCTAACAATATGCATACTCAAACCATTTGATCATGATAAATCACCCTTACTTCAGACAAGACGAACATGCATAGCAACTCATATGATATTCAACAAAGGTGTAAAAGTTGATGGCGTCCCCAGAAACATGGTTACCGCTCAACAAGCAACTTATAAGAACTAAGATACATAGCTACATATTCATCACCACAATAGTTTTTAAGCTATTTCCCATGAGCTATATATTGCAAAGACAAAGGAATGAAATTTTAAAGGTAGCACTCAAGTAATTTACTTTAGAATGGCAAAAAATACCACATATAGGTAGTTATGGTGGACACAAATGGCATGGGTTTTGGCTCAAGGTGTTTGGATGCACGAGAAGCATTTCCTCTCAGTACAAGGCTTGGGCTAGCAAGGTTGTTTGAAGCAAACACAAGTATGAACAGGTACAGCAAAACTTCCACAAGAACATATTGCAAGCATTATAAGACTCTACACTGTCTTCCTTGTTGTTCAAACACTTTTACCAGAAAATATCTAGATCTTAGAGAGATCAATCATGCAAACCAAATTTCCACAATCTCTATGGTAGTTCTCCACTAATAGATTTAAACTACATGATGCAAGAGCTTAAACATGATCTATGAGAGCTCAAAACAATTGCCAAGTATCAAATTATTCAAAACCATATGAAGCATTTTTTGATTCCAACCAAATAGCAATCAACGAAGCAGTTTTCAGCCTTCGCCATGAACATTAAAGCATAACTAAGAACACAAGTGTTCAAATGAAAAAGCGGAGCGTGTATATCTCCAATACAAGGATGGTGGGATCCAAATTTATTCAAACAAAAACAAAAACAAAAAGACGCTCCAAGTAAAGTACATAAGATGTGACGGAATAAAAATATAGTTTCACTAGAAGTGACCTGATAAGCTGTCGATGAAGAAGGGGATGCCTTGGGCATCCCCAAGCTTAGATGCTTGAGTCTTCTTGAAATATGCAGGGATGAACCACGGGGGCATCCCCAAGCTTAGACTTTTCACTCTTCTTGATCATATTATATCATGCTCTTTTCTTGACCCTTGAAAACTTCCTCCACACCAAACTTAAAGCAAACTCATTAGAGGGTTAGTGCATAATAAAAATTCACATGTTCAGAGAGGACACAATCATTCTTAACACTTCTGGACATTGCACAAAGCTACTGAAGTTAATGGAACAAAGAAATCCATTCAACATAGCAAAAGAGGCAATGCGAAATAAAAAGGCAGAATCTGTCAAAACAGAATAGTCCGTAAAGACGAATTTTTATGAGGCACTTAATTTGCTCAGTTGGAAAAACTCAAAACTAATGAAAGTTGCGTACATATCGAGGATCACGCACGTAAATTGGCAGATTTTTTGATTCTTCTACAGAGAGAAGAGACGCGAATTCGTGAAAGACAGCAAATCTGTTTCTGCGCAGAAATCCAAATCTAGTATCAACCTTACTATAGAGACTTTACTTGGCACAAAATCATGATAAGGAGAGGTTGCTACAGTAGTAACAACTTCCAAGACACAACAAAACAGTAGTAAAAATAAACACATGGGTTATCTCCCAAGAAGTGCTTTCTTTATAGCCATTAAGATGGGCTCAGTAATTTTAATGATGCTCTTGCAAGAAATAAGAGTTGAAGCAAAAGAGAGCATCAAGAAGCAAATTCAAAACACATTTAAGCCTAGGAATCTTGTACACAAATAAATTCATGAAGAACAAAGTGACAAGCATAGTAAGATAAAACAAGAGTAACTTCAAAATTCTCAACATAAAGAGGGGAAACTTAATATTATTAAGATGCATATAACCATGTTTCCCTCTCTCATAATAAATTTTAGTAGCATCATGAACAAACTCAACAATATAACTATCACAAACAACATTCTTGTCATGAGCTACCTGCATAAAATTATTACTCTCCACATAAGCATAATCATTACTATTAATTGTAGTGGGAGCAAATTCAATAAAATAGCTATCATTATTCTCATCACCATAATCATCATATATAGGAGGCATATTGTAATCATAATTAATTTTCTCCTCAATAGTAGGTGGACTGAAAATATCATATTCATCATTGTAAACATCATATATAGGAGGTAAAGTATCATCAAAGTAAATTTTCTCCTCCATGCTTGGGGGACTAAAAATATCATGCTCCTCAAAACCAGCTTCCCCAAGCTTAGAATTTTCCATAGGATTAGCAATAATAGTGTTCAAAGAGTTCATGCTACAAACATTGCTACAACTATTTTGCAAGCAAAGTTCCATGGGTTTTTAATTTTCTCTTCAAACACATCATGTCCTAATTCAAGATAAAGTTCATAAAGATCTCTATTTTTTTTGTTGTTTTCCATTAAGCCTAACTAGTGAAAATAAAAACAAGAAACAAAAGATTTAATTGCAGAATCTAAAGGAGATAGCTTCGAGCACTCACACACCGGCACAGTGCTAGGAAATAGCTTAGTAGTCGGAGGATGTGGATACCTTTTACCTTACCTCCCCGGCAACGGCGCCAGAAAATAGCTTGATGTCTACTCACGCTTCTATTCCTGTAGACAGTGTTGGGCCTCCAAGAGCAGAGGTTTGTAGAACACAGCAAGTTTCCCTTAAGTGAATCACCCAAGGTTTATCGAACTCGGGGAGGTAGAGGTCAAAGATAGTCCTCTCAAGCAACCCTGCAATTAAGATACAAGAAGTCTCTTGTGTCCCCAACACACCTAATACACTTGTCGGATGTATAGGTGCACTAGTTCGACGAAGAGATAGTAAAACACATGGTATAGATGGTGGTAATATTGCAGGAAGTAAAGATGCAGTAAAACAGTAAACAAGCGGTGTTGGAAACAAGGCCTAGGGATCATACTTTCACTAGTGGACACTCTCAACATTGATCACATAATAAATAAAAACTTCTCCTCACTTGTGCTACATACACTCTCTTGTTTGATAACAAACACCATTTATTGTGTAGGGCTACAAGATCTCCCTCAAGCCGGAGTTAACAAGCTAGCTCCACAACATTCGGAATTCATATTTAAGTAACCTCTAGAGTGTAATAGACCGTTGCAATTTAGACCGAGTACTAACATAGCATACACACTGTCACCTTTAAGCTATGAAAGGGGAATAGATCACATCAATACTATCATAGTAATAGTTAACTCCATAATCTACAAGAGATTACAATCATAACCTACGCCAAGTACTACATGATGCACACACCGTCACCTTTACATCATGAAGGAGGAATAGACTACTTTAATAACATCACTAGAGTAGCACATAGATTAATAGTGATACAAAGCTCATCATATGGATCTCAATCATGTAAGGCAGCTCATGAGATCATTGTATTAAGGTACATGAGAGAGATTAACCACATAGCTACCGGTAGAGCCCTCAGCCTCGAGGGAGAACTACTCCCTCCTCATCATGGAGACAGCAGTGGCGATGAAGATGGCGGTGGTGTCGATGGAGATGGATTCCGGGGGCAATTCCCCGGCGTGCCGGAACAGAGACTTCTGTCCCCCGAACTTGACTTCGCGATGGCGGCGGCTGCGTAACTTTTCTCTTCCCGTGGCTTATGTTTTTAGGGTTTTTGAAGCGGAGAGATTATATAGGCAGAAGGGCAGCCTTGGAGGAACCGGTGGCCCCATGGTGGAGCCCCCTTGGCGCCCGCATGTGGGGTGGGGCCCCCGGGGCTCCCCTCTGGTCCCTCTGGCTCTCTGGAAGCTTCCGTGGAAAATAAGATCTTGGGCTTTTGTTTCGTCCAATTCCGAGAATATTTCTTGTGTAGGATTTCTGGAACCAAAAACAGCAGAAAACAGCAGCTGGCGCTTCGGCATCTTGTTAATAGGTTAGTGCCGGAAAATGCATCAAAACATCATAAAGTGTGAACAAAACATGTAGGTATTGTCATAAAACTAGCATGGAATATAAGAAATTATAGATACGTTGGAGACGTATCAGGGTCCAATGCACTAGGAACCACACCAAGCTCAACAATGAACCTCTTCATCCATACCGCTTCCGATGAAGCCTCCGAAGCCGCTATGTATTCCGATTCAGTTGAAGACTTCGCCACCGTGCACTTCTTGGAGCTACACCAGCTTACTGCAACACCATTCAATATAAACACATACCCAGACTGAGACTTAGAGTCATCAGGATCGGTGTTCCAACTTGCATCGGTGTAACTAGTTACAACGAGCTCTTGGTCACCGCCATAACAAAGAAACATATCCTTAGTCCTTTTCAAGTACTTCAGGATATTCTTGACCGCTGTACGGCGCCAGAAAATAGCTTGATGTCTACGGGGCTTCTATTCTTGTAGATAGTGTTGGGCCTCCAAGAGCAGAGAGTTTGTAGAGCAAGCAGCAAGTTTCCCTTAAGTGGATCACCCAAGGTTTATCGAACTCGGGGAGGAAGAGGTCAAAGATATCCCTCTCATGCAACCTGCAACCACAAAGCAGAAGTCTCTTGTGTCCCCAACACACCTAATAGGTGCACTAGTTCGGCGAAGAGATAGTGAAATACAGGTGGTATAAATAAGTATGAGCAGTAGTACGGCTCGAGAAAAGTGCTTGCTGGCGTGCGATTGATGGTAGTAATATTGCGGGAAATGGCTTATGCAGTAATGCTTGCAGCAGTAGTAACAGCGATAAAACAGTAACAAGCAGCGATAGTAGTATTTAGGAACAAGGCCTAGGGATCATACTTTCACTAGTGGACACTCTCAACATTGATCGCATAATAAATAACTCTTTCTCATATGTGCTACATACACTCTTTTGTTGGATGACAAACACCATTCGTTGTGTAGGGCTACAAGAGCTCCCTCAAGCCGGAGTTAACAAGCACCACAACATTCGGCATTCATATTTAAGTAACCTTAGAGCATAATAGATCATTGCAAAATAAACCAAGAACTAACATAACATACTGTCCACATTACACTATGAAGGAGGAATAGATCACATCAATACTATCATAATGATAATTAACTCCACAATCTACAAGAGATCATGATCATAGCCTACGACAAGAACCACACGGTGCACACACTAGTCACCTTTACACCATGCGGGAGGAATAGACTACTTTAATAACATCACATGAGTAGCACACAACTAGTAGCGATACAAAGCTCATCATATGGATCTCAATCATGCAAAGCAACTCACGAGATCATTGTATTGGAGTACGAGAGAGAGATTAACCACATAGCTACCGGTACAGCCCGAGCCTCGATGGAGAACTACTCCCTCCTCATGGGAGATAGCAGCGTTGATGGAGATGGCGGTGATGTCGATGGAGAAGCCTTCCAGGGGCACTTCCCCGTCCGGCGGCGTGCGGAACAGGAGACTCCTGTCCCCCAGATCTTGGCCCCAGCGATGGCGGCGGCTCCGGAAGGTTTCTCGTACCGTGGCTTTTCCGTATCGAGGTTTTAGGTCTGGGACCTTTAAATGGCGAAGAGGCGGAGTCGGAGGGCGGCAGGCGGCGACACCATAGTGGCGCGGCCGGGGCCAGGCAGCGCCACCCTATCATCTGGGGCCCACATGGCCCTCTGTGATTCTCGGGTGTTCTGGATGCTTCCAGGCAAAATAGGATACTGGTCTTGATTTCGTCCGATTCGAGAATATTTCCTTACTAGGATTTACAAAACCAAAAAGGAACTGGCACATCGGCATCTTGTTAATAGGTTAGTTCGGAAAATGCATAAATACGACATATAATGTGTATAAAACATGTAGATATCATCAATAATGAAGCATGGAACATAAGAAATTATCGATACGTTGGAGACGTATCAATCACTTTGATATCTGCTGGTCAAACTAACAGCATGTGCGATATCCGGAGTACAGTACACATGGCATACATGATAGAGCCTACTGGCGAGGCATAGGGGATATTGTTCATCCTCTCTCTTTCTTCTGCGTAGCGGACCTTGAGTCTTACTCAAGACCTTACATGGCAACATAGGTAAGAACCCTTTCTTACTTTCA
This sequence comes from Lolium multiflorum, assembly GCA_030979885.1. NCBI lineage: Eukaryota > Viridiplantae > Streptophyta > Magnoliopsida > Poales > Poaceae > Lolium > Lolium multiflorum. The sequence goes on from CM061751.1 coordinate 17,223,811, forward strand.
TCCATTCTAAACTTCTTTAGAATCTTGTCAAGGTATGTTCTGTGAAAGCCCTATTAGGCGTCTTGATCTATCTCTATAAATCTTGATGCCTAAAATGTACGCTACTTCACCAAGGTCTTTCATTGAAAAACACTTATTCAAATAACCTTTTACTGCTTAATAGTTCTATATCATTTCCAATCAACAATATGTCATCTACATATAATACAGGAATGCCAGAGCTCCCACTCACTTTCTTGTAAATACGGGCCTCTCCATGACGTGTATAAACCCGAAGTCTTTGATCACCTTATCAAACGTCGGTTCCAACTCAGGATGCTTGCTTGATCCATAAATGGAACGCTGGGTTTGCATACCTTGTCGGCATTTTAGGATCGACAAAACCTTTGGGTTGTACCATATACAACTCTTCCTCAATGTCACCATTAAGGAACGCCGTTTTGACATCCATATGCCAAATCTCATAATCGAAAAATGCAGCTATTGCTAACAAAATCCTCTCAGATTTCGCTACAGGTGAGAAGGTCTCATCATAGTCAACTCCTTGAATTTGTCGGAAACCCTTTGCGACAAGTCGAGCTTTATAGACAGTAACATTACCATCAGCATCTGTTTTTCCCTTGAAGATCCATTTATTCTCGACAGCCTTGCGGCTATCAGGTAAGTCTACCAAAGTCCATACTTTGTTATCATACATGGATCCCATTTGGAATTCATGGCTTCTTGCCATTTGTTGGAATCTAGGCTCATCATCGCTTCTTCATACGTCGCAGGGTCTTCATCATTGTCCACAATCATGACATTTAGACAAGGATCATACCAATCGGAGTGGTACGCTCCCTTGTCGATCTGCGAGGTTCGGTAGCTACCTCGTTCGAAGTTTCATGATCATTATCATTTGCTTCCTCTCTTATCGGTGTAGGCTCTACAGGAACATCTTCCGGCACTGCGCTACTCTGATCTACGAGAGAAGGTTCAATAACCTCGTCGAGTTCTACCTTTCTTCCAGTCACTTCTTTAGTGAGAAACTCTTTCTCAAGAAAGGTTCCGTTCTTGGCAACAAAGATCTGTGATAGAAAGTATACCCAATAGTTTCCTTAGGGTATCCTATGAAGACACATTTCTCCGATTTGGGTTCTAGCTTGTCAGGTTGTAACTTTTTTACATAAGCTTCGCAACCCCAAACTTTAAGGAATGACAGCTTAGGTTTCTTCCCAAACCACAATTCATATGGTGTCGTTTCAACGGATTTAGATGGTGCCCTATTTAAAGTGAATGCAGCTGTCTCTAATGCATAACCCCAAAACGATAACGGCAAATCAGTAAGAGACATCATAGAACGAACCATATCTATGAGAGTTCGATTACGACGTTCGGACACACCATTGCGCTGTGGTGTTCCCGGCGGTGTCAACTGTGAAAGTATTCCGCATTTCTTCAAATGCATGCCAAACTCATAACTCAGATATTCGCCTTCGCGATCAGAACACAGAAACTTGATCTTCTTGTTACGTTGATTTCTACTTCACTTTGGAATTCCTTAAACTTCTCGAAAGTTTCGGACTTATGTTTCATGAAATAGATATACCCATATCTACTCAGATCATCTGTGAAGGTTAGAACATAACGATAACCACCGCGCGAGGCTACACTCATTGGTCCACACACATCGGTATGTATGATTTCCAATAAGTCGGTAGCTCGCTCCATTATACCAGAGAATGGAGTCTTAGTCATTTTTCCATTAGACATGCTTCGCATCTATCAAGTGATTCAAAGTCAAGTGATTAAAGAAGTCCATCGGAATGGAGTTTCTTCATGCGTTTCACTCCAATATGACCAAGGCGACAGTGCCACATATAAGTAGAATTATCATTCAATTTAATTCGCTTAGCATCAATGTTATGAACATGTGTATCACTACTATCGAGATTTAACAAGAATAAACCATTCATCTCAGGTGCATGACCATATAAGATATTATTCATAAAAATAGAATAACCATTATTCTCAGACTTAAATGAATAACTGTCTTGCATTAAACAAGATCCAGATATAATGTTCATGCTCAACGCAGGCACCAAATAACAATTATTGAGGTTTAAAACTAATCCCGAAGGTAGATGTAGAGGAAGTGCCGACGACGATCACATCGACCTTGGATCCATTTCAGCGCATCGTCTTCGTCCCTTGCTAGGCTTCATTTATTCCGTAGTTCTGTTTTGGTTACAAATGTGAGCAACCGAACCAGTATCAAATACCCAGGCACTACGAGAACCAGTAAGATAAACATCTATAACATGTATATCAGATATACCTTTCTTCTTCTTGACAAGGCCGCTTTTCATATCAGCCAAGGACTTGGGGAAATTACGCTTCCAGTCCCCCTTCCCATTGTAGTAATAGCACTCAGTATCAGGTTTAGGGCCAGCCTTAGGCTTCTCAGGAGGCGCGGCAGCTTTCTTGCCGCCCTTCTTGAAGTTGCCCTTCTTAGGTTTGCCTTGCTTCTTGAAACTGGTGGTCTTGTTGACCATCAACACTTGGTGCTCTTTCTTAATCTCAATCTCAGCAGATTTTAGCATGGAGAAGAGTTCAGGTAACTCCTTGTTCATGTTCTGCATGTTGTAGTTCATCACGAAGTTCTTGTAACTTGGTGGCGGTGATTGGAGGACACGATGAATACCCAGCTGGTTAGGGATCACAATCCCTGAGCTTCTTCGCGTGTCCGGACATAGCAACACGTGCTCACTAACGGAGCTGCCCTCTTCCATCATACAGCCAAAGAACTGTTTCGAGGCCTCATAGCTCTCCACAGCCGCATGAGTTTCAAAGATAACTTTGAGCTCATTGATCATATCACAAGGGTCGTGGTGCTCAAACGCTTTTGGAGCTCTGCCTCTAGGCTGCACAGGATGGCACACTGAACTTGAGAGTAACGAGTCACCCGAGTCTCGTAAACATTTTTTACGTCCTCAGATACTGCAGGTGGTGGTGGGGGACCTAGCGGTGCTTCGAGCACATATTGCAGATTCCGCCATTGAGGAAAATCCTCACATGATGGAAGTCGGTGAAGTTGCTACCATTGCTTTTAAGCTTTTCTTTCTCTAGGGTGGTTAAAATTGATTGATGGGGACGCCATGATCTACAACATATATTTGCAAGAGTTTAGACTAAGTTTATGACAAATTGAGTTCAAATTTTAATTCTAAAAAATTAAACTAGGTGAACTCCCACTCAAAACAATGTCCCTCGCATTGTCTTAGTGATCACACGAACCAAATCCACTACACCAATTAAGTCCGATCATCACGAGACAAGATGTAACTTCAAAGGTGAACACTCAAAGTGTTCATCATATCAATCATATGACTCATGCTCTACCTTTCGGTATCCCGTGTTCCGAGACCATGTCTGTACATGCTAGGCTCGTCAAAGCAACCTTAGTATCCGCGTGTGCAAAAACTGGCTTGCACCCGTTGTATGCACATGTAGAATCTATCACACCTGATCATCACGTGATGCTTCGAAACGACAAGTCTTAGCAACGGTGCATACTAAGAATTGACGCTTTATTATCTTGATATTTAGTGAGAGGGATCATCTTATAATGCTACCATCGCGATCTAAGCAATATAAGATGCATAAAAGGATTAACATCACATGCAATTCATATGTGATATGATATGGCCCCTTTGTCTTTGCGCCTTTGATCTTCATCTCCAAAGCACGGACATAATCCTCCATCATCAACGGGCATGATATCCATCATCGTCGGCGTAGCGTCAAGGTCAATGGCGTCGTCTTCATGATTGTTATCCCATGTAGCAACTATTACAACTACTTGAAATAATACTCAACATGAAATTTAAAGACAACCATAAGGCTCCTGCCGGTTGCCACAATACAATAATGATCATCTCATACATATTCATCATCACATCATGGCCATATCACATCACCAAACCCTGCAAAAACAAGTTAGACGCCTCTAATTTGGTTTGCATATTTACGTGGTTTAGGGTTTTCGAGTAAGATCCAATCTACCTACGAACATGAACCACAACGGTGATACTAGTGTGTTGTCAATAGAAAGAGTAAATTGGATCTTCACTATAGTGGGAGAGACAGACACCCGCAAAGCCACTTATGCAATACAAGTTGCATGTCGAGCGTGGAGCAAATCTCATGAACGCGGTCATGTAAAGTTAGCCCGAGCCGCTTCATCCCACTATGCCGCAAGATGCAAAGTACACGAACTAAAGACAACAAAGCATCCAACGCCCACAAAAAAATTGTGTTCTACTCGTGCAACCAATCTATGCATAGACGGCTCGATACCACTTGATGGGATTCGTAGCATAGAAAACAAAAAATTCCTACCGCAAACGAAAACACAAGCCAAGATCTAATCTAGTAGACAGCAACGAGAAGATCAAGAGACTAACCCTCGAAGATCGCAAAGCACGAGATTAGATCTCGTGGTTGATGTAGTTGATCACTTGCCGCTTGCAAGCGCGTAGAAGATCTTGACGGTGCCCCACGATCAGCGACACCTCCGTACTCGATCACACGTACGGTGTTGATGGCGGCGTCCTTCTCCCGTTCCAGCGGGCGTGATAGTAGATCCTCTCGGAATCCAGCAGCACGATGGCGTGGTGGCGGTGGTGGTGGAGAACTCCGGCAGGGCTTCGCCTATGCGCTGCAGGAGTAGTATGTGGAGGAGGGCGCTAGGGTTTGGGGAGAGGTGGGTCTTGGGCGCCGGCCACTAAGGGGGTGCGGCCAAGAAGGCTTTGGTGTGGCCGGACCCCTCCCCTTGCTCCTCATTATATAGGTGGAAACCCCCAAGAGTTTGACTCCAAGTCTTCGGGCAGACCCAACTCAAAACTTGTCATAAGGATGAAACCTACCCAAGGTGGGACTCCTACTCAAGGTGGGACTCCCACCCCTTCCTTGGGGGGTGGCCGGCCACCATGGGGTGGAGTCCACCTGGGACTCCTCCTCCCTTAGGCGGCCGGCCATGCTAGGTGGAGTCCCTGGGACTCCACTTTCCATGGTGATTTCTTCGGGACTTTTCTAGAACCTTCTAGAACCTTCCATAAATGCACCGGATCATTTTCAAACTTGAAAATGACTTCCTATATATGAATCTTATTATCCGGACCATTCCGGACCTCCTCGTGATGTCCTGGATCCCATCCGAGACCGAACAAAACTTCGAACTCCATTCCATATTCCATATCTAGCAAGACATCAAACCTTAAGTGTGTCACCCTACGGTTCGCGAACTATGCGGACATGGTTGAGACTTCTCTCCGACCAATAACCAATAGCGGGATCCGGAGATCCATAATGGCTCCCACATATTCAACGATGACTTACTGATCGAATGAACCATTTACATACGATACCGATTCCCTTTGTCACGCGATATTTTACTTGTCCGAGGTTTGATCATTGGTATCTCTATACCTTGTTCAACCTCGTCTCCAACAAGTAATCTTTACTCATACCGTGGTATGTGATCTCTTATGAACCATTCATATGCTTGCAAGCTAATCAGATGACATTCCACCGAGAGGGCCCAGAGTATATCTATCCGTCATCGGGATGGACAATATCCCACTCTTGATCCATATGCCTCAACTCATACTTTCCGAATACTTAATCCCACCTTTATAACCACCCATTTACGCAGTGGCGTTTGATGTAATCAAAGTACCCTTCCGGTATAAGTGATTTACATGATCTCATGGTCGAAGGATTAGGTAACTATGTATCGGAAAGCTAATAGCAACTTGAACTTAATGGCGTGATCTTATGCTACGCTTAGTTGGGTCTTTGTCCATTACATCATTCATCAATGACATAACCTTGTCATTAATAACATCCAATGTTCATGATCACGAAACTATGATCATCTATTAATCCAACAAGCTAGTTATACAAGAGGCTTACTAGGGACTCCTTGTTGTTTACATAACACACACGTATCAATGTTTCGGTTAATACAATTATAGCATGGTATGCAAACATTTATCATAAACATAAATATATATAATAACCACTTTATTATTGCCTCTTGGGCATATCTCCAATAAAAGGTTGGTTCCTTTAGCGGCCTCCCGCCATCTGGCAGCACGTCATAATCAGTTGTTAGCCTTGACGCCATGTATTCTTGCATCCAGAAAGTTTCTGACAACCGATGAAAATCCTTGTCGCATATCGCTAGCGCGAAACTGCCTTTTACGCGATTGGGCCGTTGGTCCGGGGAATCTCAACAAGTATGTATAGTGTGGTACCGCCATAAATGGCATACGCGGGTCGTCCCTAGTAAAGCATGATGTGACGGAAATCCACGACTTCGAACTCCAGCTTCTCTCATCTGTAATTCTCTCGGGTTCCAAACTGAACGTCGAGATTAATATTTCCCAATGAATAGCTTGGCTTGTCCGGTGTAATACCATGGAAACGCGTGTCAGTTGGTGTTAAATTCGCCAAGGATATATTCATCTTCCTCAATGTATCTGCGTACATGAGGTTTAAACTGCTGCCTCCATCTATGAACACCCGTGAAACATCAAATCCTGCAATTACTGCTGGTGGATCAAGGCTGGTGCCCTGGTGAGGACTTCTTGCGGGTGGTCCGCTATAGTGAAGCCGATGTCTGCCCCGACCAATTCGGTACTCGATTGTTGGTGGAGGCATCTTTTACGCCATAAAGACTTGTCACGAAATTACTTTTTGAGATCTATTGGATGACCTGCCCTTCTGAATCACCGAGACCGCTCCGTTGGTGTCGATATAAGGACCATTGGATGGAGGTGCCACTAATTGTAACTGATGTCAATTTTCATTCGTGATTGTGGGTGGAGGTGGAAGGTGGATCTCACTCCTTAGCCCCTGGGGGTTCCTGTTTGCTGCCTGTGCGTTGGCATGCTCTGCGTACCTATGCAGTGCCTGGAAAGTTCGGCAATCCTTCTGCAGATGCCCCGACTGCCTCTTTCCGTTGTTGTCGAGAAAGAAATGCATTTGGCATGGTCCGTTCAAGAGATCTTCGGGAGATACATACGGCCTCTGGAACCTTGGCCCATTATTTTGCCTGCTGGGACGGGGACCATCCCTGTAATCGCTACGCTGTTCACCACTCTTTTGATAATCATCTCGATTATTACCTCCACTAGTTCCTCGGAAGCCAACCGATATTTGGCCAGGACCGTCATAATCTGCGAACGGCGAGAAAAACATCGTCTATTTTGAATATTTCGGTTATGATCATCCTCAGGCGACCTATGCCGTTTGTTGTGAACAGCATCTTCTCCATCTGCCCAGCGATTCGCTATTTCCATGAGTGTGTTTTCGGATTAGTCCTTCCCAAATCGTCGACTAAATCCTTCCTTCGAATTCCAGCGACATACGCATCTATCGCTCTTTCATCAGATATGTTTTCTGCCGAGTTTTTTATAATGTTCCACCTCTAGGTGTACATCCTCATTGACTCATCATACTTCTGTCTACAGGCTCTCAACTGCTCTATTGACGCAGGTTTCTTGCATGTGGATAAGAAGTTTTTCACGAACATGGCCTCAAAAGTTTCCTAGCTGTCGATAGATCCAGGCGGTAACTTTTTTATCCATGATCGCGCTGCCCCACTTAAGTGTACCTGGATGCTCTGCATAGCGGGTTGCTTTGGTTCCACCCGTCAATTTTACTGTCTCCAGGTAATCAACCAACCAGTCCTCAGGATCTTGCAAACCATCGAACTTCTTATAGTTGTCGGGCAACTTAAATCCAGACGGGACCCGTGTTTTACGAACTCGTCGAGTGAAACAAGGAGCCCGCACATATCCTCCTCATCTACCTCTGGTGAATGCCGACGTTCTCTCCTTTCTTGTCGTGCCCTATCGACCCGCGCTTGTGTCGCTGTATCTCTTGTCGTGCCCGTTCTTGGAGGGTCCTGCACCACCACTGTGGGTCGTTGACAAGGGATTAACTTGTCAATGCCTACAGATTCTAGACTAGGGTTTTGCTAGAAGTAGAGGGCAAGTAGATCTCGAAGGTTTCAGCCGAAAAGTACTCAACGATTGTAAAACTAGGGTTCTGTTGACAATAGATTCGATCCTTTCTTTGACCCTCGACTCCCCCTTATATAGGAGGTGGAGCCGAGGGTTTCGTAGTATACAAGTTACAGAGTCCGGGAGGGTTTCGTACCCGTCCCGCAAGATTACAAGTCTATCTTTCCTAATACAACTCTATCTTTCCTTAACACTAATTGGGCTTCCGAATCTTCTTATCCTTCGAGTCCTGGGCCTTCAATAAACCCCGGGTACCATCTTCGGCAGGCCCATTGGGGATGCCTATGTCGTAGCCCGAGATTTTCTTGAATCGAAGAATCAGGAAAATCTCCCACTTTAATCATTCAATAATCTTGTGAGTTTATCGCATATCTTTTGGATACGCAAACACTATATTGTACGGGGATAATGGTAGTTGGGGCTAGTTCATCCGACGGATCGAGGTACTAGTTAACTGCTCTAGTGGCAATCCGCAAAAACCTACTTCAAGATCACGTCCCTGGACATGAGCTCGGGATACTGGTGTAAACTTCGACAGGTGCCGCTTAAGGTCTTACCATTACATCGTGTCCAGTCATATTTTATCAGTACCTAACGCGTCGTTAGGATTTTTCTTCGTATACGTTGATACGGAAAAAGTAACAAACCGCCGTCAGAGACGGTGCCACGCCGCTCAGAACGGATCTGGGGTCTTACCTTCGCAAGTTTTGCAGCATTCAGAGAATTATTCGCGACTTTTAGCGCTGCGAGAATATATTGTCGAGTGCTTTTGGCTGTTGGAATAGCACATTTTATTGAGTCATATTTGATGACTTATTTTGCCTTCCCGATGGGAGTATATGTAGAGTTATCTGTATAACTCGAAATATACTCACTTCTTTCCTCTCTCTATATTTTTGTATAAAATCATCGGGCACGCGAACAGCGTTCCCGATGGGAGTAGCCCCGAGGCTACAGCCAAGGACTTGTACTTGGTTGTAGGCTCCACAGTTTAATACTTCTGTCGCTATATTGTTATTCCTTCTCGAGTGTTTCATATCTATCGGGTGCGCGACCAGCGCTCCCGATGGGAGTATCCCCCGAGGCTATGAACAAATACTTGTATTTGATCATAGGCTCTCGCCATTTCTATTTTGTCATACTTAAATATTTCTTTTTTCCGAAGTAGCCCCCGAGCATTTGGGCAAAAACTTGTATTTGATCAAAGGCTCCCGAAATAATCAATACTCTTCTGTTGTCAACAATTTTGCTAAACTTCATAGTCGTATTTTTCCCTTGCCAAGGTGACATCACTGCTGACGATAACCATGGTTACTATATCGGGAACATGCGAGAACTGCTTCTCTCTCTGCCTTGTGGGTCCAATTTTCCCATCAAGTTGACACGTCGTGCAAGTGGGGGACACACGTCCTCCGCTTTTTCTGGCGCACGTACTGTATCGCCTATCCTTTCATTTCTCAGTAAAAATCCATTTTTACCCTTTGTCCACGTGTTCGCCATCTACCTCATAATTTTTCCATCTAACGGTTGCGTCGATTCGCCGCACCACTACATAAGGCCATCTTCTTCCTCCTTCAGCACTTTCGCTCGCGCCGCACCTCTGTTCTTCCTCTGCAAAAATTCTCCACTGCGCCCAGAGTTCTTTGTGCTCCTTTGCACTCACACCCTTCGCCGCCAAGCCCATTGATGCCGCCTCGCATTCGTTTGACTAGGCACAACACGCCAGAGTCGAAGATGGCGACAAGATCTGGGAAGCGCCGAGTGGGAGAGATCCAAGATCTCTGCCCAAGACATCAACATGCTGAAGAAGATGGGATTCAACAAGAAGGAGAACTCGCTCCAGTTCCCCAAGGAGGAGAGCTACCCAAGGCCTCCAATCGATTATCGGGTCAGTTTCATTGACCACCTCATCCGAGGGCTTTCTCCCCCAATCCATGAATTTCTCCGTGGTCTCCTTTTTGTCTATGGGCTTCAGCTGCATCAACTGACGCCCAATTCCATCCTCCACGTGTCGATTTTTATCACAACGTGAGTGCTTCCTCGGGGTCCAACCCAAGTGGCTCTGTGGAAGCGTATCTTCTGCCTCCTTCGTAATGGCTCCCACAGCGTCGCCTACAATTGGCGGCGTTGTTGTGTGTTCGTTCGACGTCGAATATTTCGACGTCAAATTCCCCGACTCCGTCAAAGGTTGGCGGAAGAAGGTTGTATATCCATGAAGAAAGCTCCAATCCAGTGGAGGAGAACATCGCCTTTTACGGAGAAGCCAAAATCCTTCGCCGCCATTCCTGGGATGTTGACGCTACCGAAGGCGAAGTTGGCGACAGAGCGCGATGACTCGCATCCACGAGCTACAGAATACCCGCGGCAAGGAGCTTTCGGGTATTGAGATTACTGCCTATTTCCTTAGGACTAGAGTGCAGCCTCTCGAGGCTCGCAAAAATCCCTTTGGAAGTATTTGGTGAAAAAGATGTTGACAGGCTCTCGAAGATCTTCCTTTGAAGGATTTTGAAAAGCTTATCGCAAAATCTCATCGCTCAACAAGAAAGATTCAGTTCCATCCTCTTGCCGCATTGCGCCATATAGTAGCGCCAATCCCCTTCCTGAGGTAATTTTTCCTTTTAGTTGCTATATTGTCTCCTCGAGTTTTATTATTTGTCGACTACTGTCTTGCTAACGTCTTTTTGTCGACACTCTTTCTTTATCTCAGAACCACCCCGTCCTTGCTTCTCTTCCTCCTCTTCCTGAAGGTGGAGTTGAAGACCGTGCCGTTGTCGATGATGACAACCAAGGCACCTCGCGCCCTGCCAGTGAAGTCGCGGGATCTCGAAAATCCGCGGCTTCACTTGAAAAAGAGGCTGAGTCTGAGGCCACTGCCTCGACACGCTCTTCTCTTCCAGTTGCTTCTCCGAAGAGCAAGAGGAAGAGGGACGAAGTTGTCGATTCAGGCACCTCCGAAGCCGGTGCTGCACGTGCCGGAAAATCTGCACCTGATGCTGGAAAGAGAGCCTTTGACCCTTACGAGGCTGCTCTCGTCAGCTCGTAAGTTCTTGATGCACTATATGTTTGTCTTCGATAATTCTCTCTTTTGTTTCTTATCTTTGTCGCTTTATTTTTGTAGTGGCGACGAAGATGAGGATACACTGTTGACGCGACTGCTCGAGCGAGCACGTCCCGTTAGTTGTTTCTGAATCTCGACCCGATGGGGACGAAACTTCGCCTCCCCAACAAAACACCGAACATCCACCACCAGTTGAGAGCCCCCGAGCTTCTTCTCCAAAGAGAGCGAGGGTCGAGCCATCCAAGGAACCTATCCAATTCCCTGGTAGCTCTTCGACACCTTCATTGGATGATGTAAGTTCCAAACCTTTCAATACTTCCATCTCCCCTTTGTTTTTTGCTAAGTGTTGTCGAATTTACACTGGCTATATTGACTTCTTTTTCTCCCTTGGTCGTCTCTTCAGCCTTTAATGAAGGAGTTTATTCGTCTTGGTACCCAATTTGTCGGGTACCGTGACCATACCAAAAAGCTGGAAGGTATTACTTTTATTCTCCTCTGTTGCATGTGTACCATTATTTTGTCATGATATTTGACTGTCGTTTATTTTGCCAGGAGATCTTGCGGAGGCCAACAAGCGTGCTGACGCTCTTGCTACCAAGTTAGAGCAAAGCGAGAAAGCTCGCAAGAAAGCTGAGGAGGATGCCAAGAAGGCTAAGGAAGATGCCGCCACTGTCGAAGAACTCCGAAAAAGACTTCACGACGCAGAAACTTCTCTGAGTGAAAACATAACTCAGCAATCTGCTCGTGAACAAGAAATCCTCACTCGCTTGGAGTCACAATGTCGACGTTTTTTCAGTAAGTGCGCAGATCCTTGCTGTTTCCCTGTGTCGTTTTTGTTCCCTTTTTCCTTTGACCAACTCTTTTTCACTTTATTCAGGGAGAACCGATCAAGAATACGAGCTGGAAGGTCCCGAAGGTGACCAGCTTCTTGACACACTTTCTCTTCTTGAGATCCATGGTGATGAGGCCCGCGATGGCCTTACTGAAGCGAAGATTGGCCTGTCGCGGCTTTTTCCATATTTTTTCAAGAAGAAGGAAGTACCCGCGACTTTTGTCGCTCTCGCCAAGTGCTTCAGCTCTCAAGAAAACCTTGGACTCCAACTTCGCCAAGAGGGGTTAAAAGTTGGCGTTGAAGGTACAATTGCCTTGGTTGCTGACAGCCAGCAAGACGTCGACTGGGCAAAAGTTGGCGACACGGAGGAAATGGAGACGAAGAAGTGGACTGATTAAGGCTGCCAAGCCCAATTCGAAGAAGATCCTTGCCTATCTTGGATATCAACCAGCTCCTGCCCCCAGTTCTTCGAAGCCGGAGGTCAAGTAGACCGCCTTGCCTTCTCTTTTAGTTTTCTCTCTTTTGGCATTGTCGCCGTAGTAATTGTAGTGGCAACTGCTTCAGTAGTTCATTAGGAATCCTTCTTTTGTAATAGTCATGTATATACTTTGAGAATCAATGGAAATCTATCCTTGCTTGATGATTGATGTCGAAATTTTTGTTTTCAGTTGATTTTTGACAACTATACTTCAACTCCTCGTCCTTCCGAAGTTTTTCCTGCTTCATCCCGCTTGAAGAAAACACCTATTGCTGCCGAACTTATTGAAGATTCATCGAGTAAAGGTTCAGCACAAGATTTGGAGGAACTTCGCCAACAACTCCAATCCACAAAGAAATCACTTGTGATAATGGAGCAATCTCGAAAATCTTCCGAGAGGGAAAAAATTGCACTTCAACAGGCTCAAGATGCCATAGCTGAAAAGGAAACTACGGTTGTTGAGGCTGTGCGACTCTGCTCGAGAAAATTTCATGCTTGCAATGCTGCGGATGCTAGCTTGGATATGGCAGGTGTGCTTCATTAACTTGGTCGTACTTCTTTTTTTCTTTTGCTTGTCTCCTCTTCTTCTGCTGATACTTTCAAAAATAGGTTCTTTCTTGGATACTACTGCCGAAAATGAGCGTGTTGAAGCTCGATCCAATGCACTCCTCGGACTTGCAGCAACATGGTTCTAATTTTTGGGGCACCCCTGAACGTACCCGCGGATCGTCGGATTTCAAGATCGCGCTTCAGGTTGGCGAATTTCTCGACTTACATACGAAGACCTTGTCTCTGGTCTCGGCTTCATGTTTCCCGTAATAAAATGCAGAAACCCTTCTGCTCACGATGGAAAAATTTCGGGATGCTCTCGAATCCATGACTGTCTGCCGAGCCCAATTAGCTCCCAAGCAAGGTTTGGTATGATCATGATAAAAATCTGCTGCCCGAAGTTAGACATGGGTCAAATTGTTCCGAAGTGCCTGGCCAAGATGGCGAAAAGGAAGAGGAACTTCGGCAAGTATGATGACATTGTGACCCCTGTTGCAGAGGACATGATGGATGAACTTCTTTGGATGGACGCCGAATTCTTCGTGAAGGGCAGTTATGCGGAACATAGCACTCGTGCTGTAAATAATGAACGGTTGACCATAGATAATATATTGGGCAACAATTGAAAATTTACTTCCCAAGACTTGTATCATGTATGTTGTAAACATAATCTATATTGTAAAGTTACTAGATTCGTTGTTTTTTCATTGCCAAGCCCCCGGGCGTTTTGTTGGCGATGTTTTCTTTTTATAATGCGAGGTTGACCCAAGGCAAAATAAATTGTATTGAGTACTATTTTTGCAGGCGTTAGCCCTCGAGCTTTATGTCGATCACTATTTTGCACCACTGTTTTATTTTTGCGAGGTACTTTGCACCAAGGCGAGATATTTTGCAAGTTGTATTTGTCGACATTGTGTATATATGTATTGTATCTTAAGGTGTAAGCCCGAACACAATCGAAAATCATATAATTCCACTATCTTTTTTTTGAGGGGCATGACCGTAGGGGAATCCCCTACGGTATAGATTTTTTATATATAATAAGGGAGCAGGTCCACTATCTTTATTATATTGTAGCACCGCGAGTCCGCCTCATTAAAAACCTTTCCCGGCCCCACTCGGTGCCCCGAAAAAGGAAAAGAGTGCGCTGAACTCGCGGGCGTTCAGTACATTGTATGTTTACAAAAGGAGACTATATTTCGGCTTCTAAGCATAAAAACGCCTAGCTGCGGCACGTTCCAAGGATTTGGCTCAGCGATCCCCGTCTTCTTAATCCTTGATTACGTATGCTCCTCCTTGATTATGCATGTGATGAGGCCAAGCCACGGTAAGCTCGAGTTTTACTTGGCTTTTTTTGATTGAAGTCGTAAAACCAAGTCTCCAGGCTTGAAAGATCGATAGTGCCAATCTTCGGCTAATGGTAGTTTTCGGATCTTGCGTGCCATGACCGTGATAGTACTTCGTCTCGAGCCTCATCTAGTACGTCGACATCATCCTCCAAAGCTCTTCTTGAAGTTTCTTCATCGTACTCTGTTACTCTTGGAGAATCATGCTCTATTTCTATCGGCAGTACTGCTTCAGCTCCATGGACTAGAAAGAACGGCGTCTCCTGCGTCGCCGTATTTGGTGTTGTTCGGATACTCCATAACACACTTGGCAACTCTTCTGGCCAAGTATGTCGAGCTTTTTCCAATGGTCCTAACATGCGCTTCTTGATACCATTGCAGATGATGCCATTGGCTTTCTCGACTTGACCATTGGTTTGTGGATGTGCGACAGACGCAAAACTCAATTTAATGCTCACTTCTGTGCAGTACGCTTTGAACTCCTTGGATGCGAAATTACTGCCATTGTATGTGACGATGCTATGAGGGACTCCAAATCGAAAAACAATGCTCTTCACAAACTTGATTGCCGATGCGCCGTCCGGTGAATTTATCGGCTTGCTTCTATCCACTTGGTAAATTTGTCGACAGCAACGAGCATATACTCATATCCTCCTGGCGAAGCTTTGTGTGATTTTCCCACCATATCGAGACCCCCATTGAGCAAAGGGCCAAGACAACGGGATTGGCATCAACTCTGGCTATGGGAGAATGAGGTTTGCGAGCGCGAATCTTTGTACGCGTCGCAAGTTCGCACTGTTTCCTTAGCGTCCTCAATTGCTGTTAACCAATAAAATCCTGCTCTACTGAAAACCTTGGCTGCGATAGCTCGACTGCTCGTGATGTCCACATATTCCTTCATGTACATCCTTCAGGATTATCCTCCCTTCTTCGGGTGTGACGCACCTGCGTGAGTACACCGAAATACGCGCTTGTACAGCTCCCATTTGACCCCATTAAAGGCTTTCGAGCGCACGATTACTCGCCTTGCTTCTATTGGATCATCGGGTATTGTTTTCCTTGGATATATGATATATACGCCTGCATCCATGGGACTTGCACCATCATGACTAGCTCCTGTTCCTCTTCTTCCTCTAGTGATTCTTTATGGCATGAGTTTCTCTCCTTCTTCTTTGGTTTCATCGGTTTTGTGGATCTCTCGCTTATCTCTTCCCAAAATGCCTTTGGAGGAATCGCGAGACAACGACCCGATGTTTGCAGAACTCATCAGCCATCATTACTCAGCCTGGTGATGTGATTTACCTCACATCCATCAAACAGTTTTCGAGCTCGTTGTACATCTCCTTGTATGCTATCATACTTTCATTGATTGCATCCGCATTGATTCATGACCTGCTGAGCCACCAATTGTGAGTCACACCAAAGATTTTTAGTCGGGTTGCGCCACAAGATTTCGCCATCATCCCGTGTATGAGAGCTTCATATTATGCTTCATTGTTAGACGCGTTTGGGAACGTCATTCGTAAGACATACTTCAATTTGTCGCCTTGAGGTGATATTAGTATCACGCTGCTCCAGCACCCTCTAACCTTTTGGACCCATCAAAGTTCATGGTCAGTTCTCATTCATCTGGAGGTCCGTGTTCCCCCAGCTCCAAGCATCCACTTTCTGTGATGAAGTCACAGTGAATTTCAGCTTTGTGCTTTCCTTTTTCATCATTGATGTCCTGAGGGAAAGCTCCCTATTCCCCAAAGGAGACAAACCCATGCTTCACGGGTTGTTTAATGTATTTGATAGAAGGCCTGGTGCTCCCTATTATCGGGTCTGTAAAGTGATGTCTGCTTTCTTCTTTGTTAAACATACATCATGGCTCACAGTATTAAGGTACAGCATTGCTGAAAAATGATGGTACTTCAACGATCAAATCCTCTGACCTCACCTGTGCTCCATGGAGTTTTCCTTCTTCCTCCCTTTAGACTACCGAGCTTGTGTTGACCACACAGAGGTGCCAGCTTGGTATGTAAGAGCGGTTCTTGTCTTCAGCTCACAAGATTGGTGGTGTTGAGGGTGTGCGCTTGAGATTCTCGACTCTATCTTGCTATAGTTCCAATTTCTCTTCAACTTGTTTGATCCAATGTGCTTGGCTTAAGCGGTGCTTTTTCTCCAGTCTGGCAGCAGTGCTTAAAAGGCTGTGAGGCCTAAGCCCAAATGGTGTTGTATTTCTTTCTTTGTCCAGCTTCCTCATCATTCTGATGGCTGGATTTCTGGATTGGCCTCGATCCCCTCTGATACTAGGAACCAGAAGTTCTCCGTGAGACACAAAGGAGCATTTTGTCAGGTTTAACCCAGCTGTTTGTCGGCGAGGTTGTGAAGGTTTCTTTCAAATCGTCGATCAAAGGTCCCCTTTCTTGATGTTATGACGACATCGTCGTCAATGTAAACTTGTACATTTTTCCAATACGATGATGCCTTACATCATTCGGTATCATTGCTTCCACGTTTTTAGACCAAGGGCATTGTTCTATAGCGAGAACCGCCATAAGGTGTTATGAGCAGCTGTCTTGGCTTCATCGTCTTCTTTTAATCTGATCTGGTTATAGCCAGAATATGCGTCCAGGAAGGAAGGCGTTCACATCCTCAGTGATCGATGATTTGTTCGATCCTTGGGAGGAGAAGTGATCCTTTAGGTCTTTATTGAGACACGTAGAGGTTGACACCACATCTTGAAGGACTTTCGTGTTTTCTTAGGCACCATCAGGTTAGCTACCCGTGGCGGCTTACCGTGAGATCTTCTTTAATAAGGCCAAACTTCTTTGGTCGATCCTCTACGATAGCACTTAAGCTTTGCCGGTTTGGTTCAGCTTTTCGCGAAAGTTTGTTGGAGTTGATCTGCAATTGGATCAAGGATTTAGGTGGTGCTCGGCAAAGTTCCATGGTACTCTGGCATGTCTAGTGGACACCATCACGAGAATTTTCGGTCTCCGCGGAGGGCCTTCGGCGGCGCTTTCTATCGAGGTCCATATTTGTTGCAATGGGCGTCGTTTTCTTTGATCGCGGGTGGATGCCTCTTTTGAATCCATAAGCGGTATTGAAGGTTTAGTTTACCTTAGTGGCCTTCACCATGTCGTGACCACATCATAATCGATGAGCCTTGAGCCATATATTCTTGCGTCGAAGTTTCGACTGATCGATGAAAATCTTTATGCACTTATATTCATGTAGAAACTTCCTTATTTGTGATTGGTCCCCATGAGTCGGGCAGCCTCCACAACATAATCGTAGTAATAGGAATTTGCCATAAACACGGCATATCTTTAGTGGGTAACAAAGCGTGATATTTAAGCTGGAAATCCACAACTTCAAACTCAGTTTCTCTGCAATGGTTTTCTGGATTTAATGCGAGCGATGATTGATCTTCGCGGATAACGGCTATAAGTGATCCGGTGAGCTTAGTCATATCAGTTGGTTTTAAATTTTCCAGGGATATGTTCATCTTCTTAGTGTGTCTGCGTGCACATAAGGTTTAATTCTTCTATGTATAAAGACTCTCGACCACTTTGTCCAGAGCCAGCAGTCTTGCGGGTAAGATAAGTGGGATTGCTGTTGGGGAACTGCTGCGGGTGATCCGCAATTGTTCAAGCCAATGTCTGTCACGACCAATTTAGGTATATTTGTTGGTGAGGGCATCTTTACCAGCACTTCTTTGATTTCTTCTTTAGAGTACTACACGCCTGTTAGATCGCCTAGCTTTTCTGAATCATGAGACACAGCACCATTAGAGTTAGGTTCAACATATGGAGGTGGATGTGAATCTTCTTAGCTATTGGAAATTTAGTCTTAGATTTTAAAATCTAGTAATTGGGAGGTGGGAGAGTCTGGATCTCACTCCATTGACTGGAGATTTCTATTTATTGCTTGAGCATTGGGTCCTGCGGCTCGCAACATTGCTTGAAAATTTCGATAGTCCTTCCATGACTGCCTCTTCCCATTATTGTCGAGATAAGGGAGTGTCTCACGACATGGTCATTCATCATTTCCTCGGGGGAGACTTTGCCATATGAGTCTCACAGGAAACCTTGATCCCTATTACCATTACGGAAGTCACACCTCTTTGTTATCGCCTTATTGCTCATTACTTCTTTGGTAATCATCTCTGGAGTTATTTCTCCCATAGTTTCTCAGAAACTGTTTGATGTCCTTAATAGAGCATCATTATGTCAAGCCAGCCAGAGAAAATCTTCTATTTTGAAAATTTCATTGCGGTCCTGCTGTGACCTATGTGGCTTGTTAATATGCTTATCTTCTCATCTGCCCACTTTGTTTCTTTCCATCTAGTGCTGTTGTTTTTGGAGTTGGTTCTCCCTAGGTCTTGAGTAATCCCATGGAGATTCACACTTTCAAACGCGTCTATTGCCCTCTCGTCAGATATTCCTCTGCTGAGTTTTTAATAATATTCCACCTCGTATATATTTCGCATTGATTCAGTCGATCATTCACTCTGCCGCCCTCAGCTCTCAGGTGTGACAGGGTTTCTTGAATGGATCGGAAATTCTTCACGAATATGTCCTCAAACTATCCCGGCTGTCGATGGAACCTGGGGAAGTTTCTTTATCCAAGATCGCGGCTCCACTCAGATGTACTTGGATGCTCTGCATGGTCCCTGGTTCCTCCTATCAACTTCACCATCTCGAGAGATAATCAACGAGCCAATCTTCGGGATCTTGCAATCGAACTTTTCGGGTAGCTTGAACCCTGACGGGACTCGGGGTTTTTAGGACTCGTCTCGTAAAAACACCGGGAGCCACTTTTTATATCTTCCATGACAACCACATTGTGCCGATGTTCCCCTTCTTTCTTGTTCGCGCTCTATCCACCCTTTGCTTGGCCGTGTATCCCTTACTACGCTTGTCCTTGGTGGATCTTCTAACGTCGTGTGTCGTGGACTATTTTGCCTTGCAGTTCCTTCGGGAGGTGTGAAAGCTGCGAAACCTTTGTTCCCATGACTCAACTCAGCCAGTACCATGTCAAACATGCTTCTCTGGGTCTCCGGGAGGTGGTGCAGACGCGAGGATATGAAAACTAACGTTGCCATGTACCCGGCTTACAGTGTTTTGAGATGTCTTCCCCTTGTGTCGATCGAGCACGAAAGACATGTCGAGTTTTGAACTAAATTCTCCCTCTCTGCTTCGGGTATATTTTGCAGCCGAGATCTTGCTCTCCTTCGAGCTTCTGTGACCCTATCTCAAATTTCTGATTATGGAGCTTAGTTCTGCTCTTCAAATGCCTTGCCCAGCCCCAACGGAGAAGTTTGCCTCCTTTCTTACGTTCGGGGAAGGCATTTGTTTTCCAACAAGAGACCCACGAGCAATCTATATTGATAGGCTTGTAATTCTTCTGTGTGGCAGTTGTGGTCATTGGTTACCGAACTTGGAGTCATGGCTCGCAGCCCTATCCCACGCTACTTGCGGGAGTTGAACTCTTTCACGAGGTGAGACCCAACATATTTAGTGCCTAGACCTCTTCTGAGATCAGCGGGGATGACGTATGGAGTTTACGATGTGCGTAGATGTACACGTATTCAAGGCCCCAAAAGAGAGGAAGAGTAAATCATACGATGGCAGATTTTCCCTCGAGAGAAAACAAAGGTTTATCGAACCGGGAGAACCAAGCTTACGATGAAGTTGATGGCGGATGATGCGAAGCAACACAGGGATTCAGGCGCCCAACGTGAACCTGCTGCCCACAAACAGTACTTTGCCTTTTACTTGAAACGGTGGGGTTGTCAATCTCACCAGCTTGTAACAGAGGATTAACCGTATTGTGTGGAAGATGATTGTTTGCAAGAAACGGTAAAACAAGTATTACGGTAGAATTGCCTTTGATGTATAAAAGAATGGTTCGGGGTCCACAGTTCCACTAGAGGTGTCTCTCCCATAGATAAAAGCATGTTGGGTGAACAAATTACAGTCGGGCAATTGACAAATAGAGAGGGCACCGCGTGCACATACATGGCATGATAAATATAGTGAGATTTAATTGAGCATTACGACAAAGTACAAGACATCATTCAAACGCATCTATGCCTAAAAGTCCACCTTCAGGTTATCATCAGAACCCCTTCAGTATTAAGTTGCAAAGCAACGGAACAATTGCATTAAGTATGAATGCGTAATGTAATCAATAACTACACATCCTTAGACATAGAATCAATGTTTTATCCCTAGTGGCAACAACACAACACAACCTTAGAACTTCCTGTCTGTCCCAGGTATCAATGTAGGCATGAACCCACTATAGAGCATAAATACTCCTCTTGGAGTTAAGAGTACAAACTTGGCGAGCCTCTACTAATAACGGAGAGCATGCAAGATCTTAAACAACACATAGATGATAATAACTTGATAATCACCATAACATAGTATTCTCTATCCATCGGATCGCAACAACACAACATATAGAATTACGGATAGATGATCTTGATCATGTTAGGCAGCTCACAAGATCCAACAATGAAGCACAATGGGAAGACAGCCATCTAGCTACTGCTATGGACCCATAGTCCGAGGGGTGAACTACTCACTCATCACTCCGAGGCGACCATGGCGGTTAGAGTCCTCCAGGAGATGAATCCCCTCTCGGCAGGGTGCGGACGTCTCTGAATCCCGAGATGGGATTGGCGGCGGCTGCGTCTCTGGAAGGTTTCAAGTATCGTGGCTCTCGGTGCGCTGGGGGTTTCGCGGCCGGAGGCTATTTGGCAGGCGGAAGGGTAGGTCAAAGAGCGTCACGAGGGGCCCACCATAGGTCGGCGCGGCCGGGGCTTGGGCCGCGCCGCCGCATGGTGTCGCCACCTCGTATTGCCGACTCTCTTCGGTCTTCACGGAAGCAGTGAAGGCAAAATGGAGGACCCTGGGTCTTGATTTCGTCCGATTCCGAGAATATTTCCTTACTAGGATTTGCAAATAAAAACAGCCAGAAAATAGCAACCGGCTCTTCGGCATCTTGTTAATAGGTTAGTTCAGAGAAATGCATAAATACGACATATAATGTGCATATAACATGTAGATATCATCGATAATGAAGCATGGAACATAAGAAATTATCGATACGTTGGAGACCGTATCAACATCCCCACTTAGTTCCGCTCGTCCCGAGCAGGTAAAGCGATAACAAAGATAATTTCTGAAGTGACATGCCATCATAATCTTGATCATACTATTTGTAAACATATGTAATGAATGCGGCGATCAAAACAATGGTAATGACATGAGTAAACAATTGAATCATAAAGAAAAGACTTTTCATGAATAGTACTTCAAGACAAGCATCGATAAGTCTTGCATAAGAGTTAACTCCATAAAGCAATAATTTAAAGTAAAGGTGTTGAAGCAACATATAAGGAAGATTAAGTTTCAGCGGTTGCTTTCAACTTATAACATGTATATCTCGTGGATATTGTCAACATAGAGTAATATAACAAGTGCAATATGCAAGTATGTAGGAATCAATGCACAGTTCACACAAGTGTTTGCTTCTTGAGGTGGAGAGAAATAGGTAAACTGACTCAACATAAAAGTAAAAGAAAGGTCCTTCAAAGAGGAAAGCATCGATTGCTATATTTGTGCTAGAGCTTTTATTTGAAAACATGAAACAATTTTGTCAACGTAGTAATAAAGCATATGAGTTATGTAAATTATATCTTACACAAGCCTCATGCATAGTATACTAATAGTGCCCTTACCTTGTCCTAGCTTGGACTACGGATCATCGCAATGCACATGTTTTAACCAAGTGTCACAATGGGGTACCTCCAAGCCGCCTGTACAAGGGTCTAAGGAGAAAGTTCGCATTGGATTTCTCGCTTTTGATCATTCTTCAACTTAGACACCCATACCGGGACAACATGGACAACAGATAGTGGACTCCTCTTTAATGCATAAGCATGTAGCAACAATTATTATTCTCATATGAGATTGAGGATATGTGTCCAAAACTGAAACTTCCACCATGATTCATGGCTTTAGTTCGGCCCAATGCTCTTCTCTAACAATATGCATGCTTAACCATAAGGTGGTAGATCTCTCTTACTTCAGACAAGACGAACATGCATAGCAACTCACATGATATTCAACAAAGAGTTGATGGGTCCCCGAAGCATGGTTATCGCACAACAGACAACTTAATAAGAGATAAAGTGCATAAGTACATATTCAATACCACAATAGTTTTTAAGGCTATTTTGTCCCATGAGCTATATATTGTAAAGGTGAAGATGGAATTTTAAAGGTAGCACTCAAGCAAATTACTTTGGAATGGCGGAGAAATACCATGTAGTAGGTAGGTATGGTGGACACAAATGGCATAGTGGTTGGCTCAGGATTTTGGATGCATGAGAAGTATTCCCTCTCGATACAAGATTTAGGCTAGCAAGGTTATTTGAAACAAACACAAGGATGAAACGGTGCAGCAAAACTCACATAAAAGACATATTGTAAACATTATAAAACTCTACACCGTCTTCCTTGTTGTTCAAAACTCAATACTAGAAATTATCTAGACCTTTAGAGACCAAATATGCAAACCAAATTTTAGCAACCTCTATGTATTTCTTCACTAATAGGTGCAAAGTATATGATGCAAGAGATTAACATGAGCACAACAATTGCCAAGTATCACATTATCCAAGACATTTTAGAATTACTACATGTAGCATTTTCCAATTCCAACCATATAACAATTTAACGAAGAAAACTTAGCCTTGAACATTATGAGTAAAGCCTAAGGACATATTTGTCCATATGCAACAGCGGAGCGTGTCTCTCTCCACACAAGAATGCTAGGATCCAACTTTATTCAAACAAAAACAAAACTAAAGCAAACAGACGCTCCAAGCAAAAGTGCATAAGATGTGACGGAATAAAAATGTAGTTTCAGGGGAGGAACCTGATGATGTTGTCGATGAAAAGGGGATCCTTGGGCATCCCAAGCTTAGACGCTTGAGTCTTCTTAGAATATGCAGGGGTGAACCAGGGGCATCCCAAGCTTAGAGCTTTCACTCCTCTTGATCATAGTATATCATACTCTCTCTTGATCCTTGAAAACTTCCTTCACAAACTTCAAGCAAACTCATTAGAGGGTTAGTGCACAATAAAAATTTACATGTTCAGAGGTGACACAATCATTCTTTACACTTCTGGACATTGCATAAAGCTACTGGACATTAATGGATCAAAGAAATTCATCCAACATAGCAAAAGAGGCAATGCGAAATAAAAGGCAGAATCTGTCAAAACAGAACAGTTCGTAAAGACGAATTTTAAAATGGCACCAGACTTGCTCAAATGGAAAAACTCAAAACTAATGAAAGTTACGTACATATCTGAGGATCACTCACGTAAATTGGCATAATTTTCTGAGTTTCCTACAGAGAATTAGTCCCAGATTCGTGACAGCAAAGAAATCTGTCTCTGCGCAGTAATCCAAATCTAGTATGAACCTTACTATAGAGACTTTACTTGGCACAAAAACATGATAAGGAGAGGTTGCTACAGTAGTAAACAACTTCCAAGACTCAAATATAAAACAAAGTACTGTAGTAAAAACCATAGTTTTAAAAACCGGACCGGACCGGCGGTTGGACCGGAAAAAACCGGAACCGGTGACCTTGCTGGCTTGTTAAGCGCACAGGACCGCCCCCGCCAGCGACCCGGAAAAAACCGTCCGAACCGGCCGGTTTTCTCTGGAACCGCCGAACCGGCCGATTTGGTCTGAGCCGGACGGTTCAGTTCCGTTTCCAAAAATACCCCTCATTTGACTTGTTTTTGTGTGAAAAATAGAAGGGCAAGACTGGAAACAGTGCAAATCGTGATTTTCCTTAGGTTTTCTATGCTTCCGTGTCGATTCATTCTCTTGGGCTCATCTCCTTTGTGCCGCCGCCACCAGTAGAGGCGGACGCGACGACGCCATGGCCGCCACTTGACCGGCCTCCGACGAACTCGCCTACCGCCAGCCGCTGTGGAAGAAGGTCGTCGACCCTCCGCCTCCTGTTCCTGTAGTCCTGTGACCTGTCCCGTCCGGCCGTGCAGCCGCCGCCCTCAGCTTCGGCACTCCGGCGCTCCGCAGGCCGCAGGTCACAATCTCATATTTCCATTCCATTCCATGGTCTATGCTTCCGTTCTGTAATCTGTATGCCTCTGTCTTTGAGTATTGATTTATACTGAATAGTAGTCACTAGTCAGTGGACGTAGTGCGATTTTGGGCATGAATGATTCCGTTCTGTACTTCTGTATATGAGCTTATGTGAATCAAATAGCTTATTATACTTCTGGGTTCTGGCCTGTTATACATTTATATGAATTAGCTAAGTTGTATGAATTAGTCTATTCCGTTCTGTACTTCTGGCTATAGATTTATATGAATTTGATTCCTATTTTTTAAATTTGAAGTTTTATTTGTTCGATACTGCAGTGGTACATGGATTCATCCGAGACGCCCGCTGATGGCACCTCAGGAGCATCGTTAGAGACCCAGTCATCGCAGGTGCGGACTGTCGTGCAACAGAGATGCAGAAATAAAACTGATCCGGCATGGGCACATGGTGTGGAAATTGAAATTGAAGAAAATGGCAAGGTGAAGAAGTGGATTCGCTGCATGTATTGCAATGAGGTGCTCAAAGGTGGTGGCATTCATCGACTGAAGCTTCATTTGGCTGGAGAAAAGGGTGAAGTGAAGCAATGCACCCATGTTAGTGCAGAGGTTAGACATGAAATGCAGCAAAGTGTGGAGAATTTTAATGAGAGGAAGAGGAAGGCTGATGAAGATACAGCTCGTGTTAGAGGGGGTGCTAATCGTGAAGATGCACCTCAACAGGTTGCCGCTGCCACTCGAGCCATTCGAGGGAAAAAGGGTAAATCTGTTGCATCAAGCAAGACAACAACAAACCAGGGAGTTGATAGATTCTTTTTATCTAGAGGCCAACCAGGTGATCAACAAACCATTAAGAGTGTCTTGCAATCTCAAGAAGCTCTAGAAAGAGTTGATTTGATTATAAATAAATGGTTTCTTGATGCATCTATTCCTTTCAATGCAACTACTTCTAGATACTATCAGCCTATGATTGATGCAATTGCAAGCATTGGTAGCGGATATAAAGGGCCAAGCATGTATCGAATGCGTGGCCCTTTGCTAACAAAAAATGTTGAAGCTACTAAGAAGTTTGCTGAAAGCTATCGGAAATCATGGAAGGAGAGTGGTTGCACTATAATGGCTGATGGTTGGACTGATAGAAAGAAGCGAACACTCGTGAACTTCTTGGTGTACTGTCCAAAAGGTATTATCTTTCTCAAATCTGTGGATGCCACTGCTAATTCCAAAACTGGTGATTTCTTGTTCAAATTATTCAGCGATGTTGTGCGCTTTGTTGGAGTCGAAAATGTAGTGCATTTCGTGACTGATAATGCTTCAAATATGGTACTAGCTGGAAAGAAATTAGAGGCTGAGTTTCCTTCACTGTATTGGTCTCCTTGTGCTGCTCATTGTTTAAATTTGATCCTGACTGATTTGGGAAAGATTGAACTAGTGAAAGAAACTGTAGACCATGCATCTAAAATCACTAGATACTTGTACAACCATTGCAACCCACTCTATCTTATGCGGCAGTTCACTGATGGACATGAGATACTTCGTCCAGCACCAACTCGGTTTGCTACTAATTTTGTTGCATTGCAAAGCATACACAAGCAAAAAGATGCTCTTCGTACCATGGTTTTATCAAAAGAGTGGACATCAGCCACACATGCAAAAGAAGCAAAAGCAAGAAATTTTGTTGATCTTGTATTGGATCAAAAATTTTGGAAAGATTGTGCTTCTATTTGTAACTTTTCGGAACCTTTAGTTCGTGTGCTCAGAATTGTTGATAGTGATGAAAGGCCAGCAATGGGATATGTATTTGGAGCATTACATTGTGCAGTAGAGGAGATTGAGAAGAGGTTTCAGAAAAAGAAGAGAGCAATCCAGCAACCTGTACTTAAAGCTATAGAGGAGAGGTGGGATAAGCACTTAAACAAAAATCTGCACGCAGCTGGCTTTTGGTTTAACCCAACCAATCAATATGATGAAGAGCTTATGTCAAAGTACCACACCACTACTTCTGGGGTTATAGATGTTATTGAGAGATATGCAGCAAAAGATCCAGCATTGCGCAAGGCTTTGACAGCAGAGATGAGGATTTTCAGAGGGGCGGAAGGAGATTTTGGTCGAGTGACTGCTATTGCTGATAGAGATACAATGCTTCCTGGTATGCCACTTTATTTCCTTTGTTCACTAACACTTATATTAGTTTTATAACTTCAGCATTATGGTGTACTAATATGCATCTTTTATTTGCTCTAGATGAATGGTGGTTGACTTATGGATGTAGTGCTCCAAATTTGCAAAAGCTTGCAATTCGAGTCTTAAGCCAAACTTGTAGTGCTTCTGGTTGTGAGAGAAATTGGAGTTTGTTTGAGCACATACATTCCAAAAAGAGAAACCGACTTGAGCATCAAGTGATGAATGATATGGCTTATGTTCAATGCAACTCTAGGCTGCAACAAAAGTACTTCATTCTTGCTCTATGCCTCTATTGCATCCACTTTCTTATTTATTCCTTTGTTCATTTGCTAATTTTATATGGTTGCATCTTTCCATTCCATGTGTAGGTCCCAACTCTCGAAACGAAACTATGACCCAATTTGTTTGGAGGACATTGGCAAGTTTGCTGAAGATTGGATTCTTGAAGATGATCCCCAAGTGTTAAATGTGGAAGAAATTGAGAGATATCGAAAAGGGTTGGTGCCAAATGACAAAGAGATATGCAATGCCATTGCCATGAATGGTAATGTTTCTCTTCTACACTTGTCATCTCTGATTTATGTCTATTAGTTCTTATATTTATCACACACAATTGTATACTTGTGTAGATGAGGCTCGATGGATTGATGAAGACTATGAAACTGATATGAACACTTCTCAAGAAAATGAACATACTGGAGGTGACGAGAATGTTCACAGTGATGCGGGCCGAGTAGATGAACAGAATGGAGATGAAGATGACTCCTATTATGAAGAGAACCGTGGCAGTGTGACAGATTGGACCTTTGAATACCGTTGAGTTTGGCGCCATGTTTCCCAAACTTGAGATATTGAAAGTTTATTTCTTGCATCCGTTCCATGTATGAGATATTGAGACTATGTCCCTATTTTTATTTTCTGGAACCTTGTTATTTCATACGGCTATCAGATTATGTTCTGCTACAGGCTACAACTATCTGGAGTTCTGGAGTCTGGACCTATTTATGTGCTAGTGCTACAGTATTGAACTATTGATGTGCATGTGCACTATTTGGACCTAGTCACTGCTACAGCTACATCATCTTAATGATCTTATATATGCTTTGCTGTTGTCTGAATTCATTTTTCTACGTATTTACATGTTTATTGTAGCATTTATGAACAATAAATATATCATTTTATATCTTAAAAAACCAGACAGTGAACCGGTAAACCAGTGGTTTGACCGGTAAAAACCTGAACCGAGAGCCTCACCGGTTCGATCACCGGTCCGGTTTTTAAAACTATGGTAAAAACATGGGTTGTCTCCTATAAGCGCTTTTCTTTAACGCCTTTCAGCTAGGCGCAGAAAGTGTAATCAAGTATTATCAAGAGATGAAGCATCAACATCATAATTTGCTCTAATAATAGAGTCATAAGGTAACTTCATTCTTTTCCTAGGGAAGTGTTCCATACCTTTCTTGAGAGGAAATTGATATTTAATATTACCTTCCTTCATATCAATAGTAGCACCAACGGTTCGAAGAAAGGTCTTCCCAATATAATGGGACAAGATGCATTGCATTCAATATCCAAGACAACAAAATCAACGGGGACAAGGTTATTGTTAACCATAACATGAACATTATCAACTCTCCCCAAAGGTTTCTTTTTAGCATTATCAGCGAGATTAACATCCAAATAACAATTCTTTAATGGTGGCAAGTCAAGCATATCATAGACTTTCTTAGGCATAACAGAAATATTTGCACCAAGATCACATAAAGCATTACAATCAAAATCATTGACCCTCATCTTAATGATGGGCTCCCAACCATCTTCTAACTTTCTAGGAATAGAAGTTTCAAGTTTTAGTTTCTCTTCTCTAGCTTTTATGAGAGCATTTGTAATATGTTTTGTGAAAGCCAAATTTATAGTACTAGCATTAGGACTTTTAGCAAGTTTTTGCAAGAACTTTATAACTTCAGAGATGTGACAATCATCAAAATCTAAATCATTATGAGCTACAGCAATGGGATCATTGTCCCAAGGTTGGAAAAAATTTCAGCAGTTTTATCACAGGCAGTTTAAGAGCTTTAGCAATTTGATTTTGCACGCTTTGCACTAGGAGTAGAAACATTGCTAACACCAATTATTTTACCATTGATAGTAGGAGGTGCAGCAACATGTGAAGAATCAACATTACTTTTGGTGGTAATAGTCCAAACTTTAGCTACATTATTCTCTTTAGCTAGTTTTTCATTTTCTTCTCTATCCCACCTAGCTCGCAGTTCAGCCATTAATCTTATATTCTCATTAATTCTACCTTGGATGGAATTTGCTGTAGTAGTAATCTTATTATCAATGTCATTATTAGGCATAACTTTCAATTTTAAAAGATCAACATCGAGGCAAGTCTATCAACTCTAGAAGCAAGAATATCAATTTTATCAAGCTTTTCCTCAACAGATTTGTTAAAAGCAGTTTGTGTACTAATAAATTCTTTAAGCATAGCTTCAAGACCAGGGGTACACTCCTATTATTGTTGTAAGAATTCCCATAAATTACCATAACCATTACCATTAGCGGAAGGATATGGCCTATAGTTATTACCAGAATTGTTCCTATAAGCATTGTTGTTGAAATTATTATTTTTAATGAAATTCACATCAACATTTTCTTCTTGAGCAACCAATGAAGCTAAAGGAACATTATTAGGATCAACATTAGATCTACCATTCACAAGCATAGACATAATCACATCAATTTTATCACTCAAGGAGGAGGATTCTTCAACAGATTTACCTTCTTACCTTGTGGAGCTCTTTCCGTGTGCCATTCAGGGTAATTTATCATCATATCATCAAGAAGTTTTGTAGCCGCCCCAATGTGATGGACATAAAGGTACCTCCAGCAGCTGAATCCAATAAATTCCGAAGAAAAATTTAGTCCTGCATAGAAGGTTTGGATGATCATCCAAGTAGTCATCCATGGGTTGGGCAATTCTTTACCAAAGATTTCATTCTCTCCCATGCTTGAGCAACATGTTCAGTATCTAATTGCTTATAATTCATTATGCTACTTCTCAAAGATAAATTTTAGCGGGAGGATAATATCTACCAATAAAAGCATCCTTGCATTTAGTCCATGAATCAATACTATTCTTAGGCAAAGATAGCAACCAATCTTTAGCTCTTCCTCTTAATGAGAAAGGAAACAATTTCAATTTAATAATATCACCATCTATATCCTTATACTTTTGCATTTCACAAAGTTCAACAAAATTATTAAGATGGGCAGCAGCATCATCAGAACTAATACCAAAAAATTGATCTCTCATGACAAGATTTAGTAAAGCAGGTTTAATTTCAAAGAATTCTCATTGTAGTAGTAGGTGGAGCAATAGGTGTGCATAGGAAATCATTATTATTTGTGGTTGTGAAGTCACACAACTTAGTATTTTCAGGAGTATTCATTTTAGCAACAGTAAATAAAGCAAACTAGATAAAGTAAATGCAAGTAACTAATTTTTTTTGTATTTTCGATATAGAGAGCAAGACAGTAAATAAAGTAAAGCTAGCAACTAATTTTTTTGTGTTTTGTTTTAGTGCAGCAAACAAAGTAGTAAATAAAATAAATCAAGACAAAAACAAAGTAAAGAGATTGAGAAGTGGAGACTCCCCTTGCGTGTCTTGATCTCCCCGGCACGCGCGAGAAAATATGCTTGATGCGCGTAGATGTACACGTCCGTTGGGAACCCAAGAGGAAGGTATGATGCGCACGTGGCAAGTTTTCCCTCGAAAGAAACCAAGGTTTATCGAACCAGGAGGAGCCAAGAAGCACGTTGAAGGTTGATGGCGGCGGGATGTAGTGCGGCGCAACACCAGAGATTTCCGGCGCCAACTGAAGGAGATATGCCCTAGAGGCAATAATAAAGTGGTTATTATTTATATCTTTATGTTTATGATAAATGTTTATATATCATGCTATAATTGTATTAACCGAAACATTAGTACATGTGTGATATATAGACAACAAAGAAGTCCCTAGTATGCCTCTTAAACTAGCTTGTTGATTAATGGATGATTAGTTTCATAATCATGAACATTGGATGTTATTAATAACAAGGTTATATCATTGTGTGAATGATATAATGGACACACCCAATTAAGCATAAGATCACGTCATTAAGTTATTTGCTATAAGCTTTCGATACATAGTTACCTAGTCCTTATGACCATGAGATCATGTAAATCACTTATACGGAAAGGTACTTTGATTACATCAAACGCCACTGCGTAAATGGGTGGCTATAAAGGTGGGATTAAGTATCCGGAAGTATGAGTTGAGGCATATGGATCAACAGTGGGATTTGTCCATCCCATGACGGATAGATATACTCTGGGCCTCTCGGTGGAATGTCGTCTAATGTCTTGCAAGCATATGAATAAGTTCATAAGAGACCACATACCACGGTACGAGTAAAGAGTACTTGTCAGAGACGAGGTTGAACAAGGTATAGAATGATACCGATGATCAAACCTCGGACAAGTAAAATATCGCGTGACAAAGGGAATTGGTATCGTATGTGAATGGTTCATTCGATCACTAAGTCATCGTTGAATATGTGGGAGCCATTATGGATCTCCAGATCCCGCTATTGGTTATTGGTCGGAGTGAGTACTCAACCATGTCCGCATAGTTCACGAACCGTAGGGTGACACACTTAAAGTTGGATGTTGAAATGGTAGAACTTGAATATGGAATGGAGTTCGAATATTTGTTCGGAGTCCCGGATGAGATCCCGGACATCACGAGGAGTTCCGGAATGGTCCGGAGAATAAGATTCATATATAGGATGTCATTTTATGTGTATTAAAATGATTCGGAAGGTTCTATGGAAGGTTCTAGAAGGTTCTAGAAAAGTCCGGGAGAAACCACCAAGGAAGGTGGAGTCCACACGGGACTCCACCTCCATGGCCGGCCAGCCCTAGATGGGGGTGGAGTCCCAAGTGGACTCCACCATGGGGGCCGGCCACCCACCTATGGGAAGTGGAAATCCCACCTTGGGTGGGAGTCCTAGTTGGGCTAGGTTTCCCACCATATGGAAGGTTTTGGGTTCGGGTCTTATTCGGAGACTTGTAGTCCAACACTTGGGGCTTCCACCTATAATGAGGAGCCAAGGGGAGGGGGCCGGCCACACCAAAGCCACCACCTTGGCCGCCCTAGTGGCCTACCACCCACTCTCCCCAAACCCTAGCGGCCTCTCTCCTCCACCACGTCCCATGCAGCAGCGAAGATCCACGGACTTCTCCGCCACCGACACCACGCCGTCGTGCTGTCGGATTCAAGAGGAGCTACTACTTCCGCTGCCCGCTGAAAGGGGAGGTGGACGTCGTCTTCATCAACAACCGAACGTGTGACCGAGTACGGAGGTGCTGCCCGTTCGTGGCGCCGGAACCCGTGATCAAGATCTTCTACGCGCTTTTGCAAGCGGCAAGTGAACGTCTACCGCAGCAACAAGAGCCTCCTCTTGTAGGCTTTGGAATCTCTTCAAGGGTGAGACTCGATAATCCCCTCGTTGCTACAGTCTTCTAGATTGCATCTTGGCTTGGATTTCGTGTTCGCGGTAGAAATTTTTTTTTCTATGCAACGTTATCCTACAGGTGGTATCAGAGCCGTGTCTATGCATAGATGGTTGCCGAGTAGAACACAATGGTTTTGTGGGCGTTGATGCTTATGTTGTCTTTAGTTTGAGTACTTTGCATCTTTGTGGCATAGTGGGATGAAGCGGCTCGGGCTAACTTTACATGACCGCGTTCATGAGTTGCTCCACGCTCGACATGCAACTTGTGTGCATAAGTGGCTTTGCGGGTGTCAGTCTCTCCTACTATAGTGAAGATTCAATTTATTCTTCTATTGACAACACTAGTATCACCGTTGTGGTTCATGTTCGTAGGTAGATTAGATCTTACTCGAAAACCCTAAACCACGTAAAATATGCAAACCAAATTAGAGGCGTCTAACTTGTTTTTGCAGGGTTTGGTGATGTGATATGGCCATAATGTGATGATGAATATGTATGAGATGATCATTATTGTATTGTGGCAACCGGCAGGAGCCTTATGGTTGTCTTTAAATTTCATGTTGAGTAGTATTTCAAAGTTGTAATAGTTGCTA
Source organism: Lolium multiflorum (assembly GCA_030979885.1). Classification (NCBI taxonomy): domain Eukaryota; kingdom Viridiplantae; phylum Streptophyta; class Magnoliopsida; order Poales; family Poaceae; genus Lolium; species Lolium multiflorum. Next base: position 17,256,632 of record CM061751.1, read on the forward strand.
CATGAGGTGAACAACCATGAAGCCGACGCCATAAACCTTCGCTACGATGATGGAGATCATGCCCGTTGATGATGGAGATCATGTCCGTGCTTTGGAGATGAAGATCGAAGGCGCAAGACTAAAAGGCCATATCATATCACATATGAATTGCATGTGATGTTAATCCTTTATGCATCTTATTTTGCTTAGAACGCGACGGTAGCATTATAAGATGATCCCTCACATTAATATCAAGATAATAAAGTGTTCTCCCCTCGTATGCACCGTTGTACAGTTCGTCGTTTGAAGCATCTCGTGATGATCGGATGTGGTAGATTCAACGTTCACATACAACGGGTGTAAGCCATGTTGCACCGCAGGAATACTTGGGTTTGCTTGACGAGCCTAGCATGTACAGACATGGCCTCGGGACAACGGAAACCGAAAGGTTGAACACGAGTCATATGGATGATATGATCAACATGTTGATGTTCACCATTGAAGCTACATCATCTCACGTGATGATCGGTTTTGGTGTAGTGGATTTGGATCGTGTACCACTTAACAACTATGAGGGATGTTGTATTAAGTGGGAGTTCATTAGTAATTAGATTAAAACATGAACTAATTATCATAAACATAGTCAGAGTAGTATTTTGAATTAATTTTGTAGTATTGGCATCCGTTTTTCTACCATGCGCTAGTCTTATTATTGAGATAGAAATACTGTTAAAATCTGACAAGAAACTTTACGGACAGGTACCGTATTGTTAAAGAATCAAGAAATGATTAAGTCCTATTGCAAACTTTTAGTAAACCTCACATTGTTGATTCAAAGAGCTATGGTTTCAATTAGTACCTAAAGTTATCTTGTCTCCGTGAAACTTGAAGTTCAAATCTGTTTGAAAAGTAAGGAGCTGAAAATTTAGTTTTCAGAAATAATCAAGGTATGAGATATATGTGATATCTAAGACCTTATTACAAGATGATAGAATAAAGTTTGGTGAGACTACATAAACTCATAAGTTTTATGAGGAATGTACGAAGGTTGAAGGCGCAAGGCGCCAATCCTTCAACTATTGGGGCACTAACGATATTCGCATATCCATGAAGTGACCATCTTAAATATGCACCGTTACTAAGACTCGTCGTTTTAGAAGCATCACGTGATGATCGGGTGTGATAGATTCTACGTGTGCATAAAGCGGGTCTGAGCTAGATTTGCACATGCAAGTACCAAGGTTAAAACTACAGGAGCCTGGCATGTACAGACATGGTCTCGGAAGGTCGTTCGTCGTGATATGATGGATAAAATTATGAGTGAAATTGTTTCATCATATTACAAAGTTACTAATAGTGAAATCTGGAACACTTGTCATATGATGATCAACTTCAAAGAAGAACCTCAAGGTTATTGGTATTTGACCAACAAACCTAGAAGTTAATGATGTTGAAGTGTTTTTCTGAATAATGAGGAAAGCTAAAAGAAAAAGATATTTTGGCAAAAAGAAAAGAGAAGACTAGAAAGTCTAGCTCGGGTGTATATAAATGATATACATGTTATGGTTGTATTTCTAGTTAACTCACACTATGAAATTCTTGGGTATTAGTACTATATTGGTTGGTATGAAGTGTCATACAAAATAACACAATACAAGAATACATGGCCTAAGTAACGACAAGGAATATGATAGGAATGCAAATCGGGGAACAAAAAATAAGTCTTATTATGTTCGTCATTTTGGCATTCTATCTAACCCTTAAAATTTATAATAAAGAACTTAATAATTGTTATTTTGCTTTCTGGTCAAATAAAAACAATGAGTTGTTCAAATTATGACATTACTCCATATACGATGGATAAGTTATTATAAATCTTAATGGTGAAACACACATATATAACACTGACGCTAAAATGAAGGCAAATGATTTGAATTTCACTTATTTGTGGAACCGCCATTTAGGTCATGTTGGAAAGGACACATGAAGGAACTCCATGCAAATGGATTTCTGGAGTCATTTGATTTTTTTGAATCATTTGGCGCTTGCAAATCTTTTCTAAAGAGAATGATTAAAATACTGCCGTTCATAGGCCAAAGAGTTGAACGGGCACTAACTTAGTGAAAAAAATACATGATGATGTATATGGTTCACCGGGCATAGTTGTGTGCGGGAAATTCTTCTACTTCATGAAAACTTCCAACAATGAATTGAGTATATATATGTGGATATATTCAATAAGGAAGAAGTTTGAAACATTTGAATGGATTCAAATAAATTTCAGCATGAAGTGGAAATCATCGTAATAGAAAAGTCAAAATATCTATGATTGGATCATGGTAGAAATATTTGAATTACGAATTTTAGCGAACATCTAAGAGAGTTATGAAATTGTTCTACAACTCACATTTCTTGGAGTATCATAGTGATGATGAAATATCCGAGAGATGTATCCAAACCTAGTTGGGTCAATGATGAGATAAAATATTAATGCCATTATATTTTTATGGATTATGCTTTACCGCTTTTACATTGAATAGAGCATCATCATGATCCGTTGAAATGACACCATACAAGTTATGGCATGGGTATAAACCCTAATATTACAACCAAAATCGGATGAATGTCTTTGTTGGTTATCCCAGAAATTTGATTGGGAATTCTTCCCACGAGACAAAGACAAAAGTGTTTGTCAATGTTTCTTATTTCCACCGAGAAATTGTTTCTAGTGAAGTATTTGAGTGGGAGGACAATATAATTTGATAAGGTTTGTGAACCTGAGCATAATGATCAGAGTAGCGCAGCATCGGAATTGGTTTCGGAAGCGGCCACATCATGGCTCCCATGACTACAAAGTGTTTTAGCCATGGAGATCGAAGCACATATTGAACCTTGTAGGTATGGTTTACTTTGTGATCAAATAAATGATTTGTGGACAAAGGATTGATTTTGAACAATGATAAACCAACTACAAACAAAGAAGTTATGATGGTGACTCCGTTAAAATAGCCATGCGCCATGAAATCCAAGATAGATGAATGTCATGAAAGTAAATGGATCTATGAAATTGATGAACTTGGATGAAATATCCTTGAAAAGGCTCGACTTGTCGAAAATTGTTTTACGACAAGTTCAAAGAGTTGAATACGATAAGATTAGATCTTCCGTAGCAATGCTATAGTCTATGTGGATTATTCTAGTAATCACTACATATTTCTTTTATAAGATATGCTAGTAGGATGGCAAAATACATTACTTATCAAGTATGTATTAAAGGTGTATACAGATAATAAAAGAGTTTTGCTGAGTCGTGGAATACTAGATAGGTATAAGAACTTCAATTGGATGAAGTAAATATCGCGGAATCTTCACGAGATGAAATAGTCAAAGAGTTTTTGATTTCATCAAGAGACGATGAAGAAGAAATTAAGTGGGAGCGCTAAGACACATTTATAATACTTTATGTAGAGGACATATAGTTGGTTGGATGTAATTATATACTTGATTAAAGGTTTCATTGAGAATTAACTTCAATGAAAGGATATGGACTGAAACAAATTTAGTGTCAAGATCTATGAAGATAAATTGAAACACATAAATAAGTTTAAGTCAAAGTACATATGATGGATATTGAAGTAGTTCAATATAAAAATATTAAGAAAATGTTCTTGTCATGTGAAGGTTTAACAAGACTTGAGTGTATCTGACACTCAATGAGTAAAAACACATGAGTGATTATAGATCACGAATAATATGTACACAATCAGATATCATGTGCTATAAAGTGTTATGAGCATATACGAGAATGATTCATATGATGATCATTGGACAACGGTAAGAATATCCTTGAATTTTCTATTTTGCGAGAGTATATATATATATATATATCTGTCTTACAACATACAAACAAATAGTTGTAAGGTGTTACACCGATATTGGTTTTGTCACATATAAAATATAATTTCAAATCTCAAATTAGACCAAGTGTTGTTTAAAAGGTAGCACAATGAGCTAGAAGTTGTCTATGCTAGATTTAGAAGAGTTCTAAATATTATAACGGATTCTACAAAAGAAGGCAGAATATGTCATTGTTTTGACAATGACAAAGTATGTTAAGTCAAGAGGTTCTTTAAGAACTTGGTGTATTTCCGACAGAGTAACTTTGAAGCTATATTGTGTGACAATATTAGTGACATGTTGAGACCGCGGAATTAAGGTTCTGAGAAGACCAAACATATTTAAGGCCGACTCATTTGGAAATGAGTGATGCGTTTAGATGCAAATGAATTACAAAATACATACAGTTCTGAGCATGTCAGATCCGTTGACTAAAACCTCTCCCGTGAGCATAACATGATAAAGCACGAGAAGGCCAAGGTGTTATATCTTTACAAATGTAAACTAGATTATTGACTCTAGTGCAAGTGGGAGGCGAAGGAGATATGCCCTAGAGGCAATAATAAAGTGGTTATTATTTATATCTTTATGTTTATGATAAATGTTTATATATCATGCTATAATTGTATTACCCGAAACATTAGTACATGTGTGATATATAGACAACAAGAAGTCCCTAGTATGCCTCTTAAACTAGCTTGTTGATTAATGGATGATTAGTTTCATAATCATGAACATTGGATGTTATTAATAACAGGGTTATATCATTGTGTGAATGATATAATGACACACCAATTAAGCGTAGCATAAGATCACGTCATTAAGTTATTTGCTATAAGCTTTCGATACATAGTTACCTAGTCCTTATGACCATGAGATCATGTAAATCACTTATACCGGAAGGTACTTTGATTACATCAAACGCCAATTCATAAATGGGTGGCTATAAAGGTGGGATTAAGTATCGGAAAGTATGAGTTGAGGCATAGGGATCAACAGTGGGATTTGTCCATCCGATGACGGATAGATATACTCTGGGCCTCGGTGGAATGTCGTCTAATGTCTTGCAAGCATATGCATAAGTTCATAAGAGACCACATACCACGATACGAGTAAAAAGTACTTGTCGGGAGACGAGGTTGAACAAGGTATAGAGTGATACCGAAGATCAAACCTCGGACAAGTAAAATATCGCGAGACAAAGGAATTGGTATCGTATGTGAATGGTTCATTCGATCACTAAAGTCATCGTTGAATATGTGGGAGCCATTATGGATCTCCCGATCCCGCTATTGGTTATTGGTCGGAGTGAGTACTCAACCATGTCGCATAGTTCACGAACCGTAGGGTGACACACTTAAAGTTGGATGTTGAAATGTAGAACTTGAATATGGAATGGAGTTCGAATATTTGTTCGGAGTCCCGGATGAGATCCCGGACATCCCGAGGAGTTCCGGAATGGTCCGGAGAATAAGATTCATATATAGGATGTCATTTTATGTGAATTAAAATGATTCGGAAGGTTCTATGGAAGGTTCTAGAAGGTTCTAAAAAGTTCGGAAGAAACCACCAAGGAAGGTGGAGTCCACATGGGACTCCACCTCCGTGGCCGCGGCCAGCCTAGATGGGGTGGAGTCCCAAGTGGACTCCACCATAGGGGGCAGGCCACCCCATGGGAGGGGGAAATCCCACCTTTGGGTGAGAGTCCTAGTTGGGAAGGTTTCCCGCCATATGGAAGGTTTTGGGTTGGTCTTATTCGAAGACTTGTAGTCCAACACTTGGGGCTTCCACCTATATAATGAGGAGCCAAGGGGAGGGGGCGGCCACACCAAAGCCTCCTAGGCCGCAACCCCCAAGTGGCCGGCGCCCTAGATCCCCTCTCTCCCCAAACCCTAGCGCCCCTCCTCCACATATCTCTCCCGCAGCGCATAGGCGAAGCCCTGCCGGAGATCTCCACCACCACCGCCACCACGCCGAGAAGGAGCTACTACTTCCGCTGCATTTGGAGCAGAGGTGGACGTCTTCATCAGCTGCTTAGGAAAAGTGAGAAGCGCGTACGGAGAGTCTTTGCCCGTTCCTTAGCGCCAAGACCGATCGTGATCAGATCTTCTGCAGCTTTGCAAGCGGCAAGTGAACGTCTACCGCAGCAACAAGAGCCTCCTCTTGTAGGCTTTGGAATCTCTTCAAAGGTGAGACTCGATAATCGTTGCTACCGTCTTCTAGATTGCATCTTGGCTTGGATTTCGTGTTCGCGGTAGGAAAATTTTTGTTTTCTATACAACGTTATCCTACAGATAGTTCCAAAGCCTTCACTAATTAGTGTAAAATAATACTAAATTATAGAGCATGACCCCAATGAAAAAGAGAGGAAATAGAGATGACCCCAGTGCCAAAAATTTCTAGCTCAATTGCAGCAGATTTGTATTTCGGTATAAAAGAATGGACCGGGGTCCACAGTTCTTTAGAGGTGTCTCTCCCATCAGATAAAAGCATGTTGGGTGAACAAATTACGAGTCGGGCAATTGACAAATAGAAGGAGGAGCCCATCGCGATGCACATACATGGCATGATAAATATAGTGAGATTTAATTGGGCATTACAACAAAGTACATAGACCGCCATCCAAATGCATCTATGCCTAAAAGTCCACCTTCGGGTTATCATCCGAACCCCTTCCAGTATTAAGTTGCAAACAACAAACAATTGCATTAAGTATGGTGCGTAATGTAATCAATAACTACATCCTTAGACATAGAATCAATGTTTTATCCTAGTGGCAGCAACTGTACAACCTTAGAACTTCTGTCCTTGTCCCGGTATCAATGTAGGCATGGACCATATCTAGCATAAATACTCCCTCTTGGAGTTAAAGGCAAAAACTTGGCGAGAGCCTCACTAATAGTGGAGAGCATGCAAGATCTTAAACAACACATAAGCTAACTTGATAATCACCATAACATAGTATTCTATCCATCGGATCCCGACAAACACAACATATAGAATTACAGATAGATGATCTTGATCATGTTAGGCAGCTCACAAGATCCAACAATGAAGCACAATTAGGAGAAGACAACCATCTAGCTCTTGCTATGGACCCATAGTCCGGGGGTGAACTACTCACTCATCACTCCGGGACGACCATGGGGTGTAGGTCCTCCAGAGATGAATCCCCTCTCAGCGAAGTGCGGAGCGTCTCTGAATCCCCAGGGATGGGATTAGCGGCGCGGTAACGTCTCAGGAGGTTTCCGTATCGTGGCTCTTGGTCATAGGGTTTTCGACGGAGGCTATTTGTAGGCGGAAGGTAGGTCAAGAGGCGGCGCGAGGGCCCACACCGCAGGTCGGCGCGGCCCGGGGCAGGCCGCGCCGCCTGTGGTGTCGCCACCCTCGTGGCCCCGCCGACTCCTCTTCGGTCTTCTGGAAGCGCCCTTGGCAAAATAGGACCCTGGGTCTTGATTTCGTCAATTCGAGAATATTTCCTTACTAGGATTTCTGAAACCAAAAACAGGCAACGACAAGCTAGCACTCCGGCATCTTGTTAATAGGTTAGTTCCGGAAAATGCATAAATACGACATATAATGTGCATACATATGTAGATATCATCAATAATGAAGCATGGAACATAAGAGAGAGTGCTCCGTCGGGGATCGACGTATGGAGTTCCCAAATCGTCGAAAGCCTCGGATGTTTCGGTTCTGCTCGGTTTGCCTCCTCGATTGCATAGACTTAGTGATAATTTGAGTGTTGGTTTTTGTGAGATTAGTGACACCATCACTGAGATTGGTGAAGACCTTTCAATGGCAACAGATTTGTCGATGAAGTTGAAGTTGTCAACGCATTTATCGGAGTATTTGCTTATAACGAGAGTCATGAGGAACGCTGAAGGACGTGTCGCTGAAGATCTCGGCGAGCTTTCCGCTTGCCTTAGTGTTGATAGGCGTGTGACAGCGACTACTTCATCGGTCATTGAGAAATCGAGAATCGATCGCTGAAAATTCCAACGAGATCGGAACTTAGGGTAGGATCCTTCCTTGTTGTCGCCAAATCGGAATTCTCCAAACGTCATGACGATGGGCTCCTCCAGATACACACATGCATCCAAACGGGAGGCGGGTGAGGAATAAAATCGACTAGATCGGTTTTTTCCTGTTTACTCTGAGTCATCTTGTGCTTGCTACCGACGAAGTCGACGATTCTAGACGTGCATCGAGATCGGCTCCTTGCAACCTCTAATTCCCACGAACGGCGCCAATTGAAAGGATTAACTTGTCAATGCCTACTGATTGTAAACTAGGGTTTTGCTAGAAGTAGAGGGCAAGTAGATCCCGAAGGTTTCAGCCCGAAAAGTACTCGTTGATTGTAAAAACTAGGGTTATATTGACAATAGATTCGATCCTTTCTTTGACCCTCGACTACACTTATAGGAGGTGGAAGTAGGGTTTTTAAAAATAATATACAAATTACGAGAGTCCGGGAGGGTTTCGTACCCGTCCCGCAAGATTACAAGTCTATCTTTCCTAATACAACTCTATCTTTCCTTAACACTAATTGGGCTTCCGAATCTTCTTATCCTTCGAGTCCTGGGCCTTCAATAAACGCTGGGTACCATCTTTGGAGGATCTTGTACCACCACTGTGGGTCGTGGACTATTTTGCCTTGCAGCACCTTCGGGAGGTGTGCTTGTACTTGCGAATGTTGTCCCCATGACTCCGACTCCTGCCATAGCCATGTTATACAATGCTTCTCTTGGATCTCCAGGAGGTGGCCTATAGGCTTGTGTCGCCATATATCCAGCTTCCGGTGTTTTGGGGATAATGTTCCCTCTTGTGTCTATTGACATAAAAGACATGTCGAGGTTTTGGATCAGATGCTCCCTCCGCCTTGAATTGTGATTATGCAACCAAGGTCTTCCCCTATTCATGAGAAACTTCTCTATGATTATCCCTAAAGAAGTTCTGAGTTAGCCGACTCAACTTTCAGCTCTTCGCCTCAAACCACCAGACGACGCTCTCCTGGCCTCAAGTTTAATTCTCTTGTTTTTTTGAGTTCTCGTCCAGCACGGGCGAGTTTATATTGGTACGCTTGCAACTCATCAGCTGTGGCAGTCGTATTCATCGGCTCTGTGCCGTCCATGGCTTTTGCCGCTCTGTCCCAAGCTGCTTGCGGAAGTTGCACCATCTGTCGCGTTGTAGGCCCAACATATTTGATGCCTAAACCTCGCATAAGGTCAGCTGGATCGATGTATGGATTTCCCAAATTATCAAAGGCCTCTGACGTCTCCGCCTCTGGTCGACTTGCCTCTCCAATTACATAGACTTGATGATATTTTGGAGTTTGATTTTCGTCGGGGTCGGTGACACCGTCGTATAGATCGGCGAGGACCTCCCGAACAGAAGTAGATATGTCGATGAAATCGAAACTGTCGACGCTGTCTGAGTCGCTGCTTATATTTGAGTCCGCAGACGACCCGAAGGACATGCTGCTGAAGATCTTGACGATTTTTCCGCTTGAAGCGGGCTTGGTGAAGATTGATGGCGAGATCTCTTCTTCGCCTGACTCGAACGATGATGCCGATCTCGAGAAATCAGAATCGACCGCGAGCGATCCCGAAGAATCCGGTATCGCGAGACGGTGAGATCCCTCCTTTCCGACGCGGAAGTGGAACCTTCCGAACGTCATCTCCATGGGATCCTCAGATACGCATATGCATCCACACGGGAGGCGGGTGAGGGAACAAAATCGAGCTGAGCCTGATTCCCGATCTGATACCTCCCTATCCATGTGGTGCCCTTACCGAAAGATGTTGTCGATGTTGCCGAAGATGTTGATGAGATCAGCTCCTTATCGCCTCTAATTCCCACAGATGGCGCCAATTGACAAAGGGATTAACTTGTCAATGCCTGCAGATAGACTAGGGTTTTGCGGAAAGTAGAGGGCAGGTAGATCTCGAGGGTTTCAGCCGGAAAAGTATTCGACTTCAAAACTAGGGTTATGTTGACAATGTATCGATCCTCTCTTTCTCCCTCGACTCCCCTTATAGGAGGCGGAGCCGAGGGTTTACGTAATGTACAAGTTACAAACATAGGGTACCTGAGTCCATCCCGTAATAGTTACAAGTCATTATTCCTAATACAACTCTATCTTTCCAAACACATACCTCAATTGGGCTTCCGGGCTTCATATTCTTCGGGTCTGACCTTGAAGTAAACTCCCAGGGTACCATCAGCCCCGAGCCCATTGGGGGTACTATGTCAGCAGCGCATCGCCGCAGTGGGCGTGTCAGCGCCTGGCGCGAAACCTGAGGAACCTGGCGGCGCCGGCGCGGCCACCTCGTCCTCCTCAAACCCTAGGATAGGGTTTTTTATTTTTATTTTAAGTTTAAAGCCCATATAGAGGGCTTTCTTTTGTAGTTTAAATTTGCCCAAAATAGGGCATATGTTTAATAAAATATGGTTTATGTTTAATTGTTTTCGTTTTTTTTTTCCTTTTTTGTTGTATTTCACTTATGCGATGCGTCCGTGCGTTGGGGCATGCACGCGGCAGAACAGACGATGGCCAAGTCCGCGTGTCCGCGCGGCTAAACGGTCCAAAACAGACGGCCCATCGTGTCCGTTTGGGTCGCCGCGTTGGAGATGGCCTTAGTGCATCACCACAATGCCTCGTCATATCATATATGCCTTATGTCAGCATCGTGCCTGCCACGATGTCCCCCCCCCCCAAATATGTCCATGACCCAACGATGGTTATGTAAATTTGTCCATGACCCAACGATTGTTATGTAGAGATGAGATTCGTTGCATAGAAAACAAAATTTTCCTAGGAAGAACAAACAAAAGTAGATCTATTCTACAGTAGACAAAATCCAAACTATAAGTACCGACCCTCGTAGATTGATTGCTAAGAGGAAGCATATCTAACGTGGTCGATGTAGTCATACTTTACATGTGAGATTCCCTCTGATTCAATTTAATTCCCACGGATGTATATAGACGCGTTTATTTCCTAGATACATCTCTATGTAGACAAAGTTTAGTCAATTAATATGAATCGGATGGAGTATGTTTTGTACACACTAGTAAAAAACAGGGATTTCGTTCGGAGCTGTCTAGAGATTTAGTCTCGGCCGCGTTACGAGCCCGGACTAATGTGAGCATTAGTCCTGGTTCGAATGGCTAGGATGTCAAAAATAAAATTAGTCCCGATTCGTAACGGGATCTTTATTCCTGGTCGGAGACACCAACCGAGACTAAAGAACTGCCAACGGTGCGAAAGCCTTTAGTCCCGGTTGGTATTACACACCGGGACTAAAGGGTTCTAGGTTTTTTGCTCCCCACGCACCCCACCGCCCCCCACACCCCTGTAGATCGCCTTTTTTAGCTTTGTAAAATAAAAATAAAATTCAAAAAATAAATCTTTTGAGATTCATGTATGTTACGGAACCTACTATTAGGGGAAATTAAAAAATTGAATTTTGACTTTTTTTTTGCAAAATTGCGTCATGTATCGGTAAACGACTTTTCTAGTTGCATACGATGTCGGAAAAAAATCTATAACCTATGAAAATGATCGTCTCAAAAAGTTACATTTGAGTTCACTGGCGTTACCCGGTTAGCCAATTTTTAGATTTTCAAACTGCCAAAGAGAAGTATGAAAATTTCAGGTTTTAGGTTTTGCAAAAAAAGATCTTTAATTTTTTTAAAAAAATTATTGTTTATTTATTTATTTATTAAAGACTATTATTGTATCATTATTTTTGTTAATTAAAAGAACTATTTGGAATTTAAACAATAAATAAGTTTGACATCGTGACAACATGTTAATAGGATCGATATGTTATTAATATCAATAGCATACGTGCAGAGCACTTGGAAGCGGGACAGAAAGAACTAAGAAGTTAAGCGTGCTAGTGCTGAAGCAGTCTGAGGATGGGTGACCGAGCAGGAAGTTTGACCAGAGCAATTTGACCTGAGATTAAGTGTAGTTAGAGACTAAACTAGTCAAATAACTGAAATACTAGAAATTCTGAAAAAATAGAAAAATATGGGAGTGGAAAATTAGAAAAAAATGAATAAAAAATAGCCGTCATGGCCTTTAGTCCCGGTTATTGTTACAAACCGGGACTAAAAGTCCCTCGCCCACCCGGCGCATGTCCGTAGCCCATCTGGAGGTCCTTTAGTTCCGGTTCGCAGCCTTTAGTCTCGATTGCGCATTCTCGATTGCAAAACCGGGACTAAATGACCTTACAAACCGGGACTAAAGCCATATATTCTACTAGTGACATGCACCCGGGATCACTTTTGAGTTAGTAAAGGAGACAGACATCGCCAGGGAAACTTTTAAGCTAAATTTGACATGCTATTTGTGAGAGAAACTAATTGTTCTAGTTTGAACTTTAAAAATTGGGTACGAAACTCGAACTGCATATATTTAATAAAAATATCTAGTAGATCAATCCGATGACCAGTATGGTGAAATTACAGCTTGCGTTGACATCAAATTAAGAGAAACATGCTTAAATTTCAATTGTGAAGAAAGAGATAAGAAATGACGCGGCAGAAGAAGGGAGTAAGTTACTTTTTGACGTGACACCGCTAAATTGGACAAAAGAATAGTCAAATCGTCAATTGAGAAGCAGTGGTATTGTGGTCAGTTCTCAGAGTTCAGGATTGTTATTTAAACTAAATCAAAGTTCAGGATAGCAGTGGCGCACCTAACGACAGAGTTCGATTCGGCTAGTCCCGTTTCTACTATATCAGTAATATTTAGTTTCTCCTAGACACTATTTTAATTTCATTTTTTTCTAAAGGAGAGGGGTGGCAAAGTGGACTTCTATGTCGCCCGGATTTGCAACAACTGAGCTGAGCACATTTTGAAACTTTGCAGAAGTTTATACTCCGTAACACATTTATATAGGTTATTATGTACACACGGGGGTTGGTTGGGGTTGCAGTGACGCACCTCAACAATCGGAGTTCGATCCCTGTCAAGAACGAATTTCTGAAATTGTCACACCTAATCAATAGTGTCTAGTTCCCCCTAGACACTGTTTTATTTCATCTTTTTCTGAGGGAGAGGGGTGGTAAAGTGGACTTCTATGTCACCCGGATTTGCAACAACTCAGCTGAGCACATTTTGAAACTTTGCAGAAGTTTATACTCCGTAACACATTATATAGGTTATTATGTACACACGAGAGCACTGTCCTAGTGGCAACCGACAAATGGAGACAGGACGAACGGACAAATGGGCGTCATTGCACACGCATCGCAACTTGATCACAAGAACAATAAGTGATCAGTAAAAGCTAGCCGGAAAGAGACTGAGATTCAGATGTTCAGTCACCTACCTCCACTGTTATAATTCTCAAAATGGACAAAACCTGGTAAAAGATAAATATCGCTGGAACAGAAACACAGGTCTTCCTCCGAAAAATTAGCACCAGGGATGCATTTTCCATATGAGCCAACAGTACTGTTGTCACACGCAAAATGCAGTGAAATGTTTAGCGATCCTCAGGAGTCAGGATAGCATAATATCCACCTACATCTGCAACACATCAACTTACATAGCTAAGATACCGCCGTAACCTGTTAAAATGGAGACCCATGATCGAGCACACAGTTTGAAACTGGTTTAACCTGCGAGCGCAAGACATCCTAACACACGAGCAGTCCTAGCAATTAATAGTACTTAGTAGCCGTTAAAGGGATATCTGAGAGAGATATGAGAGGAAACAAGGCAGAGTTTTCTGTTATTCCTTTTCTCTGAGCAGGCCAGTATCGGTGGTTGCTTATATTACTCCTCTGCAGCCTTCTTGGCCTTCCTGCAATCATGCCACGGAGATCAAAAGGCGTCAAAACTGCACCTCCAACCGCGGATCGAGCTACAAGGGGTTTAGATATGTCCATCTTTCTCTGCAGATGATGGATTCGATCTGTCATGGTAACAACTGAAGACTAATAAATGTCATCCTTACCTCAGCGCTTCCCTAATCTCTTCACTCTTAGGGTCCAGCTGCAGCGCCTCCCGGAACGCATCAATGGCACCCTCGTGGTCCTGCACATTGAGAAAATATCAATACAATGAGAGGGAGGTATATATATACAAGTGGAAAGAATGAGTCAGATTGAGGGGAGAATCAGTACAAGCAGCTGTACCTTCATGAAGCTGAGGGCTGCACCTTCACGATATCAGGCCTTGGACCAACTGGGCCGCATCATTCTGCACTTGCGCGCGTCTTCGAGAGCTAGCACCCCATGTTTCATACGCAGCCAGCAGAGGCTATTGTTGCCATACATGGCAACATCAGATGGGTTTACGTCAAGTACCTGCATTTACAATGAGCAAACGTGTGCTCAGTTTAGCTCAACAGGTTGGTGCAACAATCATAAATGGACCACAACTTCCATGCTTGACGGTGACAGAGCTCAAGTCTGCACACTGTACGGATGAGGAGCGGGCGACGCAGGGGGCGATTCTAATTTTGAATCCACCTCGCCGGAGCTTCCGGCAGTGAGGCTGGCGGCGAGGCCGGCAAGGAAGATGGTCGCAAGGAGGCGGGCAACCGCGGCGGCGGCGACGGAGGCACCGGAAGGAAGAGTTTTTTCTGTGCGGGACGAGCAGGGCGACCGGGGAGGCGATTCGAGTTTGGAATCCCTCCGGCCGACGCGTCTGGCGATGAGTCCGTCGGTGGGCAGCGGGGAGCAGCCGTCGGCGCCACCCCTAGGGGAGGGGCTGTGTCGCGGGAGGGGCTGTGTCGCGGGAGGTTCTAGGCGGAGGCGCCGCTCGTGGCGGACTAGGTGTCGGAAGAGGAGGACCTGGTGGCGCCGGATGGGTTGGACCTGGAGCTAGGGAGCTCGCGGAGACGACCGCCGCCGGCGACCCTCGATGGCTTCATCCAGCGCGCGGAGGAGCTTGGGGGCTCCCTCCGTCACCGGCGGCGCTCGACTTGTGCGCCCGGTGGAAGGGGCTCCTGGTCTAGGGGTGCGGCAGAGCCGCGTTTCGCGGGGTTGGGGGACTCGCCCCGCGGTCGACGGAGGCGGCTCCCGCTCGGCAGCTAGCTGCGGCGGAGGCTTTGGGGCTGGCGTTGGCGGCGGTACGGCCGAAGGCGGCGCTTCACCTGTCAGTGGTGCCGGTCTCCCTGGAGACGGACCATGGCCGTGGGCCTGGGCCTCTGGTTGTGGGGGTTGGCAATGATGGGCCGCGTCCAGGGCCTGCCCAGGCGGCTGCTGTGGTGGTGGTGGCGAGGCCTGGTTCTCGGCCTGTGTCGCCAGGTGTGACTGCTGGGCCGGTCAGCCCAGCCCGACGCTGGCGCTTCATCTGGCTCTGGATGCCTGCGGGCTCGACGGATCCAGCGTTAGGGTTTAGGGTGAGGCAGAGTGAGGTGAGACAGAGGTTGTCCGACCCATCCGCGCCGCCACACCGTCTTCTTCGTCCCCGGTGCGAGCCGCCCCCGCTGGTGAGATCCTTTGCCAAGGTTGTGATGACGGGCTACGACGACGGTCGCAAGCGCCGGTTCGCGGCGGAGGGAGGTGACAGGCGCGACGGAGACGGCTACGGTAGGCGCCCGAAGGAGGCAGGGCGTGAGGGCGTAGGGCGTTTCGGCGGGAGTGGCCGGCCGGAGGAAGGCGCTGGTGGTCACCGCTATGCCGATGACCTCGGCCCACGCGGGGGCTCGCGCGGCCGGGAGGAGTGGTTCTCGCCGCCGCCATGGTGGCGCGAGCAACAGCGATGGGAGGAAGAGCAGCGCGACCGCCTCCGGCTAGAGGAGGATGGGGCGGCGCAGGGAGACCGTGTTTTGGCCGGTGGTTAGGGAGACCAAGGCCAACACCAGGTGCAGAGGAACCGCGACAAGAAGCCGAGGGCGCGACAGGGCCGTCGCAGCCGAAGGGCAAGGCTAAGGCCGGTACCCAACGGGCAGGGGCCCCCGCCGGCGTAGTGTTTCAATTGTGGAAGGGGTGGACACTTCCAATCTGAGTGCACGTATGAGCCTTTATGCGTGTTGTGCAGCGGCGAGGGGCACTCCTCGGCTTGCTTCCCGACCAGGGGTAGGTCACTCAAGCTCCAGACCATGGGCCACGCCATTACCGGGGGAGGCTTCTTCAACATTGACGTTGAGCCGCTGAGGTCCGGGCAGAGGAAAGGAGAGGTCCTCTCGGCGGTGATCAAGTTCAACACGGTTCCACTCTCAAAGGAACAATTGTCAGATGAACTCAAGCACCTCGTTGATGAGCTTTGGGATTGGCAAGTCAAGAGGGTCTCGGAGACCGAGTTCTCGGTGGTGTTCCCAACCAGGCAGACCCTCAGGTTGTGCACAGGCAGCGGCAAGCTCCGCTGTGCAAGTTAGAGATTGAGATCCGGGAGGCCTTCTATGCTTCGAAGCCGTACCTTGTGCTGCCGTCGGCGTGGGTCCAACTGACGGGTGTTCCAGAGGATCTACTCGAGCGAGAGAGGCTCATGGCTGCTTTCGTGATGGTGGGGCGAGCCATTGATGTCGATGACCTTTCGCTGCTGAAGTGGGAGACGGAGCCGGTCAGGGTGTGCTTCCAGTGCCGGTACCCTGAGAGGATAAAGGGATCTATGCAGGTCTTCGTCAATGGCGAGGGTTTCACCGTTGGTGTGCAAGCTGAGAGAGGCCCGAGGGGTGGGTTGGGTGGAGGGTCGGGTGCGCCGCCTCCCCCACCGCCGAGGCAGGATAGGGACGACGATGATGATGAGGATTTCTCGAACGAGGGATCCACGGACAATGAGTGGAACAAACACGGGAGAAGGAAGAAGGGGGACTAATGGGCCTCAAGTGTTTCTCCGTCGCCTCCGCCGCTTCAACTTCGACCGTGTATCGTCGTCTCCGACTAATGGGCCTCAAGTGTTGAAGCCCAACATGAACGCCTATATAAAAGAGGGTGGGGGCGAGCTGATTAGGGTTGAACCACTCCACCCAGCCGCCACTCCTCTCATGCCTCCCTTGCTACAAAAAATACTATTACAAGTAAAAAACATTCCAAAAAATTAATGATACGAAAAGATAAGAGTTAACAACAATTTTATGTAGGTTGAGTTGCAACAAAAATTTCAAGCAACTTCAACAGATATGAGTATCCATTAAAAATGTGTCAAAAGAACTAAGCAAACACACAATTTATAGCAAACCTTTGCACCATCCGGCGCCTGTATTTTCAACATAAGTTGTATGAGTTTGTTACATTTTGTAATAACTTATAAAAATCTGCGGAAAACATAAACTTGTGGCAAATGCTCCGGTAAATATTGCAACATCTCTTGTGTGCTTTCTCTATCATACTAATACATGTCCGTTACAAAATCAACAAGCATATGCAACATCGTAAAAGCTTGGGAGTAAATTGTGCATGGCCCACCAGATCTTGTTGTTTCTATGTTGCCCTCGTGAACCGTTGCAGTTGGTTCTCTCGGAGAGATAGGGCGTTGTTTATATTGCTAGCAAGGCCCTTCATTAGGGCATCTCCAGCAGCGTGACAGAAACGGACGCGGAGCACGGTCGAAAATGTGTCTGTACCCAGGCCCAGCAGCCCCACGCATAGTGACCGGGCTATCCGCGGAGACGCAAACGCGGCTGAAATATGCGTCTCCGCGGACTGCGCGGTCGCGCCGAGTGTCCGCTCGCATCTGGCGGCCGTTTCGTCGGGCCTACCTTGCAGCGACCCTGTCTCGATGCATCTTCTCAGACGTGCCAGTACTAGCGCCAAGGCGTCGCTTCGGCAGTCTGCGCCACGTTAATGACGATGCCTCGACTGCCGAGCGGCCGTCGCCCACGACTGCCAACGAGTAATGGTGATGTCACGCGTGCCGCGCCCGTCGGCTGCCTTTGGCGTATATAAAGAGGGGCGCGCGCATCTCTGAAAGGACACGGATGTCGCCTAGAGGGGGGGGGGTGAATAGGCGATTTAAAACTTTACGAGATGGGCTTAACAAATGCGGAATAAAACTAGCGTTTACTTTGTCAAGCCCAAAGCCTATATACTATTGTTCACCTATGTGCACCAACAACTTATTCTAAGCAATGGTTCACCTATGTGCACCAACAACTTATGCTAAGAAATACAAGCAAGTATGTGATAGCAAGATATATATAACTTCAAGCACGATGGCTATCACAAGGTAAAGTGCATAAGTAAAGAGCTCGGGTATAGAGATAACCGAGGCACGCGGGAGACGATGATTTATCCGGAGTTCACACTCTTGCAGTGCTAATCTCCGGTGGAGAGGTGCGGTTGCTTAGTGCTCCCGAACGCCACAAGAGGCTCACCTTGAGGTGTGGTTGCTCGATGCACACCAACGCCACAAAGGCCTCACCCCAAGATGCGGTACTCACACCACACACGAACGCCACGAAGGCGCCTCACCTAAATCTCCGGTGACCCTCGCCACAAAGGCCTAGGTCACGGTTCCACTAAGGGATTTCCTCGAGGCGGAAACCGGGCCTTACACAAAGGTTGGGGCACACATCCACAACTTAATTGGAGGCTCCCAACAAATCACCACAAAGGTCTAGAATCCGTCTAGGGTTCCAAGAACCCAAGAGTAACAACTTTCTTGCTTTCAACTCCACGAATCACCGTGGAGAACTCAAACCGATGCACCAAATGTAATGGCAAGAACACCACAAAGATGCTCAAGTCCTTCTCTCTCAAATTCCAACAAAGCTACAAAAGCTATTGGGGGAATAAGAGAGGAAGAACAAAGGAATTCACAAAGAACACCAAGATCAAGATCTAGAGAGTTCCACTCACAAAGAGATGGATTTGATTGGTAGAAATATAGATCTAGATCTCCTCTTCCTTTTCCCTCAAATGGATTCAAGCATCATTGGAGGAGTAGAGGGATGTGGGAAGCTCTCAAGGTCAACAATGGTGGAGAGCAAAAGGAGGAAGAAGAAGTGGGGAGAAAGAGGAGGAAGAAGGGCTTAAATAGGGGTCTCAGATTTCTGCCCGTTGGGGCCAAAATCGCGACAGGCGGCGTGCAGCCGAACCACGGCAGTGCCGGTGGCGGCAGTGCTGGCCTTTTCCACCGGCAGTGCGGCCCGGCGGCGGGGTGTTCCCGGCAGTTCCGCCCCTGTTTTTACTCAAACACCGATCGAAACCTTAAGAACTTTTGCATCCGGACTCCGATTTCAATGATCTTGGGCTCGTTGAAATAACAGCTCTACAACAATATGCATAGAAACATCATAGTCCAGCAAAGTAGGATAGAAACAAATAGATAAAGGTTTTACCTATCTAAAACAGCAAACCGGTAAAACCTCCAATATGGAAAATGCAACAACTTGAGTTAGGAAACTCGGATTTAGGTGAAACCAATTTTGTTGTAAAGAAGATGACAAGAGCTACCCCACAAAGAGTGAAAAGCTTAAGAACAAGTGGGGTAGGTTTTTCTATGTATTTTAGAGTGAAACCTCTCAATAGAAACCGAGAAAAACCAATATCGAAAACGCAACAAGTGATTCATGCGGAATCCGTTTTCGATGAACTAGAGCTTGTCATGAGAATAAGCACAAGCTCTAAAACACCATATGGATAAGATCCGAATAACAACCAAGAAAGATGATGCAAGGATGCAAAGGTTTGAGCTCTCCGAAGGATACGATCGAGTTACTCACTCGAGAGCCCTCTTGATAGTACGGCAACTAAACTATAAACCGGTCTCCAACTACACCATGAGTCCGGTGAGAAAGAAACCCTATCAAGAGCAAACCTTAACCTTGAGTATTCCACTTGAGCTTGATGATGACGATCTTGACCGCAACAAGATGGAACACCTTTCTTGATTGTGCTTGCTTGATGAAGTCTTGTGGATTGCTCCCCCATAATCCACCATGGGAGAGCTTCTTCTTCGGCACATCTTCACATATCCATGATCACCATATGGATGGCAAGCTTCAGGCAAATGATCTCTTAGAGATGGCTCATCTTGAACTTGCACAACATTTCTTCATTCTTCATCATGTTGATGTCTTGAAGTAACTTGAGGGCTCACTTCATCTTCATCTTCAAGACATACTTGACACTTGATATCCTTCATCAATTTCTTCTTATTGCAACCTTGAAGCCAACATATGGTTCAAGCATTGCCTATGGACAACACCTACAAATATAACTCAATGCAAACATTAGTCCATAGGGATTGTCATTAATTACCAAAACCACACATGGGGGCTCCATGCACTTTCAATCTCCCCCATTTTGGTAATTGATGACAATCTCTTTGAGAGGGTTTATATAAGGAATTTAAGTAACAAAGAAGTTGAATATATAGAGCAAACTCCCCCATAATATATGCATGTGTGAATGATCTTGACTTTCATTGCATATATTGGCATTCAAAGCCTAGTGGAGTTTCCTCTAAATATTCAACTATGCAAAGCAACAAGATGCAATGCAATAAAGGCACATGCTTAAGCACAAAGCAAAGACATAACCAAATTCCCTTAAACCCTCCAAACTTCTCCCCCATTGGCACCAATTGCCGAAATGGGTGAAAAATTTAGAAGGCCAATATAGTGAGAGTTCCTCCATAGCGTGTGCATTTCTCATAATTTGAGTGGAATCAAATGCACGTATCCAATGATGAATATTCGGAAGGAATCACACTATAGATAGGATCAAAGATTGCAAAAAGATAACAAAGTCAAGAAGCTTCAACAAATGAAGCAAGCAACCAAATGAACCACAAAGAAGATACCAAAAGAAAGATAGATATTATGATAAGATCAAGAAGATTGCTCTAAATAATATGAGGAAGCTCCCTAAGGTTTGTGCACAAAACTAGACAAATTGCATTGGAGTATAAAGTGCGCAAACATGGAATCATCACTCTCATAATATCATTCAAAACAAAAGATACCAAGTGAATCAAACTCTAATGATCACCACAAAATAGTGCCTTAAATAAAATGAGGAAGCTCCCCAAGGTACATGCATAAATT
This sequence comes from Lolium multiflorum, assembly GCA_030979885.1. Classification (NCBI taxonomy): domain Eukaryota; kingdom Viridiplantae; phylum Streptophyta; class Magnoliopsida; order Poales; family Poaceae; genus Lolium; species Lolium multiflorum. The sequence goes on from CM061751.1 coordinate 17,277,469, forward strand.
AAAATGTTGCATTTGAATACAATATGCATAACATGGAATCCTTACTCCCTCATTACCATTTAAAACACAAACATTTGCAATAGATCATAGATAAAAAATTAAGCTTAACACTTGCAACAAACAAATGGTTGAGCAAAAAGTAGGAGGCACCATAATAAAAGGCTCAACCAAGAGGGTATGTGAAAGGCATGATAAAGCATATTATAAGACTATTACAAGGATGAGAAAAAAGCATCATCATAGTCTTCAATGAATTATATTGCTTAGCATGACCAATCAACATGCAACAAATAAATAAGATATCAAATGGAGATGTATCATCTCTTATGTGTATAAGTTTCTCTAAGTGAGCAATATCACAAAGATATTTATCCACAAAGAAACATGCACACACAAAATGGATACTCAAGAAATATAGAATATCCCAAAATGAAGTCATGCAATATACCAATAAGAATTTTTTATTAATAGCATGGCCAAAGGCTCAATTTTGTCTTATTGTACATTCATGAACTTAAACCACAAACATATAAAATACATCACAAATATCAACAAGGGATAGAAGTTAGTTGAGATGCATTTAGAAAGGCAACAAGTATCACAAACGAGGATACTAAAAGAAATAACTCAATTTGCACTTTCATCGATATTGCACATGTGAGAGGCTTGAGGAATTGATATGCAATAAAATTGCTAGATAGGCATAGATGGGATGGGTGAATCATGAGCATGATTTTATATACTTCCCAACATATGTACTCATCTCAAATTACTGACATTCACAATAAAGAGGTTTCGTTAAGACTTTTGCAAGAAGCACAATATTTGCAAATCAAGAGATTCATGCCAAGATGCAACCACATGGTTGGATGCTAGAAAAATATGCATGAGAAGATACTTGTTACCGAGATAGCATTGGTGAGGATGTAGTAGATATGTGTTCGTTGACCATCCTAGCTTGCCTCAAGTTACCATTGAGTCACCACTTCTCCCCAAGAGTGAGACAAGCATCCAATCCATTGTACCTAACACAAAGGTAAGTACAAAAAGGTCCCCAAACTAATTGGGTCCGAAGTAGTTAGACACACTACAACATATATGACAAACTCCACAATACTATGTGCATATAGATATGAAATTGAATTTCATGCACATCTTAGCCAAATTAGGATTTGATGGAGTTTACCCTATATATTGGATCAAAGAAAGTATCACATGCCATAAGATATACATATATTAAAGATTCATGCACAATACTTTCAAGAACCAAAGAAAGATATAATTTGGACAAAACACCAAATAAATCAAGAGACAATGGTTGTCCAAATTATATCAAAGAATCAAATCAACACAAGATTGACTCCAAAGAATTATCTCATTATAAGAAGCTAATTAAACCTAAACACAAAGGAATGAGATAACCAACTCCCAAGAGAGCAAGGTTCCAACAAATAAACCAAACCCTCGAAACTTTTTATGATGGCACAAAGTACCAAAAAGAAAATTTATGTCTCCCAAAACCAAATTGTTGATAATGATCAAGAGATGTTAAGCATTCTAACAAATATAGGAGAGCTCCCCCAAGATTAGTGCATTATCTAGGATTTTGCATATGAATACAAAATGCACAAAACTAGGATCATCACGCTACCTATATCTACTAAAAATGCTAAGAAAGTTTGAAAAGACAAATTAGATCCATAAGATGCAAGGAAGACACATGGGAGTCAAAGAACAACACATTCATGGCAATAAATAAGACAATTTAAACACAAGAGCCAATGTAAATATGATAAATAAATTTCTACCTCATAATAGATTGCCAATTGTCCTAGGACAAGAGGTATTAGGAAATATTTCCGGTGGTAGTTTGTAAGTATATGTAAGATCATATTTACACCAAATAAAGCATATGGTAAAAGATAAGAGTTAACCATCATGCAAAGAGAGTTTCTTGATAGCTTCAATTAGTCATACCAACATGCAAAGCAATTAATAGTATTCATACCAACATGCAAAGCAATTAATAGTATTCATACCAACATGCAAAGCAATTAATAGTATTCATACCAACATGCAAAACAATTAATAGTATTCATACCAACATGCAAAGCAATTAATAGTATGACTTGAAGCATATGGTTTTCCAAAAATGTATTGAGGGACACATTGTGAAAAACCATGCCAAGAAAAACTTTCACAAATAAGATCCACAAATATATTAGCAAAGAAGCCATTTAAGCAAATTGGAACTTGTTTGAGAAAACATGCCACATATGAGAGATAATTTACAATATCAATTCTATGTGACACAACCTCAAATGTTCACATTTCCTAGGCTTGTAATATGCACAAAGCTTATTACTCCCCCATAATGTGATAAAGAATTTATTTTCACAAGAGGCAAATAAGATCCAACTAGAGATATTAATGGACATTGGAATTTGAATTTCTCATGAAGATGACATACCACATAGAGACTAGATAATCTTGCAATATCAATTCTAAGTGATATTCCTCATGTACACACATTGTTAGGATCATGAAATTCCCAAAGGAATATCACTCCCCCAAAACGGGATAGTCCATTAATCTCTCATAAGAGCCATATAAGATACAACAAGATGCAAAGAGGCTCCAACACAAACACAAGTACACGGTGTGCAACCCAACATACATAGACTTGATTTCTCAAGAAAAGCAAGTAGGAAGCACAACATATACAAACACATGCTAGGAACAAAACTAACACATGCAAAGGGGCGAGTAACTTTCAATATAAATGAGTTGAGAACATGTTACCGCAAGGAGGAACATTGAATACATGATAGAAGCAAGATAACCAAAAGACTTGGCTTGAGATAATATAAATGATGAAGATCCCTTAATTCTTCATGATGTAGCCAAGTCTCCAATGCCCTCCAACAAGCACCTATTGATCAAATTTTGGATTGTTGGTCCCCAACTAAGTTGGGTCCTAAGATGTTAGTCACAATAGGCTTGGCAACCCAAATGGTTCTTTTCTTGACACCACTTTGAGCACCAACATATTTGGCAAACACATTTCCACCCTCATCCTTACAAAGAGAATAAACATCATCAATGGTGATAGAGTTGGATGAGGTACCAATAGTGCACAAGGAGGAGATGTGGCCCTTCTCACGGCATATGTAGCAAGTTCTTTTCTTCTCCTTCTTCTCACTAGGTTTCTCCACAATGGGAGCATTTGCTTGTTTCTTCTTGGGAAGTGGCATTTCTTCAACTTGAGGTTGAATATAAGTTTGAGCTTGAGGCCGCTTCCCTTTTTGCTTCTTCTTCAAAGGGCAAGATCTAACATGGTGCCCTTCAATATTGCACTTGAAGCAAACAATCTTGGCCGGGTCTTTGACTTGTACTTGGCCCTTCTTCTTGTTGTTGTTCTTGGACTTGTTCTTGTTGTTGGATTTGAATCCAAGTCCACTCTTGTCATTGGGGGATTGTTGCATACTCAACATCGTGTCAAGTTTGCATTTCCCTTCATGACCCTTTACCAAGTCATTCTTCAAAGAAGTGACTTGGGCCTTGAGCTCTTTGATTTCCTCTACATGGTTAGTAACAACACAAGTACTAGAGGAAGTAGAATCTTCATTGTTAGAGCAACAAGGCAAGGAAGATAATTCATCACAAGATTTAGCAATATTATGAGTGGATGAATTACTAGGACTAGCACATGGCAATATAGCATTTTGAGTAGTAGTGCTAGTATCCACATGAGGCTCACAAGGTGTTTCCTTTGATATGATAGCCTCATGAGCTAACTTTAGCCTGAGAGGCTAGAAGATCCTCATGGGAGCTAGAAAGCTTTCCATGATTTTCTTCCAATTTCCCATAATTGCTAGTTAGCAAATCAAGTTGAGCCCTTAGCTCAACATTCTCCTTCAAGGTAGATGCTTCACAAGAAGTAGAGTTAGTAGCACAAGCATCATTATCAATAGAAATAGGAGAAGGCAAGTTGGCATGCTCTTTTAGATAAGAAGCTTTAAGTTGCTCATGCGAGTTTGGTGAGCGCACTCTCAATGACCCTTGAGCCCTTTTTGAGTTGCTCAAAATCCTCAAGGAGTTTAGCATTAACAAACACAAGCTTATCATTTTTTAGCTTTAGCTCATTTGCCATCTCAAGAGCTCTATCATGGTTTTCCTTTTCTCTAGACAATTCTAGAGCAAAGGTCTCCTCAAGAGCTTCCTTGATGGTTTGTTCTTCTTCAAGTTCATTCTTTAATGATGCTACATCATCGGCATACTCTCGTTCAAGAGCACCCTTTTTATCAATGGTGTTCTCATGCATCCAAATAAGTTTTGGCTCTCAATAGCGGTAGTCAAGATTTCAAAGAAGTGAGAGCTAGCAATTTTATCATTGTAAAGAACCTTGAATACACTCATACCCTTATCGCGTAGAGAGACAACCCAATCCTCTTCTTCATATTCATCCTCATCCTTATCACCACGAGAAGTATTAGGTTCCATGGTAGGAGGTACCGTGGAACCCTTGGCCATAAGGCATATATGAGGACCGTGAGATAAAGATGAGGAGTTACTTGAGGCTCCTTTTAAGATCTTGTCTTGACCAATAGAATCTTTGGTTTCCTCTACATTGTTAGACACACAACAACTAGAGGAAATAGAATCATTTTTATCATGGCCACAAGACAATGCAAGCATATCATCATTAGATTTTTTCAAGCAACTTACACATGATATGCAAGGACTATCAACACAAGCATGTAAATCATTTCTAGTGCTAGATGTGTTTGAGTCCGTAGATGAAACATTGCAATGAGATAGAGATGAAGAATCATTAATAGAAAGCTCAATATCAACATTGCAATTTTCATCACCACTCACCATATCATTACCTTGTGTCTTGACACACTTTGGTGAAGTGGATGAAGATGAGAACTCATCACGGCCGGAAGTGGAAGCAATACAATCATCCTCAATAATATTGGACACATCATATTTGTCTTGAAGCTTTGTCCATAATTCATGAGCGCTCCCAAAAGGCATGATTGAAGAAGTAACTACATTGCTCACAACAATGGAAAACACATGAGAAGCAAGAGCATCGAGACAAGAGTTTTTCTTCTCCTCATAAGATAAATTTTGGGGATCCTTAGGAGAAGAAAAACCCATGTCAAGAAATCGCTCCATGTTCGGGGAAATACCCCGCAAAATATTAAGCACATAAATTTTCCATAGATCATAATTTGTGCCATCAAATATAAACAAGTTATTGTGATCTAATCCCCTAACCGACATCTTTACTCTCAAGGCGGTGAAGCCTAAGAATGAGAGACCTTGCTCTGATACCAATTGAAAGGACACGGATGTCGCCTAGAGGGGGGTGAATAGGCGATTTAAAACTTTTACGAGATGGGCTTAACAAATGCGGAATAAAACTAGCGTTTACTTTGTCAAGCCCAAAGCCTATATACTATTGTTCACCTATGTGCACCAACAACTTATTCTAAGCAATGGTTCACCTATGTGCACCAACAACTTATGCTAAGCAATACAAGCAAGTATGTGATAGCAAGATATATATAACTTCAAGCACGATGGCTATCACAAGGTAAAGTGCATAAGTAAAGAGCTCGGGTATAGAGATAACCGAGGCACGCGGGAGACGATGATTTATCCCGGAGTTCACACTCTTGCGAGTGCTAATCTCCGGTGGAGAGGTGCGGTTGCTTAGTGCTCCCGAACGCCACAAGAGGCTCACCTTGAGGTGTGGTTGCTCGATGCACACCAACGCCACAAAGGCCTCACCCCAAGATGCGGTACTCACACCACACACCGAACGCCACGAAGGCGCCTCACCTAAATCTCCGGTGACCCTCGCCACAAAGGCCTAGGTCACGGTTCCACTAAGGGATTTCCTTCGAGGTGGAAACCGGGCCTTACACAAAGGTTGGGGCACACATCCACAACTTAATTGGAGGCTCCCAACAAATCACCACAAAGGTCTAGAATCCGTCTAGGGTTCCAAGAACCCAAGAGTAACAACTTTCTTGCTTTCAACTCCACGAATCACCGTGGAGAACTCAAACCGATGCACCAAATGTAATGGCAAGAACACCACAAAGATGCTCAAGTCCTTCTCTCTCAAATTCCAACAAAGCTACAAAAGCTATTGGGGGAATAAGAGAGGAAGAACAAAGGAATTCACAAAGAACACCAAGATCAAGATCTAGAGAGTTCCACTCACAAAGAGATGGATTTGATTGGTAGAAATATAGATCTAGATCTCCTCTTCCTTTTCCCTCAAATGGATTCAAGCATCATTGGAGGAGTAGAGGGATGTGGGAAGCTCTCAAGGTCAACAATGGTGGAGAGCAAAAGGAGGAAGAAGAAGTGGGGAGAAAGAGGAGGAAGAAGGGCTTAAATAGGGGTCTCAGATTTCTGCCCGTTGGGGCCAAAATCGCGACAGGCCGGCAGTGCCGGCCCACCGGCAGTGCCGGGGTGGCCGGCAGTGCTGGCCTTTTCCACCGGCAGTGCGGCCCGGCGGTGCCGGGGTGTTCCGGCGGTTCCGCCCCCTGTTTTTACTCAAACACCCGATACGAAAACCTTAAGAACTTTTGCATCCGGACTCCGATTTCGATGATCTTGGGCTCGTTGAAATCACAACAACGAGCTCTACAACAATATGCATAGAAACATCATAGTCCAGCAAAGTAGGATAGAAACAAATGATAAAGGTTTTACCTATCTATAAACAGCAAACCGGTAAAACCTCCAATATGGAAAATGCAACAACTTGAGTTAGGAAACTCGGATTTAGGTGAAACCAATTTTGTTGTAAAGAAGATGACAAGAGCTACCCCACAAAGAGTGAAAAGCTTAAGAACAAGTGGGGTAGGTTTTTCTATGTATTTTAGAGTGAAACCTCTCAATACGAAAGAAAAAAGTCCAATATCGAAAACGCAACAAGTGATTCATGCGGAATCCGTTTTCGATGAACTAGAGCTTGTCATGAGAATAAGCACAAGCTCTAAAACACCATATGGATAAGATCCAAATAACAACCAAGAAAGATGATGCAAGGATGCAAAGGTTTGAGCTCTCCGAAGGATACGATCGAGTTACTCACTCGAGAGCCCTCTTGATAGTACGGCAACTAAATTATAAACCGGTCTCCAACTACACCATGAGTCCGGTGAGAAAGAAACCCTATCAAGAGCAAACCTTAACCTTGAGTATTCCACTTGAGCTTGATGATGACGATCTTGACCGCAACAAGATGGAACACCTTTCTTGATTGTGCTTGCTTGATGAAGTCTTGTGGATTGCTCCCCCATAATCCACCATGGGAGAGCTTCTTCTTCGGCACATCTTCACATATCCATGATCACCATATGGATGGCAAGCTTCAGGCAAATGATCTCTTAGAGATGGCTCATCTTGAACTTGCACAACATTTCTTCATTCTTCATCATGTTGATGTCTTGAAGTAACTTGAGGGCTCACTTCATCTTCATCTTCAAGACATACTTGACACTTGATATCCTTCATCAATTTCTTCTTATTGCAACCTTGAAGCCAACATATGGTTCAAGCATTGCCTATGGACAACACCTACAAATATAACTCAATGCAAACATTAGTCCATAGGGATTGTCATTAATTACCAAAACCACACATGGGGGCTCCATGCACTTTCAATCTCATTTCCTTCCATGCAAACCCTAGCCGCCACACAACCTCCACCGCAGCGCCGCCTCTACACAACCCTCCGCCTTTGCCATGAGCAGCGCCGGACGCGGCCAGACTACTGCGCCTCCACCTCCCCCGGATGATGAAAGCGCGGACAACGTCATCGACGCGGCCATGGACGCGAAGTTCATGGCTGACGTAGAGCAGGAAGTAGAGGAGAAGTGGGCGACCCACGCGGTTTTCGACGCCGAGCAGAAAAACGCTGCAGGGAGGCGGCGACCTCAGAGGATGCCTCCTCCTCCTCCGAATTCGAGTGGGACTATGACTGGCCTGACCTGGAGGATAAAGCGACGGAGCAATGGGATTTAGATGAGTCCTTCGAGACGCTCAAGAAGACCGATGATGCCACCAACAAGGCTCTGCAGCAGCGGCTGCTAGAGGACGCAGTAGCCCACCGAGTTCTGGTGGTCGCATGGTGGACGGAGCGGCGGGCGGCGGAGAAGTTGATGAGGAGGGAGGGAGGCAACGAGTGGGCCGGGCTGTCGGGCGTCAAGTAGTCTAGGGCTTGTTCCCTCCTTTATTTGGTATATGTATATTATGTTTTTAATTTAAATGAAAAATTTGTTGCAAAAACAATATTGGTCGCCCCGTTGGGACCTCAAAGACGCAAAACAGACACGCGGTCCAAAAAACAATAATTTTCGTGTCCGCGGTTAGACATAGACGTACACGCGAGGTCATTTTAGGCGTTTGGTTTGCGTCGCCTCGAGTGCAAAGCTGTTCTATGACTTTCAATATAATTTTCCGGAGTAAGCGCTATAGCTTGTTTCCAATACTCAGCAACTTGATCAAACCAAGCTTCCGCAATTTCCGAATCTCCATGTAGAATGGCATGTTCTCCTCGGTCGGAATAGGAGGTTCCTTCCCTTAGAACCGTACTTGAGAGTTTCCTACCTCATACGGCTCATAAATTGCTATCTTAATTTCCCCTATCTTAAACTGCATTTGATTTCACAAAAATAGATCCCATTTGATTTCACAACCGGCGGTTCTAACTAGCAGGATCCGTACAACAAGAGTGCCGGTTAAACCCCCAGATAAACCTTGGTGCAAGCCTCCTACGGGTTGGGTGAAGCTTACTGTCGATGGTTCTTTCTGCGACAAGGATCAGTCCGCGGGTTTAGGGATGGTACTGAGAAATGAAGAAGGGCAGCCGATCTTTGCAAGTTTGCATCTTGCAGATACATGGATGACTGCCTTAGTCCCCTGGAATCTGAACTTCGCGCATGTGCTGATGGTTTGGATCTAGCTATCCACCGAAGTCAATTACCAATCATAGTGGAGACAGACTGCAGCCAACTAGTATCGATGGTAACCTCTCCAGGAGTGGATCGGTCGCCGTTTTTAAATATAGTGTCTGATATTAAGAACTTGTCGGAGAATAGAGAGTGTGTCTTTGTAAAGGTGGGTTAGCCACCACTTAGCTTCCTTGGCTAGAGTGGAACGCCATTCAGAAACTTGGTTTGGCTCGGGTCCTGTAGATTTACTTCAGTTACTCGAGCTTGATCCTTGTGTAACCCCATCTGATTAATAAAGTTCCTACTTTACCCCGCAAAAAACTTCTCTGCTCACCCGAAAAAATATATGCATCCAGGATGCACGGTAGGCCATGTTTTGCGATAAAGTCCCACGACAATCAATACCACATATATTCATAGTAACAAATAGTACATGGTAGAGATACATGAACTCGATTACAAAATAAAGTCTAAAAGATAGTAATAAATCTTCGAGGTCTTTAATTTCTTTCTTCTTCCAGAACACAATCTTGTACTCTTGTGAAGGCAGCCAAAGATACATAACGAACCATAGACCTGTAGATACCGACGAAAGTTCTCCCATAATTTTTTGAGCCGCAATGCCAAGGTGCGTGCACGCACGCAATACAACATCGGCAAGAGTACCAACACCAGTACATCAGGGAATAATAACCAACTAGCTTTGTCTTCGTTGATGGAGAGCCGAGAGTACGAATCACCATTGTCGAGGACGTAGCAGCCGGGACAAAAACTGCGAGGATAATCCTCCTCGCGGCAACAACGACAAAAGATCCAAAATCGATCTGGCGAAGCAAGATCCGAAGACCCATACCTAGAAAATTATGATTGTTCAACACCACCATTGACGCCGGGAAGAAGATCTCGTCGCCGAACGAAAGGCCGAAGATCACTTATTGCAGACGATGCCATCTCATTGAGGGAAACCAACAAGAAGGCGGCTACCAAAATCCTAACATAATCTAATGAAAACAATACTTTTATTCAAAACTCACGCATAGATCGGGTTCCCTCCACTGCCGTGAAGCCGACGGGAGAGGAACCATGGAGGAGGATGAACTGGAGGCGGCTAGGGTTAGGACGGCGGCTGAGAGGAGTTCCTTCGTGTGTTGTTGTTGGGTTGCGAACAAGGAATGGACCAACTGCCGTTCCACCAACCATCACCCAAACATCATGTCAAAAAAAAAAAAACACCACCGAAATTCTGCCCTCAACCGAAAAAAAAAAGGTAACCTATTGTCACCACCTCCACCCGCCCCAACCTATCCTCCCTCCGCCCCCTCGTTCTTCCGCCCGCCATACACGCCACCAAATCGGTAGCAGGTGAGGCAGCTTGCACGCTAGGAGGTAGCGGCGGCGGCGGCGGCGGAGGCGGACCAAGCTGTGGCGGCGCGGCGGAGTTGCAGGCGGGCGGAGAGCAGGCCAGCGGCGGCGGCGAGGCTAGGTGACGGCGGGGCAAGCAGGCAACTTGGAGCGGCTTCGATCTCCACCCGTCGCGAGGTACGGCCAAGGTCAGATTGGGGTGACTGGTGCATAGACTGGACTGGCATGCAGACTTCTTCTTCAGACGTCTGCAATTTGGCAGCTCTCTGGCTCTCCGCCAAAGGTCCAATTTTTCCTCTTCACAAAAAATAGAAGAGAGTCCACCAGCAATTAACGGGAGGGAGGAGACGGAGCGAGATAAGGAGAGTTATCGCGGGCGGCGTGCGTGGGGAGATAGAGAGAGAGAGAGAGAGAGAAAGAACCAAACCAAAGGTGGTAGAGTAGATGTGATGTGAGCCACCCTCTTTGTATCCCTCGCCAACTTCTCCCCCCTACCAACTTCTTTTCCTCCCCCTTCTCTCTCCCCTCGTCTCGTGGCGGCTGGCCTTCGCCTCGGGACACTCTCCCCCCTGCCGCCGCCGCCCGCCGGCCGAAGCCGCCGGGTACGTACGTCCCGTACTTGCCTATCTCTATTGCACCTGACCGTCGCCCGCCGCCCGCCGCCGCTGACCGTTAGTATCCCCTCGTGGTTGTCTAGTTGTCGGCCGTGTATATAGGACCGGCCGGCGTTTCTTTTTCCCGTGAATTCCTCGCCCGCTCCTGGTTGTGGCGATACTTCCACCTCCCTTGCTCTACTACAGTTCAATCTCGTATGTTCTTGGCGTTTGGATTGGAAGGTGGCGGTGGTTGGCGACGCCTCTACCGGGGGTTGACCCGTGGAAAATTCTTGCGTTCTCGAGGGGGTTTGTTGGATTCCTCTGATTGGTTTCTGGGTCTGTGGTCGGTCGAGGCTCCTCGCCGCCTGCCGTATATCTGTTCTGAATAGACTGAATTCCGATTGATTTACGGTGGTTTCTCCCTTGGGGTCTGACGGCTGTAATCGGGAACCGTGGCGTGGAGATTGGTACAATTGCATTGATGGATACAGTGATAATCATGACTGATGAAAAATTTGTTTTGATGAGTAACTGTCGGTTCTATAGCTCTTGAGCTGATGGCAGATGATTCTCTTTGACCGTACTTGTAGGTGGATATCAGATGTGTAGCAGGATTTTGTATGCTCTGAAGTCGAGTGTGTGCTTGGTCATTTCTGGCAACTGGCAGCAGTGACAAGTACACCACCTTGTTTCTGTTTCTACTTTTTGGGGGTAGTCGTAGTGCTACCACTCCCCCTCTGCTCTCACAAGGAGCCTCCACGTGATGGAAGCATGGGAGAAACCTGGTCTATCAGTAGCAATTTGTTTCTTTTTTCTTCTCTCGTGTTTGCATTTGTGTTGTGATCCTAATCGTTTCAGAAGGCCCCAGTGGAAGTTGTGGGCCTTGTAACAGTGAACACTAGATTGGATGCCTTAAGGAGTGGCGTTTCTGTGCTGAGGGGATGAAGATAATGGGTTTATGTGCTGTGGCATTGTAGTATGATTTACTTCTATAGGATCCGTTTTGTTTATTCTAGCTGACGATGCTAATGGCTATCTTTCTGTCTGAGTGGAGTCACTTGATTTTGTTTTAGTTTTCGAGTTAAACCCTTTGAAGGACCTGAATCCTGCTCAATGGTGTTATATCTTACCTCCTTTAACATGTGTTTGTTAGTAATGGAGCTTTTACATGGTCCCTGCCCCTGGGCACATAATTTAAGCAGGCTAAAATTATGGTTTTTGGGTAGCAACATACACCATGTTATGCTAGAACTGCCCTCTTATGTCCATTTTCCTTAGAAGTACCATGTGAATGACTATAAAGATAAAGGTAATATGATAGGATTTGCTGTATGGATTATTCTTGCCTGTTTTTGTCAGAAATATGCGTACTAGTTTGGAACGATTTTTGTAACATGACTTCGATGGAGGAATAGAACAAATATTCAATTATCACCGGGTTGCTTCTTTGAACAACATGGGTGATATTATTACCTATGATCAAGAAATAGTTATGATCATTAAAAGAGCGTTACAAAGTGTTGGCATTGTTGGTATATCGTGAAGCACATTGGTAATGGATGGCATAATCAAACTTTAGAAGCCCTTGATTACTTGCGCTGCACGCATTGCTTTCTCAAAGTCTCATTTTTTTAAACCCAATACTGTTTTATTACCAATTTTGTATTATGACTTTAATCTGTCTATTAGATTCTCATATTGGTCACGCTATTACAGGTGGCAGTTCAAGTATGGTTAGCTTGAGGAGACGTCGGCTATTGGGTCTTTGTTCGGGTAAGGCAAAGTCACTGTAATAACGGGAAACATCTTGCTCATATGTTGTAAAATAATTGTTTAGATAATTTATGTTGTGAAAATGTGTAAATGTTTTCAGTCCTATGGATATGAAGCTGCAAAACCACATCTTCCAGATATACTATAAGCCATACAGTTACAGATAAAAGAAATAAAAACATGTAATAGTAGTATGCATCCTATAGCTTTTATGACAAGATATAATTTCCTCCCTCCCTCTCTCTCTCTCTCTCTCTCTCTCTCTCTCTCTCTCTCTCTCTCTCGTATGTAAGTACTATTGTCAAACTTTCATCAAAAGAATTCTGTATCTCCTCACATACCTGTAGTAGGTTGCTCTGTAGTCCACATGTTAGTAGCAGTGGGTAGTTCTATAAACAATGACGGAGGACATGTTTGGAGAATGTCAGTTTAAATTAATGATGCAAATGGGATGGACACGGGATGACGGTTTCCCACCTGATCTTGCCCACCGGGATTAAACGGGATAAGCGAGATACAATGTAGTGAGCCCTGTGGGTCCCATGGGAGATCATATAGCCGCATTGAGGCGCTGGCCATGCTCTGCCAATAGCACTGTCTCAGGTTCGTGGTCATTGTCTGAAGAATGCACGGTTCAGTTCGAGTACCGCCTGCTCGAGCATCATGTGTTACCCGGCGGCATGGCTGAGTTGAAGATGGCGACCTTGTCCCGTATGTCTAAATGAACAGCGGTGACTCCCATGCCATTCTGTGCGAGGACGTCACACCCGCATACAAGTGGCATACAGTTGAAAAGAAGCGGCAGCAGTGAGTTCACGACAGTAGCAGAGGGGCGGCAAGGATGCCTGATATTTTACATGCTGCTGCTCTGTTGCCCTCATCTAGTCAAGCGGGCACAAGCGGGCATTCAAATATCAATTTTGTCTGGTTAATTGCACTGCAACTCTTCTGTTTGTGTCAAAGTGGCAGCTTGAACTTCTTATAAGTGAAAACACGACCTAGTAAATTTGCACAAATTGAATCTGGCATTCCAGGTTCCATTCTATCAGATGCGGCTCACCCTGACTCCCTGAGAGTGATCTAGTAATCTAAAGTGATAAACGCAGCCCCCCCACCCGCCCCACCCCCGCGGAGTCTTCCGAGGCTATCCATGATAGGCAAGTGGCACGCAAGGGCAGGGCATTGGCCTCGACTCTCGTCCACCGGTTGGTCCACGTGGCACTGTGCAATTGGCCCAGCCAAAATATCTCTCCATCCTGGTTGTGCACGACGAGAACCAATCCTTATCCCCTTGTTGGTAAGATGCCATTGAGGATGCTACATTGGCTCTGAATATTAGGTGTATCCTATCTGGCCTATTTATCTAAATTTGGTTAGTATCCAAGCTGGTTATTTTGTTACTTTTTTTTGCAAGTCCGAGTTGGCTTATTTGTCCGTAGTGGAGCCACAGGCGGTGCCTTATCAGAAGGGTGTATCTGACCTACCCTGGTAGGGCATCCGGAAGTGGCTGATCGTCCCGTCATCCAGTTGGCTGCCTGCGAATGCCTCCCAGGTCACATTAGACCCGCCTGGGACAAAAACCTACCATATGCTTTGGAGAAATAGGCCAGCTCACACATCCCCAGCAGAAATATGCATCGAACGTGGCGTCCTGTATGGCAACACACAATTGCCACCTTCCTGTTATAGAAGGTGTGTAGTAGCCTTTCACAACAGACATGAGCTATTAAACTTGGTGCAGTGGTCACTCTCTCCAATTTACATGGTTGAATGTGGATCCATTTCTAATGTTTTGACTGCCAGTTTGCATAAACCGACAGTGCAAGTAAAAATCGACTCATGTTGAGATAAAGCATAAATACTAGTATTGTTTACACCTCTCTTTTTTTGCTTCGCAAAGGACATCTTTTTATATATAATGGAGGTATCGAGTGTTCTGGTACTCACTTTGTGAGTCAACACTGGAAGAAATTTGGCAAGAGGAGACGAGTACACATCATGTGTATATCAGCAATAGACAGAACAGTGGGTCAGAACCAGATTTGTGGAAAAACACTGATGAAAATATACATGGAAATAATCCCTTGTAATTTCAGCTGCGCTATTTAAGTTATCGATGGAAGCTACCAGACTCTTAGGTTAATTCTTGGTTTGAAAAGTTACCGAAGTGCTGCTCAAATACTGTTGGAAGATGAGATGTTTTTGGAACATTACTATTCATCTCACATGTGCCTTCCCATATTTAGAACCTAAGTTGGATATGATCATTTGCACTGTTTGGGATCATTTACATAGAAAGCATTTTTAATTCTTCATAGATCTTGAACTCTGTATGCTGTTATCGTTTGGACAGTTACATCATATTAACTTTTGTTTCAGGCAAAGATTCATTGCCAGTTGATCTTCCTAAGCCTGTTGAGAATGAAAAACATTCGGAGGTTGCACACCCAAATGTGAACCCGTTCAGTGTGCACCCACTGCCCTTGGTAAGTTTAGCAATTGCCTGTTCCTTGTAAATTTGATGGACAGGTTGTAGCACGATGTTTAGTAATAGCTCCTGTATTTCTCCTACCTTTTGTATCTGTACAAATCCTGATGTCCTTTGTTAGTGATTCTTCCGAGGACCCGTTTTGTATTTCCAATTAAGTTTGGAGCTTGCTGTTTGCAGTTGCAAAGACGGTTTTGCTAATAAAAGAAGCTTATTTGTTGCAGACCTGGATTTCTGATGTACTCCCAGAATCCTCAAATGGTTCTGACTCTTTGAAGGATGAGAAAAACCAATACTATCCAGGTCTCTTACGCAGTATTCTTTGTATTTTCTTTATCCGTGTGAAGTGCATGTTATTGTATCATTTTGTATGGCAGGTGATGTATTTTAGAATTACATGTAAATCTTCGAGCAAAATAGGATTTGGTTAACAATTTTTTTATCAGTATCATGTGCTACATTTTCACAGTATTAATATTCTTCGATCGGCTAATCCAACAGGGGCAGGGACACTTGCCCCAGTTAGTCTTATGGTGCAGCGGGGTCTCCAATTGGAATTCCCCCTTATAGGGAGAGCACATGCATGCATGTAGAATCTGCCGCCTCATTGCTGTCATCATCGATTAATTACTAAATCTGAATATTTTAAATGATTTATCTTCTAAACCATTAACCTGATTAGCTATCCGTTTTCACCGCTGTGTTCGTATCGCCGGCTTCAAAACAAGATCCAATGTTTTAAGTTTGGACGATTTATTTTCGCTGCACCAGTTGTCATTTGTATATACAATGGTTGCCAAATAAACATCGAAGAGTTGCCAACATAAAAAAGGATAGTTGTCAGATAATTTTATGCACGTGTTTTAGTCATTGCAAATTTGCAATGTTATACAGAGCTAGCGATTGAGTACTCTAGTGTTTACCGTATCTAAGAGATGATATCATTTAATACAAAGTAGTATTATGCTCCTTTGCACTGAACTACGTTATTACAACTTGGCAGCTAGGTAGGTGCAACCTAGAAACTAAGTGATAACAATTTGGCAACTGCCAACGAAAAAAAGTTGTCAAAATTATGTCAACATGAGATTTAGTTTTGAAGATCTCGTTGTGACTAAGCCAACGATGAAAACAGAACATCAATTGAATTTGCGGTTCGAGAGATAAAAGTTTTTATTTTATCTTTGAGCACAAAGGGAATTGCTGTTGTCATAGAGAAGAGAGGGGAAGAAACGCCACATACTAATGCAACCACGTGGCGGCAGCAGTGTAGTAATGTCCTTTGATTGAGTTGCAGTCTCCTTTTCAAAAGGATAATTTAGAGTCTAAATTAGATTTGTCAGCTCCAGTAGATAGCACATTCGTGTTTAACTTTCTTTTCTCACACTAATTAAACACTATAGATACTCAATTAGTGGACTAGGTGATTTGTGAAGTTTTTCTCTAAAGGATTCACCCGTCAATTTTTTTAAAGTACAGAACCTCTTGTTTTCTTCCATTCCGTATTGGTGTCACTACCCTTATCTTCATCTTTGCTAAAGAATCACAGTGTGTGCGATGAACATCACAATTGCTCTACAGCAAGTCACTATATTATATTTTTGGTTTTTTTCCTTGTAATTTTAGGCAAGGAGATTAAGCGCAGAAAGCGACATAGAAGAAAGCAGTATGTGGACCAAGAGCCATGCATAATGAGAGGGGTCTATTTCAAAAACATGAAATGGCAAGCTGCTATAAAAGTTGATAAGAAACAAATTCACTTGGGCACTGTTGGAACACAGGATGAAGCAGCCCGGCTATATGATAGGTAAGTTCATCTCAGGAAAACTGAGTTTTTTAATGAATTTTCGTCGTGGAAGAGTGCATGCATAATTTTTCAATGCTTGATGATTTTGACAAGAAAAGGTCAATGATTAATCATGCTAGCAAAGTTTGGCAAATATTTTGGTTTGTGCGCCTGGTTTACGACAATCTTTGGTAGGAAACCTAATATATAGCAGGCATGTCTCCTCTGGTACTTTTGCACTTTTGGTTCTTAATTTTGATCAAGTGATATGGATGTGATGGCATGCTGAGGCCAGATAAGCCTAGTTTGTTGCCATACTGATGTTCTTGCTTTGATTCAACATCATTTAACAAATCAAGTATATATTACCTACGTGCAGGGCAGCTTTTATGTGTGGAAGGGAGCCAAATTTTGAACTTTCGGAGGAAGAGAAAAAAGAACTGGACACATACACATGGGAGGACTTCTTGGCGATAACGCGCAACACCATAACCAACAAAAGTAAGTTGAAGTATTTTCGTAGTCATTTCTTTCCTGGCAGCAATGATCAATAGCATAGCATAATTTGTGTTCTCTTCTTCGTCTCTAGAACAAAGGAAGGTTGGGTCGGTAAGGCGTAACAAGGCGGACTTATTCATAGGAGATACTGAGATGGTCAATGGTGGTGGGTCTTCGCACTCTGATGATGGAGATGTTGAGACATCGGCTTCTTAGATGGCCGCCTGCCAGATCATCACACCCAAATGGGAGGGTCCGACAGATTCGTTTACATTTAGATATTCTTCCCTGTGAATAATTAAAGCCATGTGCATAAGGCCTTTGCAGTCTGATAAAGGTAAAAGGTTAGATAATCATGTCATCTCAAATAAAACCGGAGATGTTCAATTATAGAAGCAAATTCCGCTGAGCAATCATGTTTACCAGTTCCAGAAATGTGTATATCTTGTCGATAGGTTTACCTCAAATTTACTCGGCATGTAACTGGTTTACTTTATGAATGATGATCCCTAAAGAGTACTTTCCATTTGCGATGCCTCATGTATTTCACCGAGACATTGATGCTGCGTATCGGTGGAATTTCAGCATTGGAGGTGACAACAATGATAGCAACAAGGTAAAATGCAGCCGCAGCCAATATTGTTTTATAGTTGTGCAGCCAATATTTCTACTCTTGAAATATCGCTGGGCTTTTTAAGGGCATCTCCAGCGGCGCGACGCATTTTAGCGTCCGCGCGCGTTCGTTTGCGTCGGCCGAAATGATCGAAATCGACCGCGCGTCCGTTTGCGTCGGGGGTGGCTCTAGCGGCACGACGCATTTTTTGGCCGAATTATTTTTTTTAAACATGAAACATAATTTACATAGTTAAAACATAAAATAAACCCTAACGCCTATTGCTGCTCCTCATCGCTGTCGAGCACGATGAGCTTCGGTATCACCCACGGCCAGTAGCCATCAGGGGCGTCGTCGGCGCGCCGTCCGTCTGGAGGTGGAGGTGGAGCGCCCGGGCTGCGGGCGTGGCGGCGGTGGAGGCACCGGCTGCGGCTGGCGGCGGCGGTGGAGCGCCAGGGCTACGTGGCGGCGGTGGTGGCGCCCGGGGGCCTGGCGTCGGTCGCCAGCGCCGCCGTCTGTAGCGCCGGTCGAAGCGTTTCATCCTCCGCGACCGGCGGCATCACGCCGGTGGCGTAGCGCGGCGGCGGCAGCCGCGTACTCGGAGACGAGGCGCCGACCTTCGCCATCTCGTCGTCCGTCATGTTCTCGGGAAGTCGAAGTTGCGGCCCTCCGCCATGGCCTGCTGCCATTCGTGGAAGACGGCCGCGACGTAGTCGTCGCTGTCGTCCTTCACCTCCTCATTATGGTAGGCGAGCGCCTCGATGTAGTCGTCGTCGTCGTCGTAGGCAGCGTAGGCGTGGTCGTCGTCCTCGTCGCGGTCGTCGTCGCCATTGTACTGCGCCTGCTGCCGACGCGTCGGCGCCTGCTGACGCCTGTCTTCGTGGACGAGCCGACGGTGCAGACGCGAAGGGAAAATCCATGTCGCCCATGAAGCCCGCCCTCCTTCGCCTATCCGTCTCCGTCGACAGATACGTACGCCAACTGGGCGAGTCGATGGCGTACGCCGGATCGGTGCGGAGGTCCGGCGGCAGGTACCGCCTCCTTCTCCAGATCTCCGCGCTCCGATCAGGCTCGCGCGCAGGGACTAGGGACTGGAGGGATGGGCACCCGGCGGCAGCTGAGCCACCAGCCGCTAGGCAGTTGCACGCCGGACCAGGCATCGTCGCACGGCATCCATTTGCCGTGCATGAGCCTCCCCACCGTGATGGGGAGCGGCACCCTCTTGCCGCCGTTGCTGGACGCCTCGAAGTCGTTTTTCTTCTTCCCCATGGTGCTACGGCGGTGGTGGTGCGAGTGGAGGTGTGGGCGAAGGAGGAACGCGGCCGGTGGACTTTTAAGGACGGTCGCGCGTGGGATACGATGCCATTCAAGGCGCCGCAGAAGCCCAGCCACCGCCGCGATGCGCGCAGACGCGACAGCATTGATGGCAGCTTTGCGGCGTGACGCGCTGCCGAGCGATGCCCTCGATGCAGACTCGCTGCCAGGCAGGTCCGGTGGAGACGCGAGCGGACACTTTGCGCGTCCGCGCAGCGTCCGCAGAGATGCAAACCTGGCGCATATTTGGTTCAGGTTTGCGTCTCCGCGGACGGCCCGGTCACTTTACGTCGCGCCGCTGGAGGTGGTGCCAGACGCATTTTCGGTCAAGACGGATGCAAACGGTCGCTCAGCGTCCGTTTGCGTCGCGCCGCTGGAGATGCCCTAAGGGGTCTTAGCCGGAACTACCAACAGTATGTGAACAGTCAGCTGAAAATAAAAGGTCTGCGAATAATTTTCTAGGTCCACCTGTGCAATGGGGTAGGGTGGTCTAGCCGCAGAGGTGTGCAGCGGCGGTTCTCTCCTTCATCCTCCGTGCTAAGAGCATCTCTAGTGGTTTTTTTAAATGAGGTCCTCTATATCTCCATATAGATGACCATCTATAAAGATTTCTTTTTAGATGATCTCAGTTTTTCAGTGATTCCTCTATATCTAGTACATTTAAATTCTCTCTCATATAGTTTTGTAATATTTCAAACGGCTATATTTCCAACGGCTATATTTTCAAGGGCCATATTCCCAGGTCCATATATACCACCCCTCCCACCTCTTATCCAACACTCCTGGCTTTGCCTTCTCTCATCTCTCTCTTGAATTCCTTTGTCCAACACAGAAAAATGATGAATGGAGAATTTTCCTCGTTGGATATGCTCATGAATCCGTCGTCGTCTTCATCTGATGAAGACGAACTCATTCTTGCAGCATTTGGAGAGCGTGAGGAGGAAGAGAAGAGGAACGCTCGACGCCATGGCGGTTCCAAGCATGGGCGTCAGACAATTGACCGAGCAAGAGATGCCGGATTTGTTCTCCTCTGGAATGACTACTTCAGAGAAAATCCTCGCTACCCCGAACACTTTTTTCGGCGAAGGTTCGCAATTACTCCATTACTCTCTGTTTTTTTCCTATTTTCACCTCCCTATCTCATTTACTTCTTTACGCACAGGTTTAGGATGTCCAGTACTTTGTTTAAGCACATAGCCGATACTATACTTGAACATGATTATGATGGTTATTTTACGCAAAAAAGGAGTGCTTGTGGACTTCTTGGGTTGCATCCATTGCAAAGGATGACTGCAGCAATGCGGATGCTAAGTTATGGAATAGCAGCTGATGGTGCCGATGAGTACATCCGGTCCGTAGAAGGTACTAATCTAGAGGCTTGCAAGAAGTTTGTGATCAAAATTTGTGAAATCTTTGGGGATGAATACCTGAGGTCTCCAAATGAACATGATATTGCAAGATTACTTGTCAGTAGGGGAGGAAAGAGGATTTCCTGGTATGTTAGAGAGTATAGATTGCATGCACTTGGGCTGGAAAAATTGCCCCAAAAAATGGCATGGCATGTTTAAAGGCCATGTGAAAGAGCCCACAATGATCTTAGAGGCGGTTGCTTCAAAAGATCTTTGGATTTGGCATGCATTCTTCGGTTTACCAGGGTCAAACAATGATATAAATGTTCTTGACCTTTCTCATGTGTTTGCAAAGCTAGCAGAGGGTAAAGCTCCAGAAGTGAATTATACCATCAATGGTCATCAATACACAATGGGGTATTATCTTGCAGATGGTATATATCCAAAGTGGGCAACACTTGTGAAGACCATACCAGCTCCATCAACCAGAAAGAAGAAATTGTTTGCTAAAAGGCAAGAGGCGGCTAGAAAGGATGTGGAACGAGCCTTTGGAGTTCTCCAAGCCCGTTTTGCCATTGTTCGAGGACCTGCGAAAGGATGGAAGCGTAAAAAAATCGGTGATGTCATGAAAGCTTGTGTCATAATGCACAATATGATAGTTGAAGAGGAGCGTCACACTGGTCGCCAAAATTACACTTATGAGGCAATGGGAGAAAGAGTCACAGTATCTCGGACTCACGCAGAAGAGCTGAGTGCTTTCATTCAGATGCATCAACAGATTAGAAACCAACATGATCATTTTTAGCTTCAAGATGATATAGTTGAGCACCTTTGGCAAAAGTTTGGACACGAGTGATGTAATAATAATGTAGTAGGAAGCTATCATACATAAACTAGTAGTTGACATAGCTAAGGTTAACCAGATGTGTGGTGGCGGCGAGCGATGATCTCATCCTGCTTGCCTTTGTAGAATTGCTGTTGTGCAACACTCATACCAGTAGTGTCTGTGAGCATGATTTTCTCTTCCAATTCAAACTGTTTTCGTGCATCCTTCCCCTCTTGCCTTGCATCCTCCCTCTCTTTCAATTCAATCTGCTTTTTTTGCAACTCAAATGCTAGTGCATAGCGAGCACTCTTTGCAGCCTCTTTGATATCATCTTTCTCTAACTTCTGTGCCCATACGGTTTCCAATGACAGCTTGACAGCACTACCATCGGAAGCTTTATCTCTTTGTTCTTTCGCATACTTGGTACCACGAGGTCTTTTCTCTTTTTCTAAAGCATCTGTACATACCAAAAAATCTTCATCATTGGAGGAACTGTACGTGTCCCCCACTTTGGGTACTTCTCAAACTCTACATAGCAATGCATTAATTTGAATGGCTTCTTTTCAGGATCCAAAGACATGTACAGTAGTTCAGCATCTGTTTGCTACAAAAACAAATGTAGTGTTAACACTTGCATACAACACATAGATACAATTAATAGCGAATTAGAACTTGTTGCAAACAGAAATGTAGCGTTACCTTCTGGTTGAGAGTCCTTCCGCTTTCATTCAGGTTTAATATTTGTTGAAGACATCCACAAAACTTGTTTGCGGCCGCTGAAATAACAGTGAAACGGCAATTGACTGCATTATAATTACGCTCCGGCCATGACGGGTCCTTATGCAAGTTGCAAGTTGTAGTAATCTAAAATCCTATTCCAATAACAACTTGAGTTTTGATCTGTCCCGGTCACCGCATCCAAACTAGTGTTTCCCCATGCTGCTATCAACACCTTGTCTTCATCGCTACACCAATTTTTCCCTTTCGTTGATGGTGCTTTTGCCTTGTTTTGTTTTGATTTTGCAAATGCAGATGCAGAAACAACAGAGTTGACATCTTCTCTTGTTCACTGATTGGGCTAGAATATTGTGTGCCACTCCAATTCCCTTCACCTGATCCCCCATTCAACATGTCTAAAAACCCAATGTCATCCATCTGTGAGTTGTCCATTTGTCTAGCAAAACAACATGTCAAAATTCATTCAGCAATTTAGTCTACAAACAACAGCCTCCAAAGCCAACAATATTTATGCAAACAGCAATTTCTAAAGGAAATAGCACAGACGCTATTAGCAAAACATATTTCAGTATAGGCAATTCAATCATCTGTGTTTATCCAAAAAATTTGGTACAGAAACTAGTACATAGTATAGAACTAGCTGACCATATTTTGATACAGAAACGATAGAACTAGCAGGCCTCGTCCGCAGCGAATTTTGGTCGAGAAACCAGAGACGCTGGCCCGTCCAAGGACGCGCGAATGGACGAGCTAGACCGCGTCCGCAGCGCCGCCCGCCCCGCCCACCACAGCCCGCCCCGCCCAGCGCCCCAGCCCTCCCTCGATTTCGGCCGCCGCCGTAGCTCGATTTCGACCGCCGCCCAGCGCAGCCGCCCAGCTCCGCCGCCCAGAGGCCCCGCCCAGCGCTGCCGCTCAATCTCACTAATTCCCTGGGGAAAATAAGTCGTACCTGGCCGGCGAGTGGAGCGACCGCGACGGCGATTTCGCGGGAGACGCTCCCGCCTCCTTTTTTGCTCTCCAGATGCGCGCGGGAAGAAGAGCTCGGGCAGCAACTTTGCTTCGATGGTCGTGGCTTCGTCCTCTATATTTGGAGGATGGAGCGAGGATATGGCAGCCCTTCTAAATTTAGAGGATGGGATAGAGAGACCACTGGGAGCTTTTTTTTTGCCTCACGACCCTCTAAATATGTTTGGATGGCCCTTTAGAGGAACCACTAGGGATGCTCTAACCCTCGGCAAAGTCATTGGTTTTGCTTTCTGAACACTCTCCGTATTTTTCTTGCAAGGATCAGCAAATTGATATAAAACAGAGTGGTTTTTAAAACTGGTGTTTGTCAACTTGGCAAAAGATACCGACAGAATCCTCTGACAGAAGCTGATTATGTACCATAAGTGGCGCCCACATGTCAGTGAGCCCACATGTCAGTGAGCCCACATCAAGATAACATATGTAAATATACCCAGTCCTGCAGCAAGGTACCATCTCGCTGAACGGAAACACTTCTCTTCCTCTGCAACATAGCACTAGCCAGTCATTCTTCACTTTAGCTACCATCGTTCCCAGATGCAAAATGTAGAAAATGTTCCAGCGACGCTAACATAGCATAACATCCGTCTATATGTACAACACAACACAATATCTGGAACCTATCACGGGGTCTCACTGCCCTAACCTGCCAAAATGAAGACCTCTGATCGAGCAGAGTTTGAAACTTGCTACCTTGCCAGCGGAACACATTCCAACATACAAGCAGTCCTAGCGACTTAGTAGGGTAGTGCCGTTGAATCAGAGATGTGCGAGGAAGGCAGAGAGCTTTCTGTTGAATCAGAGATTCCGCGGCTCCTCCGCAGCCTTCTCGGCATTCCTGCAAGCAACGCTTAACGATCAAACAGTGTCGAAACTACATCTCCACCGCCCACTGGCTGGCAAGCTAGAAGGGATTTCATATGATGGATTCAATCGGTTGCAATAACCCAAGAAAAGCAATGTCATCGCTACCTCAGCGCTTCCCTAATATCTTGATTTTTGGGGTCCAGCTGTAACGCCACCTGGAATGCATCGGCGGCACCTTCATAATCCTGTGCATTGAGAAATATCAATACAATGAGAGCTAGGGAGGTATATACAAATGGAAAGAATGAGTCAGATTGCCAGGGCAGAATCAGTACAAGCAGCTGTACCTTCATGAAGCTGAGGGCTGCGCCTTCACGATACCAGGCCTTGGACCAAAAGGGACGCATTGTTCTGCACTTGCGGGCATCTTCCAGAGCTAGTTCCCCATGTCTCATACGCAGCCAGCAGAGGCTCTGGTTGGCATACATGGTGGCATCAGATGGGTTTACATCAAGTACCTGCGTTTACAATGAGCAAGTATGCAGTCAGTTTAGCTCAACATGTTGGTGCAACAGTAATGATGGATATATTAACAGGCTGACAGGCTCTGTCAAACATCTGGTTGCCTTTTCATTAATTTATTTGTGTGCGATCATAAACCATCAGAAGTATTTGTTGTGCGATCTTTCCTTTTTTTCCTAGCAAGTAGAGTACTAGATAGGCTCATGCACTTACCTTGCCATAAAAGGACATTGCTGTAAAGTAGTCCTCCTTTGCAAATGCTTCTTTTCCTTTTGACTTCCAATAAGCAATTTTTTCTTCCACAGAAACTGCAGCCTGAACACAATAGCATGTTCAGTTACAGGCGTGCTGAATGACAGCATCGACAGCACAATAACTGTTTAAAGTAATAACATCTCCCATCCCAATACATAAAGGGTGGATGTACTAAGAATTTATGAAGAATGTACAGGCTTGCAGATATAACAGGGAGGCTACAGTTTCACAAAATGTTAACATGTCTAAGACTTGGCTGTTTCTTCTAAGGACATCAAAGTGGAACTAATTGAAGGACAGCATGAGCTATGCATGTAAACAGAGTCCATGACACAGCATAAGCTACCTACAAGAGCACAACAAATTATCATGGTCTAAGTAAAGAATACGAAGCAATCACGCATTAAGCTTCATGTGTATAACCTGGAACAAAGTGATAAAAAGTTGTATACATGCCTGAAGAGGAATGTCCGGAGAATTCACAGTTCTAATTATCCCATCAACACTCCAATCTGGCAGAGATGGAACTGGTTTGGTCCTAGAAAATAGAACTTCAACAAGGTCACGTCGACCATGAACTGCTGCTATCTCGACTGGAATTGCACCATGCTATATCATAAAAAACAATGTAAGATACAATGTAATCCAGCATGGAAATGACAAAGCTACCAATGCCATCAGATTATCTTTTCGACAAAAAATAACTTTGCAAGAAAATGAGATATTAATGAATTCATTGAACTGGCAGTAACTGATTTAGACACTGTTAAATGAACAGAACATAATTTACAAGAAAGCTAGACATTGTACTCCCTCTTGAACCATAGTACATGGACTCAGAGGAGTACTAGAAAATAATATGGAGTTACAGTGACCAACTATTATCATGATGCTGACATGAGATATGTAAGACCTATTCTACCACTTAGCACCAGAGCTGCAATCTTGCGGTGTCTTCCTAAGTCAGTGCAGTCTGAACTCTGAAGCAAACCGAAACAGATGCACTTGAATACAAACCTACTATACATTATTCAGTTGAACATGAACAATCCATACAGCATACTGTTATCTTAGGAGACCGAGTTATATTCCACTCTCTATCAGATGCAAGGAAAAAAGGGCCAAGACTGCAAATTTGAAAGCACAGAAGGCAATAAATGGAGGCAAGACAAAGAAAAAGCTTTGTGAGGAAATGAGACATTCCTGAATTCACCCCCCTGTCACTACAATTTTAACCACTGTTAAATGAACAGGAAAGCTACACACAATACTCCCTCTTAAAGGGGGACAATTTCAAATCCATCTGTCTGCGTGCATCAATCAATGCAGGGGCAAGGGGATATCCTCCTTTTCGAAAAGAAAAACCAGACACTGCACTGCTTCTCAAACCATAGTACTCAGAGTCAGAGGAACACTAAAATAAGTCTGATGACCTTCTAGTATCATGATTCTGAGATGAGATATGTAAGATCTGTTGTACTACTTAGCAGTAGAGCTGCAATACTGGGATCTCATCCTAAGTCAGTGCAGTCTAAATTCTGAAGCAAACCCAAAGAGATGCACTAAAAAATAACACTACCGTACTGTATTCAGTTGAGGATGAACAATCTTTACAGTGCACTTGTATCTCAGGAGAAAGGGGCCAAGATCAGAAATCTCAAATCATAAAAGATATTACCTCCGTTCCAAAATATAAGCCTTTCTTAGAAAGCTAAGTACACAGAGAGATGAAGACAGAGGTATACTTACCTCACTAGGAATGTTAGGGTCGGCTCCAGCCTCTAGGAGCAACTTGATAAAGTCGGTGAAGCCATCATCAACTGCTTGCGTTAAAGGAGTTGGTCCAGACTTGCCACGAGCATTCAGATCAGCACCAGCCTATGGATAATAACAGTAAAATAGCTTTTAGACGCAGAGCTTGTACAAGTAATCATGACATGCTCAACCAGAAAAAAACAAGTTACTCTACAAACTCAGGTCACCTGCTCGTTGCCGTAAAAAAATAAAAAATCAGGATACATCCAAACATAAAAAAAACATTACAAAATAGATCAAGTCAGCAAATTACTATACCTCAATCAGTATCTTCATGCATCTCAAGGACTTCCCAAAGACGGACATCACAAGTGGTGAAAGGATTTGATTGACCACTTTGTTTGGCTGAAAAGGGAAACGAATCACAATTCTGAAAAAGAGTTATTGCGATCACAAAATAATATATAGCCTACAAAGTATTCAAGTGCCCCTCCAGGAATAAACCATCAAGCATAAACAGTTTTATCGCATTATAGCCTTCTCAATTTGTAACATTTATCCAATTAACTGGCAACGGAATCGACAAACTTACATCAGCACCATGCTCCAGCAGAAGCTTCACAACCTCAGGACGGTCCTTTGCAATGGCCAGGTGTAATGGCGCACCCTGATGATCAACAGGATCCACAGGAACCCCTTTGGACAGCAAGAGCCTGACAGCTTCGCAGTGCCCTGGAGGCACAGCAAAGATAGAGCGAATGCAGATATATCAGAGAACCAGAGCCAGCCTGTTTAGAGTAACAATATATATAGACAGTATCTGTATTCAAGCAATGCCTTTCCTTCGATTTCGATTTGAGGGAAACCAAATACTGAGAAAGCGCACCTTCCTCTGCTGCACTATGCAGCGGCGTCGTGCCCCTCTGGTCGGCGATGGCAGGGTCGGCGCCATGGTCGATAAGGTACCTCATAACTTGGACATTCCCCGCAAACGCAGCGTAGTCCATCGGCGTGGCACCTACAGGGGGAACAGAGCATGTCGGTACTATATGAAAAAAAGCAATCTTTTCCTGCCACGGATGCACAAGGATGTTATTTCTAATGCACAATGCGCACCTGTTTTTGACAATGTGTTGACATCGAGCCCAGATTCCTCCACGAGGAAGCGGTAGATCTGCAGGCAGCCCTTGCGCGCAGCGAAGTGAAGCACGGTATCCCCTTTCGCGTCCTTGGCTCTCCGCAGGTCTACCTTCTTCGCCATTTCTAAAAAAGAACGCAGGAAGTCACAGTAAAATCATTCAGACGAGCGGAAGAGGCGACCTTTAGACCAAAATTGCACAGATGAGACTCCAAATCGGCGTTACTAGGGCTTACTCTTGAGGAGGCGGAGGTTGCCGTCGAAGGCGGCCTTGAGGGCGATGTCGGAGGCAGAGGAGGCCATGGTGGCGGACGCAAGGTTCTGGCTGGGCTCCTCCTCCGCGCGTGGTGTAGGGTTTTGGGAAGGGAGGACGGAGGGCGGCGCACGGTGGAAGGCGGCGACGGTTCAGGGGAAACCACCACAAAAGACAATTCGGAATGACCTTGTACTAAAGAAAAAAAACAGTTTGACCCTGGGAGATCCTTGCGCCTAACCCTAATGTCGCCACCCGCCGCACCATTGTAGTGCCATCGAAGAACAAAGGGGCCAACCACCATGTCTAGATCTCCATGAACATCTCCACACACCACACTTGCTTTATCAAGCCGATGAACTGATCCACCATACGAACAAGATCAATGTGGCACGTTTGTCGGGGATCTTCAACGCGTCCGCCAATTTTTTTAGAACGGCATCTTCATCCAATGAGGTCGATGAAGAGAACGTTGCCACATGTCATCATCCATACAACTTGCTTCAAAACACCAAAACAGAGAAACTTGCAAAGGCCGACTACTGGGGGCACCAACCACCGATCCTAAATTTGACGGAGCCTGGCAAGACGACCATCTTGCCTGCTTCTCAATGTTGTAAATGAGACCACCATGAGGTTTGGAAGAACATGAAAATTTATTTCAGCAACATGCTCCCATCGTTATGATGTTCTAGTTAAACACAAAGTCAACCCATCTAAATGTTAGAGTTAAAGTATGGGGGTCCCCTCCTGTCGCCTCAAGGGCGGATCAGGGACCCGTGGCCTCGTTGACTGAGGAGGGGTAAACCCTCGCCACCGTGAACGTTTGTATGAGAGAGAGGGGAAGCGAAAAATCAGCTAACAGGTGAACGGAAACTTGCTAGCAATGTTTGAAACGTGGCAGCCGTTGTCAGAGCTACGCTGTTGCGTGGGCATAACATTTGTTGGTGGTCGGAGCTTTTGCCTCCGCCTTGTAGTGTGTTACATTTATTTTTTACGGTTTTGCTATGTCTCAGTCAACTGAGAATTCCTTAAGTCTCAGTCACCCACAAAAATGCACTTGAGTTGCACTTTTCTATCAAAAAAGTGCAGCACTTTTCTGAGGTGACTGAGACTTAATAAAATCTCAGTCGACTGAGACATAGGCACACCCTATTTTTTATATGTCCTATAGCCTAATTTTATTATTATTAATTATTGGTTCATTCTTGTATAATTTGGATTGAAAAGAAAACTTCTTAATTTTCCTAGAATTGTGGATGTTGGGGAGGTCGTGTGGCATGAACTCTTGTATGATCTCAATTCAATGGCAACCGGTCCGTTGGTTGCGCATGTTAGAAATTGTGTTGAACCCTATGTTCAGAAGCATATACTGTAAATTTCCTTCCCTGCAAAAAGATTATAAATGACCAATGCTTGTGCTCAGTTGTACACAAAAGACAAATTTCTCACAAGCTCAATACTTCAGTTAATTACAGCGAAATTACATCTCACTAACCCACAATTACAGAGCTGTTGCAGGCAGACATGTGGTGAACGGTGGATCGACGGAGTGGTGGCGTCAGGCGGTGGCCATCGATGCGACGACGGCGTGCGCGACGATGGCCATGGAGCTGAAGCGGTCGTTCTCCCTGGGCAGCGTGGCCTCGCCGGCCATGCCGGCGCACCCGGACGCGACGTACTGCGCCGCGTCCAGCACCTCCCGCGCGCCGCGGTACCTCCCGGCGGCCACGGCCCGCGCCGCCCAGCGCAGCGCCGGCACGGCGCCCGCGTACAGCTGCAGGCACGACCGCGGTGGCCTCGGAGTCCCGCCGACGCCGCCGGCTCCGCGGCGAGGGCGAGCGCCGACTCGAGGCTGGCCTTGGCCGCCGTGGCGTTGGCCGCCGCCAGCCTGGTCGCGAGCGCGGCGAGGTCCGGCGTGCCGCGCGCGGAGTGGCAGGCGGAGGCGTCGACGCCGCAGAGCGCCGAGGTGCAGAGGTTTGCCCCATGTCTTTATGGCAAAGTATAACTTGGTTACATTGTTTTTATCCATATGGGAAAATATTCCATATGCTTCTGCTTCTCCTTTTACCACGATATGTTGGGGGATTTAGAGCATCTCCAGTCGCGCGCCGGATCGGCGTTTGGGGCGTGTTTTGTTCGTCCGCGTTTGGGGGCGTCTCAGTGCGTCCCACGCCGCCCCAATCAGAAATTTAAATAGATGCATTCAAAGAGATCGTTCCCGCCGTTTCGCGATCAAATAGCGACGATCGATCAAAATCTTGGCGCGCGATCATGAGGCCGGTGGTGCATGCAAATTAGAAGAAGGGGAAGGGGTTGGGCGACGGCGTCGTATCTGAGTCGGCCCGTCGAGCACGACGACCTCGTCGCGATCTGCTGTTCTGTGCATGGTGCGTCTCCGTCGCCGGAGGCGACGCAGGTGGATAGAAGACGCGTCGGCCACTCTTCTTGCGCTGCCGTGCCGCCGTGCGATGCTGCCAGGGCGCCGCGTCGCGCCGCCATTTTGGCTTCGATGTCGTCGAGGATCGGCCTTTGAAGAAGTTGTGCGCCGCTCGCGTCCGGGAGACATTCCCTCGTCGACGTTCTCAGCGGGGACATGTCGTCCTGCGTTTCTTAGCTCCGGCTTCTCCTCTTGCCTCTTGAGCAGCTCGGCCCACCTTTGGTCGGTCTTTTTGTCGCGGGAGAGAAAGGTCGAGGAGACGTCGGCGAGGCATTTCGTGATCGACGCCTGCGTCTTCTCGGACGACGCAGCGTCGGCCAAGCGGCCTTGGCAGCCTTGTTGCCCGTAGGACGCCCTGTCGAAGTTGCCGGCGGCGCGTCCGAGATCAATGGCGTCCTTCCCCTTGGACAGCGACAAGCGCGTCGCCGCCATTTCTCATTCATTTTGAGCTTGCCATAGCAATGCATGAGCACGAAAGACTTGTGACCTTCCGAGTTCTTCGCGTACAAATCTATGGCCCGATCAAACTAACCAAAGGAAGCAGAGTCATTTCATCGAACACAATGTAGGCGCTACGGATTATGGAAGAAACAGTCGTACCAGTTTGGCGGCGTCGGCGCCGCTCTCGCCTCTGGTCTCTAAGTCGTGATGGTACCCATGGAAGGAGTTCACCGACGCCTGGATGATGGCCCATCGCGTCGACATTGCCTTTGGCTCCTCTTCATTGTCACCTTCCTGTAGTTGTTGATGAGCTTGCGCTCATCGAACTCGGCCTTGATCCTCGCCCGGTACTTCCCGCCTTTTTGGTTGGCGCCGATGATGGAGTCATGGCTCACCGTCGCCACGACTCGCACGGACAACAATCTTCCAGGCGTCCACTTCGGGCCTCGTGTGCCGACGGCTTCTTCTTCTTCTTCTTCGTCCTCACGCCGTCCGCGTCTACCTCCACGAGATCATCGTCACCGGCACCCTCGTCGTCCTCTTCCTCGCCGCCCTCTTCATCCTCATCGTCGTCCTCCTCGTCGTCCTCCACCCCCTCCTCTTCCTCCACGTCCTCCTCCTCAACCCCGTCGTCCTCCTCGGCCGGCGTCGTATTCGACGGACCCTGCGACCGGTGAAAGGGTCGCCGTCCGGACCGGGTCTGGCTCGCTGCTCGTACGCCGGGAGTAGAGGTTGTTGGGGTTGAAGCCGCCGTGCGGCAGCGCATCTGGTAGTGCGGCGACAAGTTGGCGTCACGCACCGGGAGTGGCGGAGGGGCCGTCGTTGTAGAAGGCGGCTTGCGACGGAGAGATCAGTCCCGGAACGTACACCGGCATGGACGTACTCCATGGGCTCGCGTTGGTGGCGGCGATACACCCGGCCATTACGTGCTGGTGCTGGCGCGCCTGAGCCTTCTTCTCCCGCTCCGCGCCCTCGTCCTTTCCGCTCCAACGTCGACGGCTTCGGCGCGAGCAATCTTGCGCCATTGATCGTCGGTCATTCCTTCAGGCTTCTTCTTCGCCGGCGCTTTCGCCCCACGTCGCATTGCCGGCGGCTTCTTGGCCGCTTTCTTCGCCATCTTTTTGGGGGCTGTCGGCGGCGCCATGGAATGGGAGAGGGTAGCGGCGGCGGGTGGACGCGGGAGGAGAAAGAAATCGGCGGGATAGGAGAAAGAAATCGGCGGGATATGTTTTGGGAGGCCTGTGCGCGCCGGTATAGGCGGGATTGGCGGGAGCGGCGGGATTTGGCGGGAGTGTGCGACGATTTTTCCCTGTGCCGCGACGCGTCGGCCCGCGTCGGTTGGCCTCGCTTTCGTTGTGTCCGGCGTCCCGGAGCGTCCCCGTGGGACGGGACGGCTCGCGCCGGACACCGTATCGGCGCCGGACAAAAATGGGCTTTGGGGCCTGGTGAGCTTTTTGTCGCGCCCCAAATCGCTTTGGGGGACGGTTTGGGGGACGCGACTGGAGATGCTCTTAGAATGCCAGGAACAAGATAACCTTTGACGGAGCTGTTGTTCGTTCTCCTTTGGTAACGATCGCCACGATTTGTTTTTTTCTGCATTTTTTGGCAGAGCTTTATGGCGCGGAGGAGGGGGAGAAGATAAAGAAGGGCGAGGATCAGATGATGCGGCAAGCGTCAGCACTACATCATGGTGCTGTTGCGGTTGCTCCAGGGACCCCAAGGCCCAGGACTGGTTTCCTAATGATCACTAACGGGGAAGACTAGAAAAAAAAAGTTGGGCCTGATGGTGGCTGTTGCTTTGTTAGCTTCTTGATTGAGCTGTTGTTGCGGTATTTTGGTATCCTGAAGTTTTTTTGTGATCGTGGTAGCCTGAAACTATGTAGTGTAGGGGTAGGTTTTTTGCCCCGTAGCTTGGTTTTCGGTGCCGAGGCTGAGCAGCGGGTTTTCCTACCAAAAACTTTCCCTTTGGCTAGGCAGTTAGATTTCCTGGTTTTCAGTTTCTTTTGCTTCCTTTTGTGTGTTGTGTGGTGGAGACAAAGACTGGATGCTAATGTATTTCCGTTATATGTTGTAATGGAAATGGGAAGAAAGTCCCAGTTGGAAAAAAATGACCTTGTACTAAAGAAAAACACAGCCACCATGTCTAGATCTCCAGGAACATCTCCACACACCACACTTGCTTTATCAAGCCGATGAACTGATCCACCATACGAACAAGATCGAGACAATGTGGCATGTTTGTCGGGGATCTTCAACGCGTCCGCCAATTTTTTTAGGACGGCATCTTCATCCAATGAGGTCGATGAAGAGAACTTTGCCACATGTCATCATCCACACAACCTACTTCGAAACACCAAAAACAAATACATGCAAAGGTCGACTACCGGGGGTACCAACCACCAAACTTAAATTTGATGGAACCTGGCAAGACGATCATCATGCCTGCTTCTCAATGTTGGAAATGAGAGCACCACGAGGTTTGGAAGAATATGATAATTTATTTCGGCAAGATGCTCCCACCGTTATGATGTCCTAGTTAACACAAAGTCAACCCATCTAAATGTCAAAGTTAAAGTATGGGGGTCCCCTCCTGTCACCTCAAGGGCGGAGGCCTCTTTGACCGAGGAGGGGTAAACCGTCGCCACGCTGAACGTTTGTATGGGAGAGAGGGGAAGCGAAAAGTCGGCTAACCGGTGAATTGAAACTTGCTACTAGCAATGTTTAAAACGTGGGCGTAACATTTGTTGGTGGCATCCGAGCTTTTGCCTCTGCCTTGCAGTGTGTTACATTTTATTTTTATATATGTTCTATAACATAATATTTTTTTATTATTAATTATTGGTTCATTCTTGTATAATTTGGATTGAAAAGAAAACTTCTTAATTTTCCTAGAATTGTGGATGTTGGGGAGGTCGTGTGGCATGAACTCGTATGATCTCAATTCAATGGCAACCGGTCCGTTGGTTGCGCATGTTAGAAATTGTGCTGAACCCCATGTTCAGAAGCATATACTGTAAATTTCCTTCCCTGCAAAAAGATTATAAATGACCAATGCTTGTGCTCAGTTGTACTCAAAGACAAATTCCTTACAAGCTCAATACTTGAGTTAATTACCGCGAGAGCAGATAAATGAACAGCACGAGAGACTTTTGCTGCGAAATTACATCTCACTAACCCACATAACAGCATTACAGAGCTGTTGCAGGCAGACATGGTCTTTTCTTTGATCATTACCGGAAGAGCATCAGCAGCTGGTGACGGGTGGATCGACGGAGCGGCGTCAGGCGGTGGACATGGATGCGACGACGGCGTGCGCGACGATGGCCATGGAGCTGAAGCGGTCGTTCTCCCTGGGCAGCGCCGCCTCGCCGGCCATGCCGGCGCACCCTGACGCGACGTACTGCGCCGCGTCCAGCACCTCCCTTGCGCCGCGGTACCGCCCGGCCGCCACGGCCCGCGCCGCCCAGCGCAGCGCCGGGACGGCGCCCGCGTAGAGCTGCAGGCACGACCGCATGCCCTTCGTGGCCTCGGCGTCCGCCGCCGACGCCGCCGGCTCCGCGGCGAGGCCGAGCGCCGACTCGAGGCTTGCCTTCGCCGCCGTGGCGTTGGCCGCCGCCAGCCTGGTGGCGAGAGCGGCGAGCTCCGGCGTGCCGCGCGCGGAGCGGCAGGCCGAGGGGTCGTCGCCGCAGAGCGCCGAGGTGCAGAGCTCCGGCGTGACGTAGAAGCTGCCCAGGCTCCCGCACAGCTGGTCCAGCGGCGAGGCCGGCGAGACCCCCGCGCCGGAGCAGTGGACGACCACTGAGAACAGGGTGAGAAGGAGGAGAGCGCCGAGCAGAGCGGAGGAGGTGGCGGCCATGGCCATGATGGGGGGTACTGTCACTAGCCTTTGTTGATCTGTTTTATGCTAAAGGCGAGGCGAGGTAAGAAAAGGCGATGTGTGTCCACGCCGTCGGTATGCACTTGCATGCTTATGGTTGTTGGACCAATCTTGAAGACGACGAGGCTCACGCTCTCTCTGCTTTCTCGTTCTACCAGAAGATGTTCAGCTAATTGGAAATGTGAGAGTAACCACATTGTTCAGATTTGCTGGTACACGTACTGATCATGTGTCCATACGTACTCGTATCGTAAGTGCAATTGAATGGCACCTACGCAGGGCAGCGCAGTAATGGGGAGTGCCGGAATAATGTGAGCCATCCGTCGTGTATCCATCAATGCCCGTCCGGGACGCACCGTGCTCTGTCTGCTCTGTCTGCCCTGAAGCCGCTCAGCCGAAACGCAGCCGCCGCCGGCCCAACCACCCACGACGAAACGCAAATCCGATGAGAAAAACCACGCAAGCCTCGCATGCTCCCATTCATTGGTAGCTCACCAAACAAATACGAGCTCCACCGTCCACCGATCACATTTCCAACCGCCACCGAGAAAGAAACCATGACGACCAGCTGCACCGCGCCGCTCCTCCTCGTGCTCGCGCTCGCGCTGCTGGCCGGCGTGCAAGCCGCTCCCACCCCCGCGCCGGTCGTGGACATGGTGGCGGACTCCTGCGACGCGATCCGGGACTTCGTCGACTACGCCTTCTGCGCCACGGCGCTGCGGTCCGGCGGCGGCCCGGGCGCGTCCACGGCGGACCGGCACGCGCACCTCCTCGTCGCGGCCGACCTGGCCGCGGCGCGCGGGGCGTCGGCGCGCGACGCCGCCGTCGCGATGGCGCGCGCGGAGCGGGACCCGGCGGCCCGCGACGGGATGGAGGCGTGCGGGATCCTGTACGGGGCGACGTCGGTCCCGGCGCTGCGGTTCCTGCGCGGGTACGCGGCGGCGAGAAAGTGGGACAGGGCGCGCCCGCTGCTGGCGCTCACGGGGCAGGCCGGGATCGGGTGCGAGGCGGCGCTGGAGGGAGCGACGGAGGCCAAGGGGAGGATGGCCGAGGCCAACCGGGAGTTCGACCAGCTCTCCACCATGGCCACCGCGCTGCTCAACAAGGTAGACACCCTTGGCTAGCTGGAATGTACTACTACGTACCTGCCGTGGCGCAAGCGAAATGGTGACGTGGCCCGTCGTCGTGGCCGCCGTCGACAAGCGCTAGCTAGCTGCTGGTACGACCGTACGAGTGCGGTTCTGCTCTCTTCTGTGTGTGCGTCGAGTTTGACGTGATGGTGATGAATGTTAGTGACGGGTAAATAAATTAGCAATGATGAGTGCGTGTGTTAATCCTTTGATCAAATCAATGGTGTATCGTGTTACGATAAAAAAATTCCTTTTTCTTTCTTTTCGAGGGCGTACTAAATCTTTATTGAAGAAGAGAAAAAGGTTTTATAAGGACAACGAACATCCAAGCCGGCTAACTCCACACACACTAGCCTACTCTCGTGGCACCGCTAAACTCCCTCCAACTCTACCCAACTTCCATAAAGAGAAACCTTGATCCGCGCTACTAAGTGCTACACTTTGGATTGCTGAGAGGTGTTATTATAAATTCGAGCATTCTTTTGTTTCCAGAGCAGCCACTCCAATTCATGCCTATTCGAAAAATGCCACTCCAATTCTCAAACTTCGAAATATGCCACTCCAATTCATCTATATGTTGAAAAATGCCATTATAGTCATTTGGCCTCGTTTTTGGTAGAAAAACTGTCAATGTATTTTTCTCCCGGACGAAACTGCCCCTGTTCGTCTTAGCTTTGAGAGCCCTTCTTCTCACAGCGGTTCAGCAAAAAAATTACAGCAACGGAGCTTTATGTACTGTTGCCTTATATACCAAGTAAATTCAAGCCTATTTGTACCAGATTTACAAACCGAATTAAGTGGAAGAATTTGGCATGACCTTGTCGCAAATACAACCAATTTACAGCAGATTACAAGTGACAATATTTTGCATTATAGTAGATGAAACAAAATGATCTTAAAACTGCATATTACTTAATCAAAAGGTGCAAATGGTCTCAAATTGAGCATCAGACACACACAAACACATGATCCAGTTTAAACATCACACACACATACGATGCTCCAGATTACAAACAGGGTTCACAAAAAATTACAAGGAGGTGGAGCATCAGATGGCATATCTGCCGGAGGTGGAGCAGCAGATGCATCAGAATCTCCCCCAAGCCACCAAAGCAGACTTCTCTTGGTTCCTAAAGTTGGATTGAGTACAACATCAGTAATAGATGGTGTAACAATCTCCTTCTTGTTCTTCCCTGTAGGTTTCTTTCCAGCATCAGTAATTAGAGCACCAATACTGAACTGATCTATGTCTACCGTCCATACCATAGTCCTTCCTTTCACATAGCTCTTTCTACCATCAACATTTGTGTAGAAAAATGCCTCCACAACAATTTTTAAAACAAAAGAATTGGTCCCAGTCCCACCGAACCTACCATAATCCAATGGGCACTCAAATCAATTGGAAAAGAACTAAGAAATAAACACACAGTGCATGAAAAATTACAACTTGGGCAAGATCTGCGAACACTTACTTCGATTGTGGTGGGGAGGATGACATTTTTGTTCTAGGAAGTGGCTCGGGCCTTGGGGATGCGCTGCTCATGAAGCCCTGGTCGTCGCCACCATGGAGCACGCACCGAGAAGGAGGGAAAATGTGTGCTGCGTGGGGGACAGGGGAGAGGAGGGGGATGACTGTGGGGATGTGCGGGGGAGCTGCGTGGGGGACGGGGGAGAGGAGGGGACGGCTGTGGGGATGCGCTTGGGAGCTGCAGGCGCGCCGCGCCGAGGAGACGGTGACGTAGCGGCGGCGGCGCCGAGGAGGCGGTGACATAGCAGCGGCGGCGCCCTGGCGACGGCGACGTAGCGGCCGCGGCGAGCTGGAGACGGCGATGTAGCGGCGGCGGCGCCCTTGCGACGGCGACGTAGCGGCGCAGCCCTGCCTAGGGTTCTCGTGGAGCAGATACAAACGGATGAACTGGGATGTGTTGGTTTAGTCACGTGTGGAACCAGGGGCAGTTTTGTCCGGGAGAAAATACGGTACACAGTTTTTCTACCAAAAATGAGGCCAAATGACTATAATGGCATTTTTCAACGTATAGATGAATTGGAGTGGCATATTTCGAAGTTTGAGAATTGAAGTGGCATTTTTCGAATAGGCATGAATTGGAGTGGCATATATCTAATTAACCCTTGCATCAAACATGGTCCACCGTGTCCTCCTCTTGCAGGCACGTAAAGCAGGCCGCCGTATGCTCAGGTAGGCCGTGTTGTGCCGCCTATCCAAGGTCCATAATCAAAATCTCAGCGCTAGCCAAACAGAAGTTTTTAGCTTGGAGCGTGGCTAACTCCAACAGGTTTCACCCATAAAATATTGGCATACAGGTTGGATCTCGCCAAGAAACCAGCCAATACGCATTTTGTCGTTAACACCAACTTAAAAGAATTTTCCAATCACGGTAGAGTAAGGCAATCTTTCATTTCCATGTCATTCACTGGTTTCCAATCACGGTACTATGCGGTTGAAGCTCACGGTCTCTACTAGCGAGCCACCCTGAGACGATTTCCTTTTCAGCTCAGATGGGCCAAAATACAAACCGTCTCCAAAACTCTAACACCTTAGACGTTTTCAAATAGCAACCGCATCCAATATCATTGCACCCTCAGCCGGCTCCTAAGAGGAACTGTCTCCAATAGTTGTTAGGTGAATAAAAATATACACCCTTCCCCACGGTAGGATTGGTCAATCATTTTACTCATGAGACAATCCTAGATAAAATGGCACATGATTCAACTATACATTTACAAACCCGACACATTTTATATTACACAATATTTTCATTTTAAGATGCACTACAACTAGGAAAATCTTCAAAGACGGAGATTTCATGAACAACAAGATCGATCAATAAAAATTCTTCTAAGACAACAAAAATTCCTCCAAGATCCACTACACAAACTATCAACCTTTGCTCCGGTGCCAACGTTGGGGGCCTAGCGATGGTCACCTGCTGCCGCTCCATGCAGTCTTACCATGATGGATCACAATATGCTGTGAAAAGGAAATATATTAGTGATCTGGGAAAGCATTTGCCACCAGCTTGATCCATTATCTTAGCATCATTCTCAAGGCAGCTATATTACAAGTGGGGTGTTTGTGGCGTCGGGTTCATTGGCGATTTTCTTGACTTAATAGATCCACATGACTGTATCTCGGGGTGGAACCAAGTGCCGCCGTCCCGTATAGTTTTAGATTATTTTTTGTGTCTACTGAAAGTGGTCAACCTTATTTATCTTGTTTGTGTTTGATTCACGAGTTTGTATGCACTGTTTATTTTTGTTTCTCGAGGTTGGTATAGTATCCTAGGAATGAACATATAATCTTAATTGTTGACCATTTCTCTTATTCCTATCTCCCACTTTTGTGTGATGTACTAGGCCTCAGTTCTTATCAAATATTTTCATTTTCTTTTCAACCTTCAATTTTTTTTTATAAAAAAGTAGAGAGACAACTCAAGCACTATAGGACACGGCGAGCTGCACATGAGCGTGTGCTCTATGTCGAATATTGTGTCTTGCAAATAATAGATCACAAATATTTCTGGTTGATTGGATATACAAAGTAGCGAGAACCCAAGGTATGCCATAAACAAGACTTGCCTGCCTGATAAGTGTTGTATATTATTGCAAGATATTTTTGTTTCCCCATTTATTAATGTTTTGATGATACTTGTGTTTTGATGAAACTTGTGTTTTGATGATACTTGGGAAGTGGTAATTCGGTAGTACTGACTGGGGTTATAAATTCTCAAATTATATGAATAGATGAAAAAAAAACTCGGGTCATGATATTTTTAAAATTTCGTGAAATATTTTCTGCCAAAATATGAGTGTTGTTTGGCACGAGTTGTTTGATTTTCATTCATAAGAATGATATTGAGAATATCGGTGGTCCTTTAATGTAGCTGTGTTTGGCAGGATGTGAGATGAAGATAATCATTGTACAAACTTCACCAACTAGCCACATATGTAAGAGGGCTGGAGATCTCACTTTCATTTTTTTTTCATTTTCGTAAACAATATATGACTCAACCAGGGAGTTGTGTTATGGATTTCTCAACCAAGTTTGTATTATTCTTCTCCTATATTGCTCGTCACCGTTCTTCAATATTTGGTTATCCTTGATCTTCATTTTCTTTGCATTTTTTTATACCAAACATGTTTTATTACAGCGCACACACATTTAACTAGTTTTATATAAATTACTGTTGTGCTCAGTAATTATTATACTACCTCCGTACCGGTTATAGGGGTATTATGTATTTCGAGAAGAAAATTTTGAATATAAATTTGGTCAACAAAATATAAGATATATGCCACAAAAATTATACCATTGAATTCATATTCAAAAGAAGTTTCCAATACTATAATTTTTGTGATATATATCTTATATTTTATTGACTAAATTACTAGTTAAAGTTTTCTCTCGAAATACGTAATACCCCTCTAAACCGGTATGGAAGGAGTACTCAGTAAGCTGGTTTTTTTATGATGGTGATGGGAAAGCGATCATTCAGATTAGCGAGGGGTAGTGATGTCATTTTGCTAGATTTTCATCTGGTCGGAAGTTTTCCCCAACGTCTTATATTTCGGAACGGAGCGAGTATTATTTGTTCTCCTATATTGGCATATTGCTCATCACCGTTCTTCCACATTTGGTTATCCTTGATTTTTTTTTTTGCATTTTTATATCAAACATGCTTCGATACAACGCACACACATTTAACTAGTTTTATAAGTATAAATAACGGTTGTGCTCAGTTGTACTACTCAATAACCGGGGTACATGGATGCGACGACGGCGTGCGCGACGATGGCCATGTAGCTGAACCGGTCGCTCTCCCTGGGCAGCGCCGCCTGGCCGGCCATGCCGGTGCACCCGGACCCGATGTACACTGCCGCCTGAAGCACCTCCTCCGCGCCGCGGTACCGCCCGGCGGCCACGGCCTGCGCCGCCCACTGCAGCGCCGGCACGGCGCCCGCGTAGAGCTGCAGGCAGGACTGCATGCCTTTGGTGGCCTCGACATCCCTCCCGGCGCCGTGGCCGAGCGCCGACAAGAGGCTGGCCTTGGTCGCCGTGGCGTTGGCCGCCGCCAGCCTGGTGGCGAGCGCGGCGAGCTCCGGTTTGCTGCGCGCGTTGCGGCAGGCGGAGGGGTCGGCGCCGCAGAGCGCCGAGGTGCAGAGCTCCGGCGTGACGTAGTAGCCGCCCAGGTTCCCGCACAGCTGGTCCAGGGGCGAGCCCCCTGCGTCGGTGCAGTGGACCACCGCCGAGAAGTGGGAGAGGAAGAGGAGAGCGCCGAGCAGAGCGGAGGAGGTGGCGGACATGGCCATGACGGGGGTGCTGTCTAGCTCGATCGGGTCCCGGCCGGCCCTTTGTTGGTTGGTTTTATACTCAAGGCGAGGCGAAGTAAGAAAATGCGTCTTGTGAGTTGTGACCATTGTACAGTAGTATATCTAAAAGATGAGAGAGGAGAAAATCATATCTTGTTTTTGATACGTATCTTATTCACATAACCTCTACTACTTAATTCCCCGTCCAATATCCCGCTCTCCTTCCCCGCTAGCGCTCACCCAATCCTTGATCCATGCAAAACCAGGTCCAATCTGTGATTTTATCATATCTGCATTGTGATGGCCCTCATGATTTCTATCTCGTTTCATAAAGATCTTTTCCATTAAACTGAAGTTATTACTCGGCAATAGTACTTTTATCGAATCTACAGTACATCATTTATTTTAAAAGGAAGTATGGCCGAGTAATAACTTCAGTTCAATTGAAAAGGATCCGGTTCTAATTTCTTCAGATTATTGGTAGACTGAAGATAAATCTACAACACTTATTATAAAATAGTTGCCTTATCACCGAGCAATGACTCTTGTTCAATCAAAAGGATTCAGTTCAGATTTCTTCCAATTATCGAGAGATTTCTAGACAAATCTACAACATTTATTTTAAGACGGAGGTAATATCATAGTAATATGGAAAGGATCAGAGCCGAAACGCAGCATGCTCCCATTCATTATCTAGCTCCCGCTCACCAACCCACGCTAAACAAATAAATACGAGCTCCATCGATCACGCTATCTCCCGTCACCAACAAAGAAACCATGACGACCAGCCGCAGCGCGCCGCTCCTCTTCGTGCTCGCGCTGCTGGCCGCCGGCGTGCAAGCCGCTCCCGCCGCCGCCGCCGCGGCTGCAGCGCCGATGGACACGGTGGCCGATTCCTGCGACCTGATCCGTGACTTCGTGAACTACACCTTCTGCGTGACCGCGCTGCGGTCCGCCGGCCCGGGTGCGTCGACGGCGGACCGGCACGCGCACCTCCTCATCGCGGCCGACCTCGCCGTGGCGCGCGGGGAGTCGGCGCGAGACGCCGCGGACACGATGGCTCGCGTGGAGCGCGACCCGGCTGCGCGCGACGGGCTGGAGGCGTGCGCCTTCCTGTACAGGGCGTCGTCGGTCCCGGCGCTGCGGTTCCTGCGCGGGTACGCGGCGGTGAGCGCGTGGGGCAGGGCACGGGAGCTGCTCCAGCTCACGGGGCAGGCCGGCTTCGGGTGCGACGCGGCGCTCGACGAAGCGCCGCAGGCCAAGGGGAGGATGGCGGCGGCGAACAAGGAGTTCCAACAGCTCGACGCCATGACCACGGCGCTGTTCAACAAGATCGCCAACGGGATGTCGTAGGCTGTAGATGACATGGCGCCAGCGGAATGGTGACGTGGTTCGTCGTCAATAAATTTAGCAAATCTTTCAGTGAAACAACATGAAACACTTGAATTTTTAGCAAGGTAAACACCAGATCAAAGCAAAGTGGTGTAGGTAAAATTCATGATCGAAACAATGAGGAATTATGTCGATTACATTAGAGCAATTCATTCTAATTTCTTAGCTATTCTTAAAGGAAAACGCTTCCGTTCTCTCGACCGAAAGCCAGAAAATCGGTCCCTCTCGCGCACGCCTCGGCACCTCC
Organism: Lolium multiflorum; assembly: GCA_030979885.1. Lineage (NCBI taxonomy): Eukaryota > Viridiplantae > Streptophyta > Magnoliopsida > Poales > Poaceae > Lolium > Lolium multiflorum. The sequence goes on from CM061751.1 coordinate 17,320,410, forward strand.
TTCGCTTGCCCTGAAATCATCTGGCCCACTAGCTGGCGCTACATGACGGCCCATTAGTCCGCTTGCTTGCGCAGCCCGTAACTTCCTCCAAGCCTGTTTTGATAAAAGAAAGAAGCTCGGTACAGTCCTGCAACCTGCAACGCTCCTGCTTATATTTCTTGGTAGCTTCTTTATTTTTGCTGAAAACACATGATTTTAATGTGTTAATGGTTGGGACTATCTATTGCACATTCAGTTGTTTTTCTTTTCACCAACACTCGAAAAAAATAGAACAATAAGATTGTTTCCCTCCTTCCACCACTTCTGTCATTCCCTTTATTAATTCCGAACGGGAATCTGCAGGTCTTTTCTTCCATGTCCCTATCTACATCTCCCGTGAGAAAACGCACATATGTGGTACTGTACCTGCAAATAACCAATACGAAGAGGAAAATTAGTCTTACTCCCCTAGAAACTAACGTACTTACACTGGATTTACATGTGATTTACGGAAAACCTGATGTATTTACAATGGTATCTTACGGGAAAACTCATGTTTTATAGTGGATTTACATGAGATTGACGAAAAAACTCATGTATTTACAGCGCGGGAAAACTCATGATTTGTGGTTTTACAGTGGTTCATACAGTGGTATTTCTGAAAAACCCCATGTATTTTCATTTGTATTTACAGTAGAACTTACAGTGACATTTTGGGAAAACTCATGTATTTACAGTGGTATTTACGAGAAAACTCATGTATTTACGTTAGAACTGACAGTGGAATTTACAAAAAAAAAAGAATGATGTATTTACAGTGGTTTTATAGTGGTACATGCAGTGGTACTTATGGAGATAAACTCATGTATTTTCATTTGTATTTACGTAGCATTTACAGTGGTATTTACAAAAAAACCTCATGTATTTACAATTGTATTTACGAATAAAACTCATGTAAATACCATAGTAAAAAAATGAACATTTCTTTAAAAGCAGCGAACTCATAATCAAAATGACTTCCCTATGGTTTGGAATTGCAAAATGAACATTTCATTAAAATTTGAAAAAAAAGAGAAAAGGTTTGGAGACACACGCCATGCAAAATCACTGAATCATCATTCATTAAGCAAAACTTCCGTACATGAATATGGCAACATGAGAGGTTCCAGTGATGCGAGTCCTAGTGCTACTGATCTGTGCTTGCTTAGCCTAAACAGAGAAGAATGGTCTCGCCCAAACCTCATGGCACCGAACGGAAAAGAAACTGGAGACTGACCGAACGCACAAAGAATTTGATTGTTGCCGAATTGAAAAACACTCGGTTGTTAAATAGCAAAAGTGTAATGGTTTGTTACTTTTTTTAACATAGATTTTTTTTTGTAAATGAACCTGGAGAAAAAATCATGTGCTGTAAACAGCCAATATTTTTGTTGTTTTTTATTATTGACTATTGTTGTAAACAACCAACATTTTTATTGGAATTTTTTTGTTGATTTTATTGTCGCCAATAACCAAGTGATTTTTTTTGTAATCGATGGTGATTTTTGTTTGAATAGATATCAATTTTTATTGTAATTCAATATGTAGAAAGTTAATTCTTGCTTGACCAATTTTCACTGATGGTGGATTTTTGTTGTAATCGCTTGCGTTTTTTGTTAATATTACTAGCTGTTTTTGTTGTAAATCAATCTACGGCAAAAAAATGTTGTTTTAACCACTTTATTGTAGTATTCCTTTTTATTCCATATTTTTGTTGCAATAGTAATTTTTTATTGTATGCGGGATGATTTATTTTTGTTGTCATACCCTCTGGCCTAGGGGTAAATCAGCACTGTGGCATATTTGTTGTAATTATTAGGAAGTTACGTGGCCAAATAGATATACTCCCTCTGTTTCATTCTATAGTGCTTATAGTTTTTTGGCACGGAAGTTAACGCAAGAGTATTTTTTACACAAGACTCCCTGGCTGAACGATTTGAGATCGGACTAAAATTAGGGAAATCGATAACTTCCTAACTTATCATAACAAATCCCAGAAATCTGTCTAGTTGACTCTCCATATATGTGCAGCCAGGTTTAATTAAAGAAAGAAAAAACATTGCTTCCTAAATCTAAGCAATCTTTGGGGCCATGCATTAAGAATCTCAAATAATTGTTTCCTATTTTGTATGGATTTTTTTTCATGTGTGTCGTGTGGGAGTTGACCGGCGGAGGGGGGTAATTGGAAAAAGCCAAGCTACAGCCTTATATTGTGAAACAAATGCCAAAAATCTATAGGCACTATAGAAAGGAACTGAGGGAGTATATGTTAGTTTTACTGGAAAGATTGGGACTCCGAGTTAATTTACAAAAAACCGAGGGGTCCAAACAAAAAACTGCGTCGCGGCTTGCTGTGATCGTCGGATCGCGATCCTACGGTGCGGACTGCAACCGATTTTTAGCATCCTATCTGGAGACCGACGGCCAGCGCTTCCCATTCTTAAATGTGGTCTAAAACCTATAAGCCACGACTTACAATGGTTTATAAAGGTTGTTGGACCTCCAACATAGGGTTGGGGTCGAAATCAATTATATCTCTAAATTTTCTAACTAGACAAATACTATATTTGAAAACTGGTAGAAAACAACAATCAAATTGTTTCAGTCATCATGGCCTGTACGTGACGAAACGCTATGTGAGGGCTTACCCATTGGGAAGAAATGGGAATTATATTTCCAAAAATTACTTATTTTCCTGAGTTAGAGTTGGTATGGAGAAACCATGTCCGTTTCAAATTAAAAGCTTTTGTCTGTCCGATAGAAATAATAACTTCTAACTTCAAGAATTATTTTGAATCCGAGTTGGAGATGATATTTTCTTGTTTGCAGATGCCTCCCTTCCCACATGATGGCGCCACTTCCTCCCACACCTCCCTCGTGCTCGCCATCTTTATCATCCGAGTTGGAGATAAGCTTCTTCTCTTCGTGCCCCTACCCCGGGGAACGCTAAACCTATCCCCTCAGCCCCACCCAGCATATCCTTCTCAGGATATCCCTTCCAGCATATCCAATTTCAAACATCTCCTCCTTTGAACCATCATGGATGGATACGATGTTGCGGATCCCAAGGTCATGGATTCAAGATCCGGGACATCAGGATTACGAGGAATGGGTTCAATTTGCCCGAACCCGATCTGAGTTTGTTTGTGCTCTAGCAAGATGGATTTGGTGGGTGAGCCTGAATGATGAACATCGATGCCTCACTAGTTGAAAAGAGGGCTTCCATACCACCCCATTAGTCTCCAAACATTTTGAACCGGGACTAAAGACCCACCCCATTAGTCTCCAAACATTTTGAACCGCGACTAATGGGGTCTTTAGTCCCGGTTCTGCAGGGGAACCGCGACTGAAGCTCTGGGCCCAACGGCCTCGGTCGACAGCTGGTGTACGGGCGGACCTTTAGTCGCGGTTGGTCTGGCCAACCGCGACTAAAGGCCCACCACTATAAATACTGCTGCAGCACACTTGGCTTGTGTGTGTGAGCAACTTGGTGTTCCACTTCTATTCACAAGGGGTGGTGGGTTTGGCTTTGATCCTCTTATGCACAAGAGGTGTTCGATGAAATGCCCGAGAGCATGATGCCACTTGTGTTAACATAAAACAAACATGATATCAAGTGTCCGAGCCACACTTAACCTTTCTCATTTATTTTTTCTCCTTGATCGCAGTTAGCAACTTGAATCTTTCACGTGTCATTGATAAATATGCATGTGTGTAGTTCATAGTTTAATTTATATTATTTCTAGCTAGTTAGTTTAACAAATGCATGATGATTAATTATATACTTTATATAATAATAATGCAGACGAATCGGCAATGAATGTACGATAACCGACTCTGTGACGAGTTCATTACGGGTTTGAATGATTTCCTCGTTGTGGCTAATGCGAACAAGCATGTGGGTTTTGTTATATGTCCATGTGCTGACTGTAAGAATCAGAAGGGTTACTCTTCCTCAAGAGTCGTTCACATGCACCTGCTTCGGCACGGTTTCATGCCAAGCTATTATTGTTGGACTAAGCATGGAGAAAGAGGGGTTAGAATGGAACAAAATGAAGAAGGGGCTGATGACAACTATCCTGATCATTTCGGTGATACTTTCATGGAGGATGCTGAAGGAGGAGAAGCGAAGGGGAAGGTGAAGAAGAGGCACGTGATGAGCCCGCTGATGATCTTGGTCGGACCATTGCTGATGCACGGAGAGGCTGCGAAACTGAAAAGGAGAGGGAGAATTTGGATAGCATGTTAGAGGATCACAAAAACTCGTTGTACCCAGGATGCGATAATGGTCTGAAAAAGCTGGGCCGCACACTGGATTTGCTGAAATGGAAGGCACAGGAAGGTCTATCTGACTTAGGATTTAAAAAGTTTCTGAAAATGATGAAGAATATGTTTGCAAAGAATAACGAGTTTACCGCCAGTACGTACGAAGCAAAGAAGGTTGTCTGCCCTCTAGGTTTAGAGGTTCAGAAGATACATGCATGCATTCACGACTGCATCCTCTACCGCGGTGAATACGAGAATTTCAATGAATGCCCGGTATGCACGCATTGCGTTATAAGATCGGAGATGACCCTGGTGACGTTGTTAAGGGCGAGAAACCCAGGAAGAGGGTTCCCGCCAAGGTGATGTGGTATGCTCCTATAATACCACGGTTTAAACGTCTGTTCAGGAACAAAGAACATGCCAAGTTGTTATGATGGCACAAAGAGGACCGTAATTTGGACGGGGAGTTGAGACACCCCGCTGATGGAACATAGTGGAGAAAGATCGACAGAGAGTTCAAAGATTTTGCAGGTGACGCAAGGAACTTAAGATTTGGTCTAAGTACAGATGGCATGAATCCTTTTGGCGAGCAGAGCTCCAGCCATAGCACCTTATAAAAAAATAGTTCTATATTGCAACTTATAATAGAAAGAAGTATATTGCAACTTAAAAAAATAGTTCTATATTACAACTTATAAAAATAGTTCTATATTTTAATTAATGAAGACTCTAAAAATAAAAATAAATTTAGTGTAAAATTAAAAATAGTTCTATATTATAACTTATAAAAATAAGTTCTATATGTTAATTATTAATGTTGTTAATTGTTACAGCAGTCGCCGGAGTCTCCCCCGGGCCCTTGCAGCCTTCGCCGCAGCAGTCGCCGATGCCTCGCCGCCCTCGTCGTAGAGCCGCCCGCTTGCAGAGCGCCGCCGCCCTCGCCGCCCTCTCTCTCTGGTTCTCGCAGCAGAGCAGGTAATGCGTGCCCTCCTCGCCGCCCTTTCCTCGCCGCCCTATCCGCTGCTCTCGCTGCCGTTCGGAGTAGTTCCTTTACTTAATTAGTTTTTACTACATGTCTTCAGGAGTGACATATGGCGGACGATGGAGACCCAATTTTGGAAAACTATGATCCGAAAGCTGAAGCACATATAAACGCCATCATAAATGGTGATATTCTTTATGTGCCGGAAGAAGATGAAGAAGACGATGTTTCTTCTTATCTAAACCTTGACGGTGAAGTTGAATGTCAAGGTGATGAAGAAGGCATGGACATTGTTGATACGTTTGCCGGAGGGCAAACAACAAATGATGATCTCGAATTGCAAGCAACCACCTCCGGCGAGGTATATATATACATTGAGCCTCTGGTGATACAAATTTACTGATTTGAATAAATATGTATTAACGCGACTCTCTTTATTTTTTTAGCCCTCTGGATCGTCAAGAAAATCGAGTACAAAGCCGTGTGGCAAATCCCAAACGATGAAACCTGGAGAAACATTGACCATCGATGTTGTCGATGAACAAGGCAGGACGTTGGAGCCTAAAAAGCAGTATACAAAGTTTATCAACCAATGCAGAGTGGTTGCTAGAGATAACCTCTCGATCACCCTCCATGAATGGAAGGAGCCAAAGAAGGCACGTGTTCGTTTTACTTTTGTCGACAAGAGAATGAAAAAGGATTGTTGGAGAAAACTTATGGAGCATTTCATTCTACCTCCGGAATACAACAAACACGATGAAGAGGGTCACGTGATTCCCGGTGGACGCGAGAGGGGGAGGCTAGTCAAAGAGTTCGCTCTCAAGAAGATGGGCGAAGCATTCCGGAACTTCAAGAAATATTTAGCCCGTGACTATGTCACGAAGAAGAAGACTTCGGATTTCAAAGGACAGTATGCGAGACAGAAAGATGAGTGGCCCGAATTTGTGAAGCAAAAGCAATCGGAGCATTTCAAGGCCATATCGGAAAAAAATAAGGCAAATGCGGCTAAGAAAGAGTAGAATCTTATTATGGGGCTAGGAGGATACCGCACTTCGGAGCCTAAGTGGGAGAAGATGGAGAACAGCCTGAGGGAGCGAGGAATCCCTTTAGGTACAGAGGGATGGGACCCAAGGGCCAAAAGCTGGTGGTACGGGCATGGGGGATCGCTAGACCCGGAGACAGGGAGGTGTGTTCACCGGAAGAAAGTGTTTACTCCCTCCGCCGCCCTTATTTCCGTAATGGCCGATGCTCAAGCGGGGAAGATCAAGGTCAACAGAGAGAACGACCCGCTGACAATAGCCCTCGGGAATCTTGAACACCCAGGACCGGTACGAGGCAAAGACGTCATTCCGTGGAAAGAAAGGTTTCCCCAGGACAATGGCCCGTACAGTTACAAAAGCCGTAAGAGAAAGACGGAACGAGCTGCAGATCGTATGGGGATGATGGAAAGCGAACTATTTGAGGTGAAGCAGATGGTGCGGGAACTAGCAAAAGACAGATCGGAAGGGCCACATGAAGATCATGCAGCGGATGTCGGAAGCTAGCAGCGGAGAAGCAGCGTGGCTTCCACGGAGGCCTCGACTGGTGCTAATTCACCCTTGGCCCCGCCTGGTGCTAATGCACCGATCGATGGTGCAGGAGCCTCTCTACCCCGTGGACGATGTACATGACAGTATGAAAGAATGTGAGCTGTATCAGCCAATGAGGAACATTTCCTGGAAGGTGGCGATCGGCACCGCTTTACGTTGTAAACCTGGAGCACTCCACCACGGCAATCCCATTCCAGCTGGCTATGCTCGTGTCACGGTGGATGACGTATTCGAAGGGTATGAGGACCTGGAGATTAACTATGCTACACCTGAAGGGGTTGTGAGACTTGGAGATGTCAAGCGCCAAATCATTCTATGGCAAAAGAAGGACATCAAGTTTCCAGGCTCGACGCCAAGGCCACCGACCCCGAGGAATCACCCAACAAGTCCACCCCCTCCGGTGGTGGTGGTGCACCTACACCTCCATCACGTGAGCCGACTCCGCCAGCCAATCCACCTCCGGCAGGTAAGCAGCCGCTGCCCCCCAGTCCACCTTCAGCGGGTACGCTGCCACCTAGTCCACCTCCGGCGAAGAAGCAGAAGATGGGGGTTACGGAGGACAGCAAGGCAACCCCCTCCTGGCCTATTAACCCGGAGCTTTATGTACCTAAGACCACAAGGGTACCAATGCCATCACTGAAGCCTCTCCTCCCGAGACCTTGGGAAGCTACTGTGGAGGAAAATGAGGCGGCTGCGGCTGCTCACCATGAGAAATGGAAGGCGTAAGTCAAGGCGAAAAAGCCCAAGCCGGTATATACTGAGAAGCAAAAGAAGTGGGTTAAGGATTTTATGACGACACCGTCCCAAATCCAGCAGAATCTGCCAAATGACTATGGACATGAATTTCTTAGGCAATAATCATTATTGGAAAAAGCCTTGGCGGAGAAGAAAGCAGCAAGTAAAAAATGCGGGAGACAAGTTTCCCAGCTCAGGGAACAGAAAAAACAATTGATCCCCCCGCTCATAGTGGAAGCCGGTCCTTCCGTTACGACTTTCTTCAGAGCCGATATGGATAAGGACATGGAACTATTGGACCCCGCTATCCTAGCAGCTGCTAGAGCACAACAAATGGCTGTAACGTCGGCCAAAGAAAGAGCAGCCGAGTTCAGTATGACTCTTCATGCATTGTTAGGCATTGAGGATGCGCCAATAAATGAGGTAGCATTTACATATGTACCGAATGGGCCTCTCTTCGAGCCTGCAGGGCAGGTTTACCAACACAAATGCAAAATCTGCTACTCTGTGATACGTCTCCGACGTATCGATAATTTCTTATGTTCCATGCTACTTTATTGATGATACCTACATGTTTTATGCACACTTTATGTCATATTCGTGCATTTTGGAACTAACCTACTAACAAGATGCCGAAGTGCAGTTCTGTTTTCTGCTGTTTTTGGTTTCAGAAATCCTAGTAACGAAATATTCTCGGAATTGGACGAGTGCCTTGAGTTCCTATTTTGCCGGAAGCATCGAGAACGAGAGCCGCCGGAGGAGGGCCCTATGGGCCCCAGATGATAGGGTGGCGCGCGAGGGCTGGGCCGCGCCACCCTATGGTGTCGTCGCCCCTTCGCCCTTCCGACTCCGCCTCTTCGCCTATTTAAAGGTCCCGACCTAAAAACCCCCGGAAAAAGCCACGGTGCGAAACCTTCAGGCCGCCGCCATCGAAGCCAAGATGGGGGACATGAGTCTGTTCCGGCACCTGCCGGACGGGGAAGTGCCCCCGGAAGGCTTCTCCATCGACACCGCTGCCATCTCCACCGCCATCTTCATCACCGCTGCTGCTCCCATGAGGAGGAGTAGTTCTCCATCGAGGCTCGGGGCTGTACCGGTAGCTATGTGGTTCATCTCTCTCCTATGTGCTTCAATACAATAATCTCATGAGCTGCCTTACATGATTGAGATTCATATGATGATTGTAATCTAGATGTCATTGTGCTAGTCAAGTGAGTTTTACTTATGTGATCTCCGGAGACTCCTTGTCCCACGTGTGTAAAGGTGACAGTGTGTGCACCGTGTGGGTCTCTTAGGCTATATTTCACAGAATACTTATTCACTGTTATGAATGGCATAGTGAAGTGCTTATTTATATCTCTTTATGATTGCAATGTGTTTTGTATCACAATTTATCTATGTGCTACTCTAGCAATGTTATTAAAGTAGTTTTATTCCTCCTGCATGATGTAATGGTGACAGTGTGTGCATCCGTGTTAGTACTTGGTTTATGCTATGATCATGATCTCTTGTAGATTGCGAAGTTAACTATTGCTATGATAATATTGATGTGTATTATTCCTCCTACATAAGCATGAAGGTGACAGTGTGCATGCTATGCTAGTACTTGGTTTAGTCGTATTGATCTATCTTACACTCTAAGGTTATTTAAATATGAACATTGAATTGTGGAGCTTGTTAACTCCGGCATTGAGGGTTCGTGTAATCCTACGCAATGTGTTCATCATCCAACAAGAGAGTGTAGAGTATGCATTTATCTATTCATTATGTGATCAATGTTGAGAGTGTCCACTAGTGAAAGTCTAATCCCTAGGCCTTGTTCCTAAATACTGCTATCCTGCTTGTTTCTTGTTTCTGCGTTACTACTGCTGCGTTACTACGCATGTTTACTTCTGCAATATTACTACCATCAAGCCATGAGCTATTTTAGCGCCATACTCTGCTCATATTCATTCATACCACTTGTATTTCACTATCTCTTCGCCGAACTAGTACACCTATTAGGTGTGTTGGGGACACAAGAGACTTCTTGCTTTGTGGTTGCGGGTTGCATGAGAGGGATATCTTTGACCTCTTCCTCCCGAGTTCGATAAACCTTGGGTAATCCACTTAAGGGAAACTTGCTGCTGTTCTACAAACCTCTGCTCTTGGAGGCCCAACATGTCTACAAGAATAGAAGCACGTAGACATCAAGCACTTCCAGCGCCGTTGCCGGGGAGGAAAGGTAAAAGGCACTCATACTCCGGTTTAACAGTACTTTTCGGCGCCATTGTGTGTGTGCTCGAAGCTATTTCCTTTAGACTCTACAATTGCGACATTTGGTTTCTTGTTTACACTAGTTAGGCATAATGGACAACAAAGAGCTTCTTATTCTATTTCCTGATTTAAGACATGGATGGTTTGATGCGAAAATTAAAAAACCCATGGAACATATTAATATGAATGCTTTGAACACCATTGTTGTTAATGATATGGAAAATTCTAAGCTTGGGGAAGCTGGTTTTGATGAGCATGATATTTTTAGTCCCCCAAGCATTGAGGAGAAAATTTACTTTGATGATACTTTGCCTCCCATTTATGATGATTATAATGATAGTAGTCTTTTGTTACCACCTGTTATGGAGGATAAATTTGATTATGATTACAATATACCTCCTATATTTGATAGCTACTTTGTTGAATTTGCTCCCACTATAATTAATAAGAATGACTATGCTCATGTTGGGAGTAGTAATTATTTTATGCATGAGACTCATGATAAAAATGCTTTATGTGATAGTTATATTGTTGAGTTTGCTCATGTTGCTACTGAAAGTTATTATGAGAGAGGAAAATATGGTTGTAAAAATTTTCATGTTACTAAAACACCTCTCTATGTGCTGAAATTTTTGAAGCTACACTTGTTTTATCTTCCTATGTTTGTTACTTTGCTCTTCATGAACTTGTTTATTTACAAGATTCCTATGCATAGGAAGCATGTTAGACTTAAATGTGTTTTGAATTTGCCTCTTGATGCTCTCTTTTGCTTCAACTTCTATTTCTTGCGAGTGCATCATTAAAACTGCTGAGCCCATCTTAATGGCTATAAAGAAAGAACTTATTGGGAGATAACCCATGTGTTTATTTTACTACAGAAATTTTTGTTTTGTTGAGTCTTGGAAGTTGTTTACTACTGTAGCAACCTCTCCTTATCATGTTTTTGTGCCAAGTAAAGTTTCTATGTTAAAGTTGATGTTATATTTGGGATCGCTGCGCAGAAACAGCATTGCTGTCTGTCACGAATCTGGGCACAGGTCTCTGTAGAAAATTCGAAAAAATCTGCCAATTTACGAGCGTGATCCTCAGATATGTACGCAACTTTCATTAGTTTTGAGTTTTCCATTTGAGCAAGTCTGGTGCCATATTAAAATTCGTCTTTACGGACTGTTCTGTTTTTGACAGATTCTGCCTTTTATTTCGTATTGCCTCTTTTGCTATGTTGGATTCATTTATTTGATCCATTAATGTCCAGTAGCTTTATGCAATGTCCAGAAATGTAAACAATGATTGTGTCACCTCTTAACATGTGAATTTTTGATTATGCACTAACCCTCTAATGAGTTTGCTTGAAGTTTGGTGTGAAGGAAGTTTTCAAGGGTCAAGAGAGGAGTATGATATACTATGATCAAGAGGAGTGAAAGCTCTAAGCTTGGGGATGCCCCGTGGTTCATCCCTGCATATTTCAAGAAGACTCAAGCGTCTAAGCTTGGGGATGCCCAAGGCATCCCCTTCTTCATCAACAAAGTTCCTCCCCTGAAACTATATTTTTATTCGGTCACATCTTATGTATTTTACTTGGAGCGTACGTGTGCTTTTGTTTTTGTTTTGTTATCTTAGTTCTCTGAATAAGTTCATCCTTGTGTGGGAGAGAGACACGCTCCGCTGGTTCGTATGAACACATGTGTTCTTAGCTCATAATATTCATGGCGAAGTTTCCTCTTCGTTAAATTGTTATATGGTTGGAATTGAAAAATGCTACATGTAGTAATTGGTAAAATGTCTTGGATAATGTGATACTTGGCAATTGTTGTGCTCATGTTTAAGCTCTTGCATCATATACTTTGCACCTATTAATTAAGAAATACATAGAGCTTGCTAAAATTTGGTTTGCATAATTGGTCTCTTTAAGGTCTAGATAATTCTAGTATTGAGTTTTGAACAACAAGGAAGACGGTGTAGAGTCTTATAATGTTTACAATATGTCTTTTATGTGAGTTTTGCTGCACCGGTTCATCCTTGAGTTTGCTTCAAATAACCTTGCTAGCCTAAACCTTGTATCGAGAGGGAATACTTCTCATGCATCCAAAATACTTGAGCCAATATTCATGCCATTTGTGTCCACCATACCTACCTACTACATGGTATTTCTCCGCCATTCCAAAGTAAATTGCTTGAGTGCTACCTTTAAACAATTCAAAAGTTATTACCTCTTATTTGTGTCAATGTTTTATAGCTCATGAGGAAGTATGTGGTGTTTATCTTTCGATCTTGTCATTTACTTTTGACAAACTTTCACAATGGACTAGTGGCTTCATCCGCTTATCCAATAATTTTGCAAAAAGAGCTGGCAATGAGGTTCCCAGCCTCAATTAATTAACTTGCATTAATAATTCTCTTCACATGTTTCGCTCTGATCTATCAGTAAGCAACTTAAATTTGCAAATAGACACTCCTCCATGGTATGTGAATGTTGGAAGGCACCGAGGATTCGGTTAGCCATGGCTTGTGAAAGAAAAGGTTGGGGGAGTGTCATCTAATAAATAAAACTAAAGTACATGTGTAAACAAAAGAGAAGAGGGATGATCTACCTTGCTGGTAGAGATACCGTCCTTCATGGGAGCCGCTCTTGAAAGTCTGGTTGATGAGGGGGTTAGAGTACCCGCTACCATTCGTTGACAACAACAAACACTTCTCAAAACTTTATTTTTATGCTCTCTTTATGTTTTCAAAATCAAAGCTCTAGCACAAATATAGCAATCGATGCTTTCCTCTTTGAAGGACCATTCTTTTACTTTTATTGTTGAGTCAGTTCACCTATCTCTCTCCACCTCAAGAAGCAAACACTTGTGTGAACTGTGCATTGATTCCTACATACTTGCATATTGCACTTATTATATTGCTTTACATTGACACTATCCATGAGATATATATGTTATAAGTTGAAAGCAACCGCTGAAACTTAATCTTCCTTTGTGTTGCTTCAATGTCTATACTTTAAATTATTGCTTTATGAGTTAACTCTTATGCAAGACTTATTGATGCCTGTCTTGAAAGTGCTATTCATGAAAAGTCATTGCTTTATGATTCAGTTGTTTACTCATGTCATTACCATTGTTTTGATCGCTGCTTTCATTACATATGTTTGCAAATAGTATGATCAAGATTATGATGGCATGTCACTTCAGAAATTATCTTTGTTATCGTTTTACCTGCTCGAGAACTAAGGGGATGCTGATACGTCTCCGACGTATCGATAATTTATTATGTTCCATGCTACTTTATTGATGATACCTACATGTTTTATGCACACTTTATGTCATATTCGTGCATTTTGGAACTAACCTACTAACAAGATGCCGAAGTGCCGTTCTTTCTTTGTTTTGGTTTTGAAATCCTAGTAACGAAATATTCTCGGAATTGGACGAAATCAACGCCCGGGTTCCTATTTTGCACGGAAGCATCAGAACACCCGAGCGCTAGAGGAGGGCCCTGGGCCCGGATGATAGGGTGGCGCGGCCAGGGCTGGGCCCGCGCCACCCTATGGTGTCGTCGCCCCTTCGCCCTTCCGACTCCGCCTCTTCGCCTATTTAAAGGTCCCTGACCTAAAAACCCCGACGGAAAAAGCCACGGTACGCGAAACCTTCCAGAGCCGCCGCCATCGCGAAGCCAAGATCTGGGGGACAGGAGTCTCGTTCCGGCACCTGTCGGACGGGAAGTGCCCCGGAAGGCTTCTCCATCGACACCGCTGCCATCTCCACCGCCATCTTCATCACCATTGCTGCTCCCATGAGAGGGAGTAGTTCTCCATCGAGGCTCGGGGCTGTAGGGTAGCTATGTGGTTCATCTCTCTCCTATGTGCTTCAATACAATAATCTCATGAGTTGCCTTACATGATTGAGATTCATATGATGATGCTTGTAATCTAGATGTCATTGTGCTAGTCAAGTGAGTTTTACTTATGTGATCTCCGGAGACTCCTTGTCCCACGTGTGTAAAGGTGACAGTGTGTGCACCGTGTGGGTCTCTTAGGCTATATTTCACAGAATACTTATTCACTGTTATGAATGGCATAGTGAAGTGCTTATTTATATCTCTTTATGATTGCAATGTGTTTTGTATCACAATTTATCTATGTGCTACTCTAGCAATGTTATTAAAGTAGTTTTATTCCTCCTGCACGATGTAATGGTGACAGTGTGTGCATCCGTGTTAGTACTTGGTTTATGCTATGATCATGATCTCTTGTAGATTGCGAAGTTAACTATTGCTATGATAGTATTGATGTGTATTATTCCTCCTACATAAGCATGAAGGTGACAGTGTGCATGCTATGCTAGTACTTGGTTTAGTCGTATTGATCTATCTTACACTCTAAGGTTATTTAAATATGAACATTGAATTGTGGAGCTTGTTAACTCCGGCATTGAGGGTTCGTGTAATCCTACGCAATGTGTTCATCATCCAACAAGAGAGTGTAGAGTATGCATTTATCTATTCTGTTATGTGATCAATGTTGAGAGTGTCCACTAGTGAAAGTCTAATCCCTAGGCCTTGTTCCTAAATACGCTATCTTTGCTTTTCTTGTTTTTTCTGCTGCGTTACTGCATGTTTACTTCCTGCAATATTACTACCATCAAGCTGCACGCCAGCGAGCTATTTTGGCGCCATACTCTGCTCATATTCATTCATACCACTTGTATTTCACTATCTCTTCGCCGAACTAGTACACCTATTAGGTGTGTTGGGGACACAAGAGACTTCTTGCTTTGTGGTTGCGGGGTTGCATGAGAGGGATATCTTTGACCTCTTTCTCCCGAGTTCGATAAACCTTGGATAATCCACTTAAGGAAACTTGCTGCTGTTCTACAAACCTCTGCTCTTGGAGGCCCAACACTGTCTACAAGAATAGAAGCACCCGTAGACATCACTCTGGTACAAGGATTTCATAAGAAATAAGGTCGGCAAAGAATATATTTATGCGGAAGTTAGAGAGGAGCATCACTTCAAACAGTACTATGTACAAGTTCATATGAGTGAATTGTTCCAGTTGTTCAATCTGCGCCGCTCAACAAATCTATCCTGAGTTGCTATGTTCTGTAAGTGATTTATTTCTAGAATTAAATATCTACCTCATCTCGTTAATTGCCTGCACTATATTGTTCTAACTATATTCTTGTGTGCAGAATGAAGCTTGGGGAATGCAAAAGAAGGAACATCCATGATGTTGGGTTTATTGACCCACATATCATTAATGGATATGTGTTAGAAAATCACCCCCAAGACATGGAGAGAGACATGTACAAGTTTCTTACAAAGCAAGAACTCAAAAGTGAAATTATATTTCCTTACCATTTTGCGTGAGTGTTTCTCTCTTGTGGACATTCTCTTTTGTTTACTCCATGTTATGTCTAAAGAGTTATGCATGACTGTGTATGTAACGTGTCCGCAGGTTCCACTGGATTCTGCTAATAATTCAATTTGACAACTTCAGAGTTGAAGTCATGGATTCTCTGAATATGGATCCAAAGCATTGCTCTGGCATAAGATTAATGCTGCAAAAGTAATTATTTTCAATCATTTGTGCACTATATCGGCATCTTTCGTTCATTTCCTGATATCAAGTAACTAATTACTCCCTTATTCATTTAATTTCTTTGCCCTGCAGGGTTTGAAAATGGTTCAAAGATAAAATAACCGGTGAATTCAAAGATCAGCTAAAATTTAGAAGGTTAGCTAATGTGAATAGTCAGCCACCGGGGACCAATCTATGTGGATATTATGTTTGTGAGTTCATCCGGGGACACACCTCTGAGCGGAGGGCTCGAGATATCAACTTGCGGAGGAATGACTTGCGGAAGAAGCTCGCTTCCGACAAATTCAAGAGGAATTAGCAGGATTTTTGATGAGGGAAGTCCTCCATCCTAATGGATAACACTATTACGAGGATGAAGAACTTCTAATGCCGTAAATTGTAGATGGAAACTTGTTTGAAGTTGTATATGGTCACCCGAGATTGAATATTATATATTCCTCTTGAATTCTTTTTGTTTGAAATTGTATATTCATATGCATCAACGTGTAACATATATATACTAGCGTAGAATATATGTACTGAAACTTCTTTGAAATTAAAATAAAACACAATATAAAATATAAAAGAAATGAAAACACAACAAAATGAAACCAGATTTAGAGGGGTTTAAACCCAAAACCTGCAGAGACCTTTAGTCCCGGTTGGTCACACCAACCGGAACTAAAGGTACTCCGCCCCGACGAACGTCTGCAGCCCACGTGGATGGGCCTTTAGTCGCGATTCGTAAGCAACCGCGACTAAATGGGGGCCTTTAGTCTCACATAATTAGTCCCGGTTGTGAATCCGGGACTAAAGCCCGTTACCAACCGGGACCGAAGCCTCTTTTTCTACCAGTGCCTCCACAGTTTATGGTTGGAGGTTATGGAAATTGAGATTTTTCTACGATGCATTTGGTATTTTGACACACAGCAAGTGTGTATGGTGTTTGTTGTGTACCTATGAGTGACATGTTCCAAAGATTCTTGATGTATGCAAGGTGACACTCTCATATTGAAAATGTGTTTATTTGTTGTTGTGTGGATTGTTCACCGATATTGTAGACTTTGGTATTTCATATTATTTGTATCAAGACAAGTCTTTATGAATTTGCTGCAACAAATAATTGCAATTTGTTACACAATCATAAATTTCTATTGCATGAGCCTATTAGAAATACTGCATCATTCCGTTAGAGTGGGAGAAAGAGGATTTTCCTTTTTGGTTTGGGTTGCTCATCAAGCATTTCACATGATAAAGGGGTTCATTTTCTTATGTATACGATACATCATACCTATATTTTAGTTGAGGTAAAGGGGCTCATTTTCTTATGTATACGGTCCTCAAGCCGCATTGATCCTCGTGAAGAGCTAAGAAGCATCTACTATAGCCTATAGGGTTTTGTTCCTTTTACAATCTAGCTTGTGAATAAGAAATTCATCGTCCTCGAATTATGATAACTTGTAACCGTGACTGTTTAAACATTGCGAAAAAGTATTGCATGCATGATTTGGTTTTTTTTTACACAGCGACGACCCCCCGTGCAGTCGATGATTTTTTTCCATTCGTGCAGGCGCGCCTCTCCTGCTGTCCGTAAAGCAAGGAATCACCTATATACAAACCGTCCATGACATAACCACGTTTTTATATATACTTATTCCTTATGTTTTTAGTACTCCTACAATATACATATACATTTTTTAAATAACAGTATATACATTAGTATGTACACCCAGGCCATCACTCTTCTATTTGGAAATTTTGCAGCACACCTCAAGCCGTACGTAGTAAATACAGTACGTACACAAGCATACACGACTCACACGAGGTACGCGGACTCGACAAGGCTCCGCCGTGCCGCCGGTCGTGCACGTCATTTCTGGCTTCTCGTGCTGTCAGATAAGTTGAGCAAATCGGTGAGCTCCTGAACGAGGGAAAGCATGCGCGAAACGTGACAGAGACCTGCTGCCACGCGTGAGTTTAACTTGCTTACCTGTGGCTCGACACGGCCATGTCGCTAGAGTGACGACGCTGGGCTAGGTGCTGCGTGGCAGATCCAGACCCAGCTGGATAACGGTACTGCGGCGGCGTGCCGTGTCCGTGGTGAGGGCAGGCGAACACCGCCGGGACAAGCGGGTACGGAGGCAGCATCACCGGCGCCGCCGGCGCCTGCCCACGCACGACGTCTCCCGCGGCCAGTGGCATGCACGACGGCGGCACCACGCCAGGCGGTGCCAGGATCGTCGCCGCCGTTGGCATCACGTACCCGTTGGCCGTCAGCACCTGCGGAGCGAAACGAATCAGCATCGAACAACATGGTCACAAAATGGTAGGTATAGGATGAACTTAATACTAAGATCATAGGTGACAACATGGGAAGGTACTGTTCTCAAGTTGACTAAGTAGAATTCTCTGAAATCCCAGTTAGTAACAGCCAGTCTCAGCCAATAATTACCACCCTCATCTTACGTACTTAATTAGCTTAATTACTGAGACTTTTCAAAATTCCTGTTAATCTATCGGAATGAGCAAAAGAGAAAGAAATTTCTCGGCACCAAATTAATTCATAATCATGATAATCCTAAATCCTGGTTGACTTTTCAAAAGAAAGAAAAATATGCAAGTGGAATACCTGCACCTGGTGCTGGAGTAATTTCACATACTGGATGAGCTCCTCCAAAGTCGAAGCCTTGTCAGTCTGATGGAAAAACATGTCATTACATACCGGTAGAAATTTGCGCATTCAGTAGATGCATATCGGAAGTAGCGCGCGCTAAGCTGCTCTTCATTTGCATGGTCTCTATTCTAGTCTCTAGACCTTCAGTAGTACAAGATTTTGACTACATTTTTAGTATCATACTTGTGGAAATGGAAACATATATACAAATCATGGCCAACACGGCATCGAAGTGTAAGGTGGTCTAGTTAGATTATTTTCGAAACTTTTGAAGCATAGATGAACCGACGACCTAAGTATATTTTACAGTACTTATTCAGAATCTGAAGTAAGCTAGGGTATATATGTGCAATTACCTTGTTGCACCTGGGCATGAGCTGCTGCAAAGTCCTCATCTTGTCGTTGATCTTGTCCCGTCGCCTCTGAGTGGATGCAAATAACGACATCGAATATACTCCATGCACACACGCGTATATATAGCATCTGCATGCATGTCTAAGTGCGCGCGTACCTGCTCCGTGGCCTTTCCGGAACAAGATCTTTTCCGCCCGCTGCTCCGCGAAGTATTATCGGCCGGCGTTCCGGCGGACATGACGCGGCGGTTCCCGAGGGCGGCGCCGGCGCCACTGCTGCAGCCTTGGATCGTGATGTCTCCCTCCGACTTGGTCGTCATCATCGTGGTGGTGGTTGTGGCGGCGATCTGTGGGTCAGAGGCCTCCTGCTGGAATACCTCGCAGAGCCACGACGCCATCTCGGCGTCGCCCGCCACCTCTTTGGCAGGAAGGTTCAGCGGTGTCTTTTCGTCAACGACGGAGCTCCCGGCGCCGGCATCGCCATGGTGCAGAAGCTCAAGCAGCTCGTGGCTGCAAAGTTGGGCCATGAGCACACTCCGCCCTGAACAATGCACAAAACCGAACAGCACTCACGTGAAGTTGTAGTCGTCGAGCGCGCGGAGTGAGCCGCCGTCGCGGCTTATTCCGGCGCCTAGGTACTCCGGCACCTTGCCGTCCATCTCTTCTGCCGGTGTTCTAGACTTCTAGAAGAAAAATGAAGCGAAGAAGAAGGAGACTCGGAGATCGATGATCGAGCTGGAGATCTCAAAAAGTGAAGTTATATATAGAATAAAGAGCTTGTTCGACCTGACCTAGCTAGGGCACGCGTACAACTACAAGTAGGGCTAGCACGAGCACAGTTTTGGCGGCGCGCGGCGGCTGTCGGCAGCCGCAGGCCAGGTCATCTCTGTGTGCAGCGCAAGGCGGTTTTGCTGTTCGTCGGCGGCAGCGGTATTTCAGCCTTCGGCCGTGTGGTGCATGGCGATCCCTGTCGATGGCGGTGTCGGCCGGCGGGCGCATCCGAATCGGTGGTCTGATTCGCCACATTCCGTTTTGTCGACGCACGAGGGTTCGAGTGGAGGAGACGACGCCGCGTACGTGGCTCCGCAAGCCAGCTTCGGATCTTCTGACAATATACGGCTTTAACTAGGCCGGCTAGGGTGGGACCGTGCCGTCGTGGACTGGCGCTTGCCTTCGTATCGAAGCAATGGTGGCCCGGATATGTTTCGGCCAACGGCCATGGTATGGCCTCAGATCAGCCCGACCCACGGACGACGACGACTTCATGGCGGCGTGGAAGGCCCAGGTGCGTAAACTCCTCGGCCCATTCCTTTCCGGTCAAACCGGATACAAGACGACGAATTCGTTAGCAAAGTCAATTCGATTTCCTTAGCATAGCATAGTGGCACTATCTTCCTTTCGAAAAATAGTGCTAGTATCTTAGCTAGTATCAGTGGCGGACCCAGGATGACAGCGCACCCCGAGCCAGCTTCATTATTATAGTAGCTACACCGGACAACAATGTCCAATGAAGCTACTGTGAAGCCTGGTTGTCGTTGTTGCGCCTGGATCTGCCCCTGGTTAGTATCATGCACTTGCTTCCACAAAAATACTATGTGGCAGCTAATTATGAAGGGGAGAAGAGATTAGGTGGATATGGTATCATAGCGCATATCACGAGAAAAATAAAGGGCAAACAAATATTATATACAAAGTTTCATTGAGATTACTATGATACTACTCCATGATACTATCTATAGATATTGTATCATATGCATGATAATAGTACATGATAGTACCTACTAATGGTCAGCCTTGGGAGCACTGAATAGCATGCATGCCCCAAGAACATGGCGGCATGCGTGTGGAATCGCAAGTTGATTAGGGTCCATCTTCAATCAAATTGGCATACATTTATTCAAAATTATAAGGCCTCAAGTATTTTTAAATAGTTAGAAATCATAAGTTATATTTTATTTATTTTACACTTCTTAACATATTTTTTTTCTATCTTTTCACTCATGCATGTAAAACTATTGATGCATGCAGTAATTAATGAGGAACTTATGAATTTTCTTGATTTTAATGAATTGGTCTCCTATCCTTAGGTTGGTCATAGTGCATAGTAATTTAGACGAATATCATGCAGTAATTAATGAGGGGGTATGTCACTAGTACTTCCTCTATCAAAAAATGGGATGCACATAATATTTAGATAAAGTTAAACTTCTTAAAGTTTGATCAACTATATAGAAAAAAGTGTGAATATTTATAATTTAAAATTAATATTTTTAGAACCATCATGAAATATATTTTCATATTATGTGCATATGAAATTTTAGATGTTGATATTTTTTGTATATAGTTGCTTAAACTTTAAAAAGTATAACTTTGACTGAAAACTATAGACATCCTAATTTGGGAAGGAGGGAGTACATGTTAATATCTTCATAGTGCAAAGTAACATCAATGTAGTATCATACTAGTTATCGGAAATTCAATTCGGCTCTTTGGTGCATTGCTCCCTCCACCCAAAAAATATATTTCTAATTGTCAAAAAAATTTAACAAAAAATTTCGCATGTACATCTCGACAATCTATGTCCGTTCGTGCAGTTTCATGAAAATCTGATATTTTTTGTGGTCGGTGTAAAAAAGATAAAATAAGTCTCACAAAAAACCTTATTTTTAGCACTAAATTTTGTCCTTTTTACACAGGTCAAACTACAAGTTGATTTTTCATGGAAAGACTTTCTGCGTGCTTAGCATGTCAAGATATACACGCGATTTTTTTGTTTGGAGTTTTTTGACATTTTAAAATATATCAAAATTGCAGTTCAAACTAAAGGGAGCATATGCACCCAGGAGCCAAAACACCACTCCCGTTAGTTATGTCATTTTATCTGCATCTCTCCTCTTTACCTACTGCTACATAAGTAAATTTTCTGAGTTGGATCCTAAGTTGCTACTAAAGTTACTTGCACTATAGCTAGTTTTATAAGGAATTTTACAATGGATGCCTTTTAGCGTTACATCCTAGATACTTTGTTGTTGTAGCGTGTAATTTAAGTAAGAAAGTATCTAATGCCTTCGTGGTTTCAAAATTTCAAAATTTTACTAGTGGCGCACCGCGCACCCTAAAGAGCTAGTAGTGGCGCATCTGGAGGGTATACTAGTGACGCACCACTGGTATTTAGATTACCCGTGCCGCACCACATGATGCACCATTACTAAAACTTAGAAGTGGTGTGATAGTAGTGACGCGCCTTGGTACCCCACTGGTAACAAACAAAAACAGGTGTGCCACTAATAGGCTTTTTTTTCTAGTAGTGTAGATGCAAATTCCTGTCATGGTCATCACATGCCGGACTTAGTGAATTCAACGCGAGCGTGTTCTTCCTTCTTGAAAGCTTTGTTGTGGAAGCATGAGGTAAATCGTATTTTTAAATTTTTATATAGTGTCATGGTTTATGGTTGTCCATTACATGTAATCTGCATGCTTGATAATTTGGCCCGGAGGGACCGAGAAGTTCTTTTCAAAATAAGCACTGCAAGCATGATGACCCACAAGTATAGGGGATCGAGTCGAGGGAACTAAAACCCAATTTATTGATTCGACACAAGGGGAGCCAAAGAATATTTGTAAGCCTTAACAACGGAGTTGTCAATTCAGCTGCACCTGGAAACAAACTTGCTCGCAATAGTTTATCAGTAGCAACAGTTTTATATAAGGTAGTGAAATATAAGCATAGTGTAATAAAGACAGAAGTAATGATTTTAGTAAACAGCATGATTAAAATACTATAGGCATAGGGATGGATGAACGGGCGCTGCATGGATAAGATAACTCATGTAATAATCAAGACTAGGCATTTGCAGATAATAATAAAACAGTATCCAAGTACTAAACAACCATACGCATGTGTTTCGTATATAGTCGTACGTGCTCGCAATGAGAAACTTGCACAACATCTTTTGTCCTACCAGCCGGTGGCAGCCGGGCCTCTAGGGAAACTACTGGTAATTAAGGTACTCCTTTTAATAGAGTACAGAGCAAAGCATTAACACTCCGTGAACACATGTGATCCTCATATCACAGTCTTCCCCTCCGGTTGTCCCAATTTCTGTCACTTTGGGGCCTCGGGTTCCGGACACAATATGTGTATACAACTTGCAGGTAAGATCATAAAACAATGAATATCATCATGAATCAATAACATGTTCAGATCTGAAATCATGGCACTCGGGCCCTAGTGACAAGCATTAAGCATAACAAGTTGCAACAATATCATAAAAGTACCAACAACGGATACTAGGCACTATGCCCTAACAATCTTATGGCTATTACATGAACAATCCCATCCAATCCCTACCATCCCCTTCAGCCTACAGCGGGGGAATTACTCACACATGGATGGGGGAATCATGGATGGTCGATGGAGAGGCGTCGGTGGCGATGATGGTGATGATCTCCTCCAATTCCCCGTCCCGGCAGGGTGCCAGAACGGAGTTTCTGATTGTCAACACCCGGATTTTTAAGTCCGGATGCCTATTATGTCATACATCGCAATCCCAGGAATATTGTTGTTGCGAGGCATAATAGTTAAGTATCACAGTCATTATTCATTACAACTCATAAAGTCTTACAAATTGGAATCACATGATCCATATTACACAAATAGTTGATCTAGCGATCAACGAACTGGTCAACGAACAAACATAAGTTCATAGCGGAAGCGTAAGATACAAAGACTCTATAGTCCACAGGCCAACGCTTGACGTTAGCAGACTCCTAGTTGTTGTAGACTTCCTGCTGACCGTCCTCCTCATCTGCTCATCTTCATAGTCCGGCCATTTGAATAGCCAGGGACACACCGTGAGTACTTGATGTACTCGCAAACTAATACTAGTGTAAGTGCTAACATTTCTAGTAAGGGGTGCTAAGCTCTAGTTTCTTTGCATAAAGCTAGTTTTAGTTCACAAGTATTTACTAAAGACTTATTCATATACTAACTAACTCAAGCGGGAACATTAGTGTCATTCCCACAACTCTGTTGTGTTTCAAAATACTCAAGTCACCATTCACCATTCATATCAACAGCATGATCAAATTCTAACACTGGAAACTGTATGGCCTTTCCAACCGTCCGTAACCGTGGACACGGCTATTCGAATAGATTTACACTCTGCAGAGGGTGCACACTTGTGCCACAACATTTGATTTCATCCGTCGGGATTTCCCCGAATCATCGTAACACAGTACGCGGATCATCAACCATAACCTTTCATTTACTAACCTTAGTATGAGCACCTCTCCCCATGAGCTTGGCCTCCCAGTGATGACCAACTGTCATCCTGGGAACTGGGCTTGGCCGTACCATTCACCTTCAATTCACATCATTCACCAACAACGGAGGCAGCCTCGGAATAACCCCCATGATGTGTGTTCAGAGGGAACTCATACTAAGATACATAAACTTCTAGTTAAGCCCTACCCATAATCAGGTATTGTGGGGGTACTCAATAATTGGAAAGGTATCGCATCCAAACCAATACTAGTTTTTAATCAAAAATCACCATCTTCTCTTGGTCATATTCACCTTCAAAAGTCATTTCAACATTTCACCACACATGTTCCCATCTAGAGTAGTCATGTTTAATTTAGCACTAGCATCTAAGGATGAGGGGTGCTGAGTAATTTGCTTTGCTCCTAGGCTAACTTTGATACTCTTGTACTAATCTAACATTTACCCTATGGAATTACGAATCAATAGTACAAAATAACAGTAAGTAAAACTTAAAGTAAAACTGGGAATTAGGTTCATAATATAAAGTAAATGGGTGGTGCTTGGCTCAGGATGAGCTAACACTTGCAAGAGTATTATCTTGCCTTGGTTGGGAAACTGGTCAAAGTGGTCTTCTTCTCCTTGACAGTAGACCTCCTCCTCCTCTGGGTACTCCTCGGTACTAGCGTCTAAAATACGAATACGGGATACACAATCATCACACCAATCTATTTACTAAACTAAGCACACACATGATTCACACAATTTAAACTAGCATCACATATCACTATTATGTTGGTGGATGGGTTTTTCTTATTAATTAGGAAAAATAATTTCCTCTCATAATAATCTTAAATGTTACTTTTGAATTATTCAGAGAAATAATTTCCTCTCATTATCTTTTTACGATTTAATTTCTCTTATGTATAATAGGTGACCTAGGTTGACCCAAGTCAACCTCTTCACACTTATCTTTTTGAGAAAATGATTTAAATGGGGTGTAGCACCCCTTACAATTTAATTCTAACATGGTAATGATTTAATATCATCAACAAACCATATGAGATTTTTATGATCAGAGTCTTCACCTCATATTGGATTGTTCATGACAAGGTTTAAATGGAAGAAAAGCTCCCATATGAATTACTAATATTTTTGGACAATACCATTTAGGGAAAAATAGCCATATTGTCCACTACTTAAACTAGGGCATGATCATGCAAGGTGACCACACTATTTTATTGCATAATCAATTAGTGTAAGTAATAGGTGAACTACCAGAGTTGGAACTAACTTAATATCTATTTTATTTGATTTTTAATAATTAATTGAGTAGGGAAAGGTCCCTGCCTTGTTATTTTTGTCGAATTAATTCTACAACAAATCTGGTCATGAGACCAGTGGCATATTGTAGATAATTTTAATAGCTTTCCAAATATATAAAATTTATTAAATTTGGCCAAGCCAAACAATTTCTATGCAATTTCAAAGTTGGGTCCAGTGGGGTAATTCAACTAAATCATTTAAATGAAATTTGAATAAAAGGGCCGGCGGGAAAAGCTAACGGGCCGAAACGGCGTGAAATGGCCCAGGTCCAGCCCACCACGGTCCACCGACGCGTGGGCTGCCTGACAGGGTGGGGCTGGCCTGTCAGCGGCTCACCGCACCCGAATCGGTACGGGGCGACGTGGGACGCACGATCAGATCGTGATCCGACGGATCACGTCCATCGTCGTCGACGAGGAGAAGAGCTCGCCGGCGCGGCTCGGGTAGGGGGTCGGAGGGTCACCTGGACTCCGGCGAGGGGTTGGCAATATGCTCGACGAAGGTGTAGACGACGGCGGTCCTCCTGGTAGCAGCGGCTCGTCCTGGGGTGGCTCCAATCGACGACGAGCTTCCGCGGCGGCGCTCGGCAGGGAGGTGGCGATTGGCGAGCTACGGTGGCTAATGTCGACGGTGGAGTGGCTCAGGCGGTCGAGGGAGAAGAGGGGAAGGTGCTGGTGTGCTCGGATCGTCAAATGGGCGTCTCCTTTTATAGGCCAGCGAGTGGCCGTGGGTGCTGCGGCGATGGCGACATGGGCGCGGCGTCTCCGGTGGTCTAGTGAGCTAGGCGGCGACGCGGCGCTGTTCAGCGTGTCCAGGCGAAGCTACTGGCGGTGATCGCGTGGTCGGGGGGCGTCAGAATCTCTCGCGTTGCGTCCGTGTCTGGCGGCGGCGCTTGCGGGATCTTCTTCCCCGTCCACGGCGGCGGCGGTCCAGGGTCGGGTCGAGCGCGTGTCTGGCGGGGTTGAGGTGGCACGGCGGTACTCGACGAGTGGCTAGCGGGGCCAGAGCGAGAGGGAGACGGTGGGGTGGCGCGTGTCCAGGGCGTGCACGGCGTGCACACTCGCGACGCGAGCGGCATGGCCCTGCCGTGCTGGGCGCGCGTCGTGCGGCGACTGTCGGCCTCCTCCTTGAGGATGGCTGGTGTAGGGCGTTGTAGGGGAGGGAGTTGTCGAGCCAGGGCACCAGGGCCACAGAGATGGGGGAAGGAGAAGAGGGGAGGCACGGCATGGCCGGCATGGGTGAGCATGGCCATGGCCATGGCCGGTGAGCCTCTTCCCTTAGGGTTGCTGTGGTTCCTTGATGGTGAGAGGGGGCAGGGGAACCAGTAGGTTAGGTTTGGGTAGGTTAGGTTGAGGTAGATCACTATTTGCAATAGTTGCAAATAGTGCCCAAATTTGTAAAATGCAAAAATAACCAAATTCGAAAATATTCAAATGGTGAAAGTTTTTGAATTGTGAGTGTTGATATAAGTTGTAAATGACCAGAGAGGTTTTGAGGTGATGGTGGAATTTTTAAATTCCAAGAACTCTCAAAAATGCTAAGTGTGAGATTGTTGATTTTAATAAAATGTTGCCACTTTGGGTGAGCATAGTTATGGATCTATAAATAATTTGGCATGGTGGTTTTTACAAGAAGTGTTCATCTTGATGTTGTCTTGGATGACATGCAAAGAGTGGAAAGATTTTAGTTTGAGAATTTTGAAATACAGGGGCTCAAAGTGGTGACCAGATTATAATGGGCAGATTTGACCATTATTTTATGTGACCTCCATTTTTATTTGAATTTGATTTAATGGGTGTTTCTATGATTCCCAAAGTTGTAATATGAGTTTAGTAATGTATTTCAACTAATGGTGAAGATCAATTTGGTCTAGGGTCAAAGTTTATGAAAATGGCATAATGTCTATGTGAGGGTTTTAGGGTTTTAGCAATTGATTTTATTTTATTTCATTTTATTTTCTTGGTGATCTTCACTTGATCACATTAGGGTTTTTAGGGTTTAGCATATACACAAGGTAACAAGCATCATGGCATATCACTCAAATGCACAAGTCCTATGCATGGTACTATATGTAAGAAAAAGTTTTTGTTGGTTTGAAATTTTACTTTCTGGAATTCTTCTAATTTTCTTTTATTGAAATTTGGGGTGTTACAAACCCTTCCCCCTTACAAAAGATCTCGTCCCGAGATCTAAAAGAAAATTAGGTACTAAAGAGATCTGGGTATTCTTTCTTCATGTCTTCCTCCCGCTCCCAAGTGGCTTCATCTTCGTATGGTTGCTCCACTGTATCTTCGAAACTTGATACTTCGGGTGCGGGTGGTTCTGTAGGCTTCCTCCAGGATGCGGATAGGCACTTCGCGGTATGTCAAGTCAGTGTTGATATCCACCGATCGATGATCGATGTTCTTGAATACCTCCGTCTTCTCGGGGACTTCAAGGCACTTCCGGAGGAGTGAGATGTGGAACACGTTGTGCACAGCTGCCATTTCTTCAGGGAGTTCCAGTTGATAAGACACTTCGCCTCGGCGACTCAGAACTTTGAAAGGTCCGACATATCGGGGTGCGAGCTTTCCTTTCAGCTGGAATCTCTGCATTCCCTTGAGGGGTGACACCTTGAGATAGACGAAGTCTCCGATCTCAAAGGTCATCTCTCGGCGTCTCTTGTCGGCGTAGCTCTTCTGTCTTGACTGCGCTGTCTTGAGGTACTCGCGGATCTTGTGCACCTTCTCTTCAGCTTCTCGAAGAACATCTGGTCCAAAGACTTGGCTTTCTCCGACTTCCGACCAGTTCGGGTACGGCATTTTCTTCCGTATAGGGCTTCAAAGGGGCCATCTGGTGGCTTGATAATTGTTGTAAGAGAATTCTGCGTAAGGCAGACAATCTTCCCACTTGGATCCATACTCCAGTACACAAGCTCTCAACATATCTTCCAGATATCTGGTTGACTCTCTCTCATCTGTCATCATCTGCGGGTGATAAGCTGTGCTGAAGTTTAGACGGGTTCCTAGTCCTTCATGCGCGTTCTGCGAGAATCTTGAGGTGAACTGTGATCCTCGATCTGACACAATTGACTTAGGGGTTCCATGCAGGGCTACTATCCTTGAGATGTATAACTCAGCTAACTTTGGGCCTTGGTAGGTAGTCTTGACAGGGATGAAGTGTGCAACCTTGGTTAACCTATCAATGACAACCCAGATGGAGTCATTTCCTCTGCTAGATTTGGGCAGTCCTGTTATAAAGTCCATCCCCAATCCCATTTCCACTCGGGAATCTGAAGGGTTGCAACAGTCCGGCGGGTCGCTGATGTTCGCCTTGACTCGGCGAGATGTCACACGCGATGTAGCTTCCAATTTCTCTCTTCATTCCATGCCACCAGAATTGTTCCTTCAAATCCTGGTACATCTTGGTACCGCCGGGGTGAATGGAATACAGGGTGTCGTGAGCTTCCTTCAGTATGACTTGCTTCAATTCTGAATCTGACGGTACACACAGGCGACCGTTGTACCAAAGTACTCCTTCTTCATCGATGGTGAATCCTGGTGCCTTTCCTGCAGCTATCCGACTCTTGATTCCGTCAATGCTGGCATTTCCCTTCTGGGCTTCTTTGATCTGTCCAACCAAAGTAGGCTGCAGTTCTATGCTGGCTAGGTATCCTTCACTAACGAGCTCCATTCTGAAATGCTCAAACTCTTGGTGCAGGCTAGGCTGTTCCGTTGCTATCATGGAGTTTAACTGACAAGGCAGTCTACTCAGGGCATCTGCTACTACATTGGCCTTGCCGGGGTGATAGTGGATTTCCATATCATAATCCTTGATTAACTCTAACCATCTGCGTTGCCTCATGTTCAGCTCTTTTGGTGAAGATATACTTCAGGCTCTTGTGATCAGAATAGATTTCGCATCGATTACCCATGAGGTAGTGACGCCAAACTTTCAGGGCTAACACTACGGCTGCGAGTTCGAGGTCATGGGTTGGGTAGTTCTGCTCATGCTGTTTCAGTTGCCGGGACAGGTATGATATCACTTTGCCTCCTTGCATCAACACACATCCAAGACCAATCTTGGACGCATCACAGAGACATCAAATGGCTTGGTGATATCCGGCATGATCAATATTGGGGCTGTGGTCAATCTGTTCTTGAGCTGTTGGAAACTTTCTTCACATTTGGCAGTCCATTCAAACTTCTTGTCCTTCTTCACAGTTGAGTCATGGGTCGGGCTATGCTGGAAAATCCTTCAACGAATCGGCGGTAATATCCCGCTAATCCAGAAATGCACGGACCTCGGTCTGAGTGGTTGGGGCTTTCCATTCCGGTCTTGATTTTGGCGGGATCTACAGCAATTCCTCCTGCGGACAATATATGTCCCAGGAATCCTACCTCCTTCAACCAAAACTCACACTTACTAAACTTGGCATATAACTTGTGCTGCCTCAGGGTTTCTAGGATTATTTCCAAGTGTTGTTCATGTTCCTCTTCGGTTTTGGAGTAGATAAGAATGTCATCGATGAAAACAACGACAAACTTATCCAAAAAGTTCATGAAGACCTTGTTCATGAGGTTCATGAAATAGGCGGGGGCATTGGTCAATCCAAATGACATGACATTGTACTCATACAGTCCATATCTGGTGGTGAAGGCAGTCTTTGGGATATCCGTTGCACGGATCTTCAGCTGATGGTAGCCAGTCCTAAGGTCAATCTTGGAGAATACGGTGGCACCGGCTAGCTGGTCAAACAGGTCTTCTATCTTTGGCAAGGGGTATTTGTTTTTGATGGTGACATCGTTAAGTTTACGATAATCCGTACATAACCGATTGGCACCATCTTTCTTATCCACAAATAAAACTGGTGATCTCCAAGGCGACGAACTTGGTCGAATCAGACCCTTGTGCAACATATCATCCAGTTGCTTCTTTAGTTCTCTCAATTCTGCCGGGTTCATGCTATAGGCTCTCTGGGCTATAGGTCCTGTTCCAGGAATTAACTCAATGATAAACTCGATATCCCGATCCGGGGGCATACGGGTAGATCATCCGGAAACACATCAGCGTATCGACAAACGACCCTGATCTGATCCAGAGTTGGTTTGGCTACTCCTTGGTTGCAAGTGAAATTTCTGGGGAGTTTTTCAGACACATGCTCTAGTGTTATTCCGGTGCTACTAGTCATGGTGATGGCCTTCCTGGCGCAGTCTATCAATCCATGATGTTTCGCCATCCAATCCATTCCTAGTACTACTTCCAATCCTTTTGTTCCCAGAACAATTAAGTTTGCAAAAAACATTATTTCTGAATTCTGATGGGTACTTCTTTGCAAAATTTTCTAGCTTTAGTTGTTGATCCGGGTATTTGAACTATCATGACATGTTTCAAGCTGATTGGTTGAATCTTACTAGTGCTCACAAAATCTTCGGTAACAAATGAATGTGATGCTCCGGAATCAAACAACACTCTTGCTGGTATTGAGTTAACAGAGAACATACCCAGCACCACATCTGGAGCTTCCTGGGCTTCCTCGGCGTTCATGTGGTAGAGGCGACCTCCGCGGTTGTGCGGGTTGTTGGGGGCGAACTTCTTGCCGGTGGAGACACGGCGTTGCTGCTGAGCAGGTGCAGCGGGTTGCCGGCGAGCTTGGCCAGCCTTTTGGGGCACTCATTGGAGAAGTGTCCCACAACTCCACATTCATAGCAGGTGATTGTGGTCTTGTCCTTGGTTCCAACCGGAATAGCATTGCTTCCGGTCCTTGGTGCAGTGTTGGTGTTGTTGTTGTTGGTGTTGGGGGCTCGCGGCGGAGCGCGGTTGAGTTGTTGTTGTGGTGCACATAGGAGTTGGGGTTGTTGCTGTTGTGGTGGGGCCCCTGGTCTTGGGTTTCCTCCGCTCCGGTTCTGAAAACCGGGGCGCGACACTGGGTTCGGGGCTTGTTGTTTGGGGGCGAAACCACTGCTTGAGCTAGGCGGTATCTCGGGCATTGCTGGGCCCACTCTGATTCATCATGCGGCGCTTGCGGTTTTCATTGGCCTGGTGCAACTTGCCTTCCATTTGGATGGAAGAATCCACTAAGGCTTCAAGGTCAGCAAAGGGGATGTTGACCAGTACTGTCTGCATCTCGTCGTGCAGGCCGTTCAGGAATCTCTCCTTCCTTTTCTCATTGGTGTCATCGGGGGCGTACCTTGACAGGGTGAGGAACCTGTCGCGGTATTCTACCACCGACATCCGGCCTTGCTTCAGCTCCGAAATTCATCCCTCATCTTCTTGATCAAACCTGGTGGTACATGGTACTTGCTAAACTTGAGCTTAAAGTCAGCCCAAGTCATCATCTGTCCGGCATTTAATGCACGGGCGCTGGTCCACCAAGCTCGGCTGGTCCTGCTAAGTGCGTAGCAAACAACACTTTCTCATTCTCATCCACTCCAGCTACTTCCAAGTTATTCTCCATGGTTTGCAGCCAATCATCTGCATCTAAGGGTTCTTCAGTCTTGCTGAAAACAGGTGGGTTGGTGTTTTGGAAATTCTTGAGTTTGGATCCTGGATGGTCATGGTGTCCATGGCCCTGCTGGTTGTTGGCTACTGTTGCAGTGCTGCGAGGCTGGCTTGACGTTCAGCTCGATCTGTCTCCCTGTCTGCCATCAGGGTCTGCAGTAATTGCATCATCGCGTCTGAGTTCGCGTTGCGGTGAGCCATCTGAACAGATAGATAGATCATGAGATAAGAGGGAATTTTCTATGGCTTATTTTTTTTTGGGTAACTTTTAAACTTTAAAGACTTTTGATGATGCATATAACACACAAACATTCATTCATTCATAGCAAGCATCACAGATTACAAGCTAACACACTAAGGGTTTTAAGAACCCTTCTTCTTCCTTCTACGATACAAGGGACCGGATACATACTCATACCCAGGGTTTTAAGAACCCTTCATGCTACGATACAAAGGACGGGGTACAAGCCATTCCTACACATGTGATCTAGTGCAACTACCCCTCGATATCAATGTCCACATCGATGGTGATGATCCCATCCTCCTCGGGCTCCAGAAACGCGTAGTCCTCCTCATCAGTGAACTCATCATCCTCAAAGTCGTTGTCGTCACTTAGGAAGTCATCACCTCCCTGAATGTCCTCTCCATCCTCCTCCAGCTCCTGGATCTGGTCCTGCTGGGTACGAACAGTCACCTCCAAAGTGCGGATCTTCTCGCGAAGGCGGCGGATAGTGGCATCCTTCTTGCGCGCAGGCGGAGTAACTTGCGGTCCTTGGCGAGCATCCGGATAGCTTCGGCATGGTGAGCCACAGTCATCTGGGCGTGCTGGTTGTGAACCCGCGTCCGCTCCAAGTCCTTCCGGGTCTCATGAAGCATCAAGTCCAGATGCCCCACATGAATCATGAGCACCGGGTGCGAAGAGGGTGCCATGGGTTCTCCCATGGTGTCGTGCCTGGCGAAGTAGGCGAAGCGGCTTCCCCGGAGTGCGGCGATGTGCTGTCCGCACACCCGAGCAAGTCCCTCCCGAAGAGCGTGAGCAAGCCCGTCCGGCCAGTTGCATGCCTTGAAGGAGAAAAGGATCCTCTCCGAGATGGGAGGCTCCGAACTTCCCTTCAAGTCAGCGGTGATCATCCACTGCTGTTCCCGGTGGGGGTGTCGTGGATCCGGACTCCATGGAACTTGGGAGGTGGACGTTCGAGCCTCTCGGACACAAGGTACAAGTCGCGCTCGAACACCAGACTTCCTCCGTTCTCCAGGTCGTAGGTCTCCGTCTGGACGTAGGGCTCCATCTGAAAGTGAAATGGATGAGTAAGTTAGAGGTGTGACTAAGTGTGGCAAAATTTTAGGTATATTTCTTAAGGAAGAACTTGACTTCTTATTTTTCAACGGACTTTAAGGAGAAGACATAGACTTAGTTTTTCAGAAATACTTCATTCCCTTTTTGAAACTAAATTTTTCAGGACGTCCATTCTAAACTAGGGTCTCCTAAGGTCAAACAATGGCTCTGATACCAACTTGTCAACACCCGGATTTTTAAGTCCGATGCCTATTATGTCATACATCGCAATCCCAGGAATATTGTTGTTGCGAGGCATAATAGTTAAGTATCACAGTCATTATTCATTACAACTCATAAAGTCTTACAAATTGGAATCACATGATCCATATTACACAAATAGTTGATCTAGCGATCAACGAACTGGTCAACGAACAAACATAAGTTCATAGCGGAAGCGTAAGATACAAAGACTCTATAGTCCACAGGCCAACGCTTGACGTTAGCAGACCTAGTTGTTGTAGACTTCCTGCTGACCGTCCTCCTCGTACTGCTGCTCATCTTCATAGTCTGGCCATTTGAATAGCCAGGGACACAGCCGTGAGTACTTGATGTACTCGCAAACTAATACTAGTGTAAGTGCTAACATTTCTAGTAAGGGGGTGCTAAGCTCTAGTTTCTTTGCATAAAGCTAGTTTTAGTTCACAAGTATTTACTAAAGACTTATTCATATACTAACTAACTCAAGCGGAACATTAGTGTCATTCCCACAACTCTGTTGTGTTTCAAAATACTCAAGTCACCATTCACCATTCATATCAACAACATGATCAAATTCTAACACTGGAAACGTATGGCCTTTCCAACCGTCCGTAACCGTGGACACGGCTATTCGAATAGATTTACACTCTGCAGAGGGTGCACACTTGTGCCACAACATTTGATTTCATCCGTCGGGATTTCCCGAATCATCGTAACACAGTACGCGGATCATCAACCATAACCTTTCATTTACTAACCTTAGTATGAGCACCTCTCCCCATGAGCTTGGCCTCCAGTGATGACCAACTGTCATCCTGGGCTGCACAGGGCTTGGCCGTACCATTCACCTTCAATTCACATCATTCACCAACAATGAGGCAGTCGGCATAACCCCCATGATGTGTGTTCAGAGGGAACTCATACTAAGATACATAAACTTCCCTAATCAGGTATTGTGGGGGTACTCAATAATTGGAAAGGTATCGCATCCAAACCAATACTAGTTTTTAATCAAAATCACCATCTTCTCTTGGTCATATTCACCTTCAAAAGTCATTTCAACATTTCACCACACATGTTCCCATCTAGAGTAGTCATGTTTAATTTAGCACTAGCATCTAAGGATGAGGGGTGCTGAGTAATTTGCTTTGCTCCTAGGCTAACTTTGATACTCTTGTACTAATCTAACATTTACCCTATGGAATTACGAATCAATAGTACAAAATAACAGTAAGTAAAACTTAAAGTAAAACTGGGAATTAGGTTCATAATATAAAGTAAATGGGTGGTGCTTGGCTCAGGATGAGCTAACACTTGCAAGAGTATTATCTTGCCTTGGTTGGGAAACTGGTCAAAGTGGTCTTCTTCTCCCTGACAGTAGACCTCCTCCTCCTCTGGGTACTCCTCGGTACTAGCGTCTAAAATACGAATACGGGATACACAATCATCACACCAATCTATTTACTAAACTAAGCACACACATGATTCACACAATTTAAACTAGCATCACATATCACTATTATGTTGGTGGATGGGTTTTTCTTATTAATTAGGAAAAATAATTTCCTCTCATAATAATCTTAAATGTTACTTTTGAATTATTCAGAGAAATAATTTCCTCTCATTATCTTTTTACGATTTAATTTCTCTTATGTATAATAGGTGACCTAGGTTGACCCAAGTCAACCTCTTCACACTTATCTTTTTGAGAAAATGATTTAAATGGGGTGTAGCACCCCTTACAATTTAATTCTAACATGGTAATGATTTAATATCATCAACAAACCATATGAGATTTTTATGATCAGAGTCTTCACCTCATATTGGATTGTTCATGACAAGGTTTAAATGGAAGAAAAGCTCCCATATGAATTACTAATATTTTTGGACAATACCATTTAGGGAAAAATAGCCATATTGTCCACTACTTAAACTAGGGCATGATCATGCAAGGTGACCACACTATTTTATTGCATAATCAATTAGTGTAAGTAATAGGTGAACTACCAGAGTTGGAACTAACTTAATATCTATTTTATTTGATTTTTAATAATTAATTGAGTAGGGAAAGGTCCCTGCCTTGTTATTTTTGTCGAATTAATTCTACAACAAATCTGGTCATGAGACCAGTGGCATATTGTAGATAATTTTAATAGCTTTCCAAATATATAAAATTTATTAAATTTGGCCAAGCCAAACAATTTCTATGCAATTTCAAAGTTGGGTCCAGTGGGGTAATTCAACTAAATCATTTAAATGAAATTTGAATAAAAGGGCCGGCGGGAAAAGCTAACGGGCCGAAACGGCGTGAAATGCCCAGTCCAGCCCACCACGGTCCACCGACGCGTGGGCTCGACAGGGTGCGGGCTGTCAGCTACCACCGCACCCGAATCGACGGGGCGACGTAGCGCGGATCAGATCGATGATCCGACGGATCACGTCCATCGTCGTCGACGAGAGAAGAGCTCGCCGGCGCGGCTCGGGTAGGGGGTCGGAGGGTCACCTGGACTCCGGCGAGGGGTTGGCAATATGCTCGACGAAGGTGTAGACGACGGCGATCCTCCGGTAGCGCGGCTCGCCCGGGGTGGCTCCAATCGACGACGAGCTTCCGCGGCGGCGCCGGCGAGGTGGCGATTGGCGAGCTACGGTGGCTAATGTCGACGGTGGAGTGGCTTGGCGGTCGAGGGAGAAGGGGAAGGTGCTGGTGTGCTCGGATCGTCAAATGGGCGTCTCCTTTTATAGGCCAGCGAGTGGCCGTGGGTGCTGGTGGCGACATGGGCGCGGCGTCTCCGGTGGTCTAGCCTAGGCGGCGACGCGGCGCTGTTCAGCGTGTCCAGCGAAGCTACTGGCGGTGATCGCGTGGTCGGGGGGCGTCGGAGTCTCTGCGTTGCGTCCGTGTGCGCGGCGGCGCTTGCGGGATCTTCTTCCCCGTCCGCGGCGGTCAGGGTCGGGTCGAGCGTGTGCTGGCGGGGTTGAGATGGCACGGCGGTACTCGACGAGTGGCTAGCGGGGCCAGAGCGAGAGGGAGACGGTGGGGTGGCGCGTGTCCAGGCGTGCACGGCGTGCACACTCGCGACGCGAGCGGCATGGCCCCGCCGTCCGGCGCGCCGTGCGGCGACTGTCGGCCTCCTCCTTGAGGATGGCTGGTGTAGGGCGTTGTAGGGGAGGGAGTTGTCAAGCCAGGGCACCAGGGCCACAGAGATGGGGGAAGGAGAAGAGGGGAGGCACGGCATGGCCGGCATGGGTGAGCATGGCCATGGCCATGGCCGGTGAGCCTCTTCCCTTAGGGTTGCTGTGGTTCCTTGATGGTGAGAGGGGGCAGGGGAACCAGTAGGTTAGGTTTGGGTAGGTTAGGTTGAGGTAGATCACTATTTGCAATAGTTGCAAATAGTGCCCAAATTTGTAAAATGCAAAAATAACCAAATTCGAAAATATTCAAATGGTGAAAGTTTTTGAATTGTGAGTGTTGATATAAGTTGTAAATGACCAGAGAGGTTTTGAGGTGATGGTGGAATTTTTAAATTCCAAGAACTCTCAAAAATGCTAAGTGTGAGATTGTTGATTTTAATAAAATGTTGCCACTTTGGGTGAGCATAGTTATGGATCTATAAATAATTTGGCATGGTGGTTTTTACAAGAAGTGTTCATCTTGATGTTGTCTTGGATGACATGCAAAGAGTGGAAAGATTTTAGTTTGAGAATTTTGAAATACAGGGGCTCAAAGTGGTGACCAGATTATAATGGGCAGATTTGACCATTATTTTATGTGACCTCCATTTTTATTTGAATTTGATTTAATGGGTGTTTCTATGATTCACAAAGTTGTAATATGAGTTTAGTAATGTATTTCAACTAATGGTGAAGATCAATTTGGTCTAGGGTCAAAGTTTATGAAAATGGCATAATGTCTATGTGAGGGTTTTAGGGTTTTAGCAATTGATTTTATTTTATTTCATTTTATTTTCTTGGTGATCTTCACTTGATCACATTAGGGTTTTTAGGGTTTAGCATATACACAAGGTAACAAGCATCATGGCATATCACTCAAATGCACAAGTCCTATGCATGGTACTATATGTAAGAAAAGTTTTTGTTGGTTTGAAATTTTACTTTCTGGAATTCTTCTAATTTTCTTTTATTGAAATTTGGGGTGTTACACTGATCCCGAGATTGGGTTTCGCGATGGCGGCGGAGTTCTGGATGTCTTCTGGAAAAGTGGTCGAACCCCCTGGGGTTTTCGCGACGGAAGGAATATATAGGTGTTACCTGCCAAAACCCACCGGCGGGCAATGGTTAAGCAACACGAAGAGCCGGGAGGCTCCCAAGGCCGCTTAGTGGACCCGGCACCTCGCGTCGTCCCGCAAGTCTTCCCACGTCCTGGCGGTTGCTAGGGCGTGCCACCGACCTAGACCCGATCAGGAAGGTGTTAGATTGCTTCCCTGCATGGTAGACACGTAAACATTAAATACGAGCCCTACCGGCTCTCAGGTTGCCCTGTGGATCGGCGATTGTTCCTGCATGGTAGACACGTAAACATTAAATACGAGCCCTACCGGCTCTCAGGTTGCCCATGGTTCACGTTGGATTTGCAATGACATGGGGATCCTGCTTGATCAAAACAAAGCTAAATCGATCTACGACAGTTTAGGGTTTTCACCGCATAACCGGAACGTCTTACACGTAGTCGGGCCTAGCAGATAGATGATGCAAACTACCCCTACAAGAGGCCTAAAAACCAACATAACGTTAATTCCCGGAACATCCCTTGTAGGAACGGTAAACAACACCTAACGCACTACCGGATCGTCCGACCCGCATAAGGCCTAACTATGCAGATATTAAACTAATCCTGCGGAGCAAGGAGCAACTATAACAGATCGGATCTACTAAGTAACGAACAAGCAAGATGCCACACCCTGGATAGGTGTAAGGGCAGCTAGGTGTCGAGACGGCATTGCCACGGATATGCACGAGAAAGCATCAATGCAAGCCCCTAAACACCTAATGATAAGTAGCTGCTCGCCATCAACAACGCTTCAAAGCACGAGCAGCACAAGGTAGACGAATAACGTATACTGCCTAGATCGCGAGATGCGATCTAGGCAGCATGATGCTTACCCGGAAGAAACCCTCGAAGGAAGGGGTGGCGATGCGCCCGATTTGTGTTTGTTGTGAACGTGATTGTCCTCTTCTCGATAACCCTAGATACATATTTATAGTCCAAGGGACTTTCTAATTGAGGCGTGCACCGTGCACGGGCCAGACTCTATCTGTTAATTCTAAACACGATACGATCTACTATATTACATATACACGGGCAATTTAGCCCAAACTCTTAGCGCAAGGCCGCTTCGAAGATGCTCCGTGTGTATGTCCTTCAAGCCCATCTTCACTTACGGCCCACCTCTTGATTTGGCCAAAATCTGGTGATAACACATGCCCCCTGGTTTTGGTAATGATAATTTCAAAACCATCTGTGTCTCCTTCGAGGGGTCATGTCGTGGCAGAGCAGAACCGTCGCAGTATTTTTTCATCATGACGACTTGCCTTCCCAACTTCTCTGCACGATTTGACAGTTTTGGCACCATGTCCTCGAAAACTGTTCGAGTATTGAATATCCAATATATTCCTTTTATTTAACCGCATCGAACAGTTCACCTCCTCATCCCCTTGCTCAAAACCAGCCGTCAGCCGAAAACCTTCTTCCTCTGTAGCCATGTCTTCCTCTTCCTCTTCCCAATCCTCTTCCGCGAGTGAAGGAGAGCCGGAGGTCAATCAGACGGAAGCATACAACCGGCGCGCTCCCGAGCATTGGGATGAGCAAGAATTTGACTTCGATTTCGTGCCCGAAGGCCGACCCGAAGACCTCGTCTGGTTAGATGGTGACATGCCCTTGACTGACGGGGAAGATGATCTTCGGTTCTTAATCGACGGAGAACTAGAGGCGGAGAGCGACAGTAACCCCCCTTCCGGGGCAAATTCACCTCTGTACCAAAGAAAAAGACGAGGAGGATGAAGACGAAGACGTCTCCTCAGACCGCGAAGGAGCAGAGGACGACACCTCCTCCGACGAACCACCGCAAGCGCATCCGTGGGCTGGGCTTGGCCGGATGAGGACGACGACGATGAAGAGGAAGAAGCCTTCGCCTGAAGGTTACGATAGCAATCGACGAAATCGCAGCCCAGCGGCAGATAACCTCCCGGCGATAGCGAAGATGACAACAGTCCTTAGAATAGGGAGCTGCTAGTAGCATTCTGTTCCCTTTTTGTTGAGCAATCGGCTCCTCTTTGTAAGAAATCACCTCTTTTACTAATGAAGATGAATATGTTCTTCCGATCTTAATTTCCAACCGTCTGATTTCTCATCTTGACGTTTTCCGATCGTCAAAGGCGGCCCACGCCTTGATGAACTGATGGTAGCACATCAGCTCTTCAGGAAAAATTGCGAGACAGGTTAATTCAGTTATCCCTCATGGTGACCTGCAACCCTTGTCCCAATTCCGATTTTCAAACGGTAATCCTTGAAATTCAGATCCAAACTCCCAATCGAACATGTCCAGCACACAGCCTTGAAATCCTTAGATCTTTGGACTTCAAAATCATCCGATCGTGATGTCGGTCCTGACGGCCAAACTCCTGGATTAATGCTTCCAGGAAAGCTTCTTAGCTCGTTGCTGACAACCTTGATGTTGAAGCTAATACTCCTGTAAAACAGGTGCCATTTGCTCACAGCTTCCCTTGTGATGTTCCGTTTCTTTGCAGCAACACACTGGTCTAGAGCCTAATCAATGACGATGGCTCCCTTTTCAATCTCCTCCCATCAACCCTGGTGGTCTTCTTCTGCAAGAGCTCGCCACCTTTCGACATGGTCACGATGCAGAGACAGCCGATTTCAACACCATCGGCTCTTCGGAACGAAGAACCTTCAGGGCCAGCTGCCCCCCGAGCCTCAGTCAAGCGAGAACAGAAGTGGACCAGCCAAATGGGCCACCACCGGCTTCCCAACTGTAGTGCAGCGTCAGCCGATTCTGACCAAATCATCTTTCAATAGCAGAGAACCTTCAGGGTGAGCTGCCCCCTCGAGCCACTCCAGCTCTTCATCAAAACAGGGCAGAAAGCTTACCAAGGTGACAATGCACTAGGACGGCTCTGGAAGGACCAGCAGCTAACTAAGAAGCCTCAAACGTGGTGGGCCTTGAACTCTTCCTAGCTCCATTCTTGCGTCTGGCTGCTCAGATTGGCTCATCACCTCGGGCAGACTGATGCAGCTTCTGGTGAAGATGTTTGATGAAGTTGTCACCTTGGTCAAGCCCCAGGGAAACGTCACAGCCAATTGGATGGTCATCGCTTTCTCATGATCCTAACCGATGCTGCACTTGCAGCGCTGCTGATCTTGAAGATTTGCTAACGGAGCCACCAACCATTCCACTGAGGGGCTCCTTCAGTAGAGCCTCGCTACGTGCTCGTGTTGCTCATTAGGCTTCGCATAACGTCGTATCCCTTGAGTCGATGGCGTGCATCGGCTAATTCCTTAAGTCGATGTCTACGCATCGGCTGTGCCCAAAATTTTTGGATTTTCAATTTTTCATATGGCCGATTTATTTATGCATCGGCCCCCATACTTGAGCTGTTCTGCTGGGCATTTGACATCCACTCAAGCTTTGTATCCTCGTGTTTTGTATCCTCGTGTCTCATCCATCTATGTGCCCCCCGAGCCGATTCTGTCAAGTATTTGATGGTATCGGCTCTTCAGGCATCTGTCGGATCAATGCTGAACACAGACAAAACGTATGTCGAGGATAATTTTGGCCGATTGCGGGAATCGGCCTCCCTTTTCATAGCAATGCTTCGTGAAGGTTTAGCACTTCTTGGTTTCCCACTGTAGCTACGTGGCACGCCGGAGATAAGATCCTTTGCTTTCCATTTTTGAGGGCCGACAAGGATCGGCCTTGCCACGTACGTCCAATGTCTTGGACCTGCTACTCTGTCCGGATCACGGATACCATGTTTGTATCAGCCGATGCCTCTTCATCGGCATCAGCCGATGCCTGTGCATCGGCTTTCGTCTGTTTAGGGCGCCATACTTTCTTTGGCGGGCGCGCCTTTGTCTCTAATGTTTGCTGAATTTTCGCGGCCAGATCGGGCCGCGCTCTTCTCAACGTGTACAGGTACTGTGCCTCGGCTTCTTCCAAGTTTCGCAGCCCCTACACGCAGAATGGCTGAGTCCATCGGGGCACCACCTTGGTCGGTGATACCTATCTTCTTCTCCATCTGACTCCTCAAAGTCTTCTTCTTGAGATGACTCAGCTTGTTTATTATGAGGTGGGAGAGGCCTAGACGCTCGAACACTGAAACTTCATTTGCCCTCCTCCTTTGATGTTTGCACTCCGGGCAGTTCTCGATTGTTGGCAATCGGCTCATTCCGAGTCCCAGCAATGTTTGAAGAAAGGACAGTTCCAGTGCTTATCCATGTTGTCTTGCTCCCTTGACCTCCCTCTAGCGTGATGCTTGTACCCGTCGTTGTTTCGTCGTGCCGAGGATACCTCCATCCAGCTGCATCCGACGATATCTTTCATCGTCTTCGTCGTGGTGCCGATGTCGGTCGGACTCCTGCTCATATTTGTTGAGGAGATGCACGGAGAGTGGGCGTTGATACCGTATGCTTCTCACCTCCTCCTCGGTTAGGTATCGTCTATCATCATCCTGGGGCCGGTCGCGTCGGCCTCCCTCTTATCTTTGCCACGAGAGTGGCTGCTCTCTGATTTATCTTTGCCACGGGAGTGGCTGCTCTCTGCTTTATCTTTGCCATGGCGGCCCACAAGCCCTGCCACATTGACATCAAAAGAGAACCCCGGCTCCCTTATGGAGTGGCTTAGGTCCACCATGTTGACGTCCCGGAAACGGACGCATGTCTACCTTCATGACAAGCGTCCGAAAGGTGTCGTCCGATTCTATCGCCATCTGAATTTGTGCGCGCAATACTTTGCAGTCGTTGGTGGCGTGCGTGAACGTATGATGCCATTTGCAGTATGGCCTTTTGTTCATCTCTTGTGCCGTAGGGATCTTGTGGCCTTGAGGTAGCTTCAGCTGTTTCTCTTTCAGCAGCAGATCGAAGATCTGTTCAGCTTTGCTCACATCAAAGTCAAACCCTCTTGGAGGCCCTGGTGGGTTCACCCATTTGCAGGACACAGGTACTGCCGTCCGAGTCCATTCAGCTACTGCGACTTCCTGATCTTCCGCAAAATCTTCATCCTCATCAGCATTGACCAGGCTTATCGCGCGCTTGAACTTGTCTTGGTACGTTCGGATGGCGCCCGGTTCATATAAGGTCAGTCTCTGGACCATGTGCGCCAGCGGTTGTACTCCACTTGGAATGTCGATCCTTGAATGACCTGCAAGGCTGCCACGGCCAGCTCGACTGCTTCTTTTCAGATAAATGAACCGAATAACATCGGTTCTTGACAGTTACAAACTGAATGTATTCTGACAACTGTCGCCTTGCCGAACCTGTGCTAGTTCGGCAATGCAGTTGTAGCTTGAATGATGTGTGTGTGAAAGCTATTTCCTCTAAATCTAGCTTCCATGATCATGCCCAGATTTGGCTGCAACGAGGTGTACCATCAAAAAGCTGGACCGGTGAGGGTTGCAAAAGAACCTCGCAGTAGCTGATCCAATGCTGAGAGCAAGCCAAGCTGGGCCAATGTCGGCTCCGTGCCGATTGAGCTAGATCCTTACGACCTTTGAATTTGGTGAAGTCAGAGCAGTATGAGTGGTAGTGGGGATAGGTCAAACTCATTGGGGTACGGCTTGGAATAGCCGATTATCTTCTTCTTCGGCGGGATGCAGCTGGTCTCTGGGGCCTGCCCGATCGATCCACCGGTGGAGGAAATACTTGGTGAGCTTTCCTTGAATTGGTGGTGGCATACTTGGCTATGCTTTGTTTCTGTCCTTTAAACTCCCCGTTACGGCCGTTCCTCACACCGGAACAATTGCTCTGCTCGGCAATCCCTCTGTCCCGGGCTGGATGCTGCGTCCCGGTTGTTGCGTCCGGCACAAACGTGCTGCGTATCCGTGCGGGATCTCCTTGGGCGGCTCATATAGGCATAGTCGCCGGGATCACCTCCAACCTTGTAGACAACGTATGCCGGTCAATGGTGTTGTGGAGCTGCCATCGCGTCCGACAATGGTGGCCTGGTGTGGGTTGCACCTCTCCCTGGTTAGTCCCTAGAGCAGGTCTGAAGGAGTGCGATGTATGATCTTACCACAGGCGCAGCGCCTTTCAAAATGTTACGGAGCTCTCAGGAATGCCGATGCAGCGGGTAGGCCACCATGTGTAGTTGATTTCTGTCGCGGGCCTGCAGTCGTTCCTGCGAAGGGAGAGACAGATCCAACCCTTCAAGGGTCGCCTTGTGGCGTGAATCCTTTGAACATGATGCCGTGCGAGGGTCTTCTCAAAGGACCCGATGAGTTCGGCTTCAACGATGGCCTTAGGCTCATCGTACTTCTTCTTGTGTTACGTGGGGAATCCCCGTATGTGATCTGTTCCTCTGCCATCTCGGATGTCGGTGTTGGCGTGGATGTTACGGAAGATTGTCCCATAAGGCGTGCCGAATGTGTTACCTGCTGCAAAACCAGTGAACGTGGTTAAACAACACGAAGAGCCGGGAGGCTCCCAAGACCGCTTAGTGGACCCTGGCACCTCGCGTCGTCCGCAAGTTTTCCAGCCACGTCCTGGCGGTTTGCTAGGCGTGCTGACCTAAACCCGATCGGGAAGGTGTTAGATTGCTTCCATCGTGCATGGTAGACACGTAAGCATTAAATGTCTGAGCGCTCGGCTCTCAGGTTACCCTGTGAATCGGCTCAAAGAGCCGATTAACCCATGGTTCATATTGGATCTACGATAACATGGGTTTCCTGGTTTATCAATACCAAGCTAAATCGATCTACGACAGTTTAGGGTTTTCACCGCATAACCGGAACATCCTACACGTAGTTGAGCCTAGCAGATACGGAAGATGCAAACTACCCCTACAGAGGCCTAAAAACCAACATAACGTTAATTCCCAGACATCCCTTGAGGAGCAGTGAAACAACACCTAGCAGCACTAGGATCGTGAGCCCGACTATAAGACCTAACTATGCGAGATATTAAACTAATCCTATGAACAGGGAGCAACTATAACAGATCGGATCTACTAAGTAACGAACAAGCAAGATGCTGCCCTTACACCCCGATAGGTGTAAGGGCCAGCTGGAAATGTCCGAGACGGCATTGCCACGCGGATATGCACGAGAAAGCATCAATGCAAGCCTCTAAACATCCTAATGATAAGTAGTGCTGCTCGCCATGAACGTCTTCAGCGTATCGATAATTTCTTATGTTCCTTACTAGTTTTAATGATACACCCATGTTTTATACATACTTTATATCGTTTTGATGCATTTACGGAACTAACCTATTAACGAGATGCGAAGAGCCAGGTTCTGTTTTCTGCTGTTTTGGTTTCGAAATCTAGTAACGAAATATTCTCGGAATCGGACGAAATCAAGACCCAGATTCCTATTTTCCCGAACCATCCAGAACACACGAGGACCGCCAGAGAGAGGGGCCCACGGGGCCCCGAGATGATACCTTGGCGGCGCCAGGAGGGGGGCAGCGCCGCCCTGGTGTGGCCCCCACATTACGACCCTCTGCCGCCTCTTCGCTATATAAAGCCTCCCCGTCCG
Source organism: Lolium multiflorum (assembly GCA_030979885.1). Taxonomy (NCBI): domain Eukaryota; kingdom Viridiplantae; phylum Streptophyta; class Magnoliopsida; order Poales; family Poaceae; genus Lolium; species Lolium multiflorum. The sequence continues at coordinate 17,365,191 of CM061751.1, forward strand.
CGTGGCTCCCAGGCATCGACGAAACCCCACGAAACCTTCGAGCCGCCGTCATCGCAGAAGCCAAGATGCGGGGGACAGGAGTCTCTGTTCCGGGCACGCCGCTGGGACGGGGTGCCCCGGAAGAGCTTCTCCATCGACACGCTGCCATCTCCACGCCATCTTCATCAAGTTCTGCTTTGCTCCATGAGGAGGAAGTAGTTCTCCATCGAGCTCGGGGCTGTACCGGGTAGCTATGTGGTTCATCTCTCTCCTATGTAGTTCAATACAATAATCTCATGAGCTGCCTTACATGATTGAGATTTATATGATGATGCTTGTAATCTAGATGTCATTATGCTAGTCAAGTGGGTTTTATGTGATCTCCGGAGACTCCTTGTCTCACGTGTGTAAAGGTGACATTGTGTGCACCGTGTGGGTCTCTTAGGCTATATTTCACGAAGTACTTATTCCTTGTTGAAGAGCGTAGTGAAGTGCTTATTTATATCTCTTTATGATTGCAATGTGCATGTCGTATCACAATTTATCTATTTGCTGTCTAGCCAAGTTATTAAAGTAGTTTTATTATTCCGTGTGTGCAAAGGTGACGGTGTGTGCACCGTGTTAGTACTTAGTTTATGTGCTGTGATCATGATCTCTTGTAGATTACGAAGTTAACTATTGCTATGATAATATTGATGTGATCTATTCCTCCTACATATGCATGAAGGTGACCGGTGTGCATGCTATGTTAGTACTTGGTTTAGTCTTTTGATCTATCTTACACTATAAAGTTACTAAAAATATGAACATTAATTGGAGCTTGTTGGCACTCGGCATTGAGGGTTACGTGTAATCCCTCTATGATGTGATTTCATCATCAACAAGAGTGTAGAGTATGCATTTATCTATTACATTATGTGATCAATGTTGAGAGTGTCCACTAGTGAAAGTCTATTCCCTAGGCCTTGTTCCTAATTACTGCTATAGCTGCTTGTTACTGTTTTACTGAATTACTACTGCTGCGTTACTACTGCATGTTTACTTCCCGCAATATTACTACCCATCCATGCACGCGGCAAGCACTTTACGAGCGCCATACTCTACTCATACTTATTTATACCACGTATTTCACTATCTCTTCGCGAACTAGTGCACCTATAGTGGGTGTGTTGGGGACACAAGAGACTTCTTGCTTTGTGGTTGCGAGGGTTGCATGAGAGGGATATCTTTGACCTCTTCCTCCTGAGTTCGATAAACCTTGGGTGATCCATAAGGAAACTTGCTGTTCTACAAACCTCTACTCTTGGAGGCCCAACCTTGTCTACGAAAGGAGGGGAACGTGAACGGCAAGCTAATTTAAAGCGTAGTTGTGAAGTGGGGGAAAAGGTAAAAAGGTACTCACCTCGGATCTCGGCTCACCACTATTTTCCGGCGCCGTTGGAAGTACTCAAAGCTATTTCCTTTAGACTCTGCAATTGCGACATTTGGTTTCTTGTTTACACTAATTAGGTAATGGAAAACAACAAAATATGAGAGATCTTTATGAACTTTATCTTGAATTAGGACATGATGTGTTTGAAGAAAGAATTAAGAAACCCATGGAACTTTATATGCATGCTAATGGGAATGTTGTTACTATGAATGCTTTGAACACCATTGTTGCTAATGCTATGGAAAATTCTAAGCTTGGGAAGCTGGCTTTGATGAGCATGATATTTTTAGTCCCGCAAGCATTGAGGAGAAAATTTACTTTGATGATACTTTGCCTCCTATTTATGATGATTATAATGATAGTAGTCTTGTTACCACCTGTTATGGAGGATAAATTTGATTATGATTACAATATACCTCCTATATTTGATAGCTACTTTGTTGAATTTGCTCCCACTACAACTAATAAAATTGATTATGCTTATGTTGGGAGTAGTAATTATTTTATGCATGAGACTCATGATAAGAATGCTTTATGTGATGGTTATATTGTTGAGTTTTCTCATGATGCTACTGAAAGTTATTATGAGAGAGGAAAATATGGTTGTAAAAATTTTCATGTTACTAAACACCTCTCTATGTGCTGAAATTTTTGAAGCTACACTTGTTTTATCTTCCTATGCTTGTTACTTTGCTCTTCATGAACTTGTTTATTTACAAGATTCCTATGCATAGGAAGCATGTTAGACTTAAATGTGTTTTGAATTTGCCTCTTGATGCTCTCTTTTGCTTCAACTTCTATTTCTTGCGAGTGCATCATTAAAACTGCTGAGCCCATCTTAATGGCTATAAAGAAAGAACTTCTTGGGAGATAACCCATGTGTTATTTTGCTACAGTACTTTGTTTTATATTTGTGTCTTGGAAGTTGTTTACTACTGTAGCAACCTCTCCTTATCTTAGTTTTGTGCTTTTGTTGTGCCAAGTAAAGTTTCTATGTTAAAGTTGATGTTATATTTGGGATCGCTGCGCAGAAACAGCATTGCTGTCTGTCACGAATCTGGGCACAGTTCCCTGTAGAAAATTCGAAAAAATCTGCCAATTTACGAGCGTATCCTCAGATATGTACGCAACTTTCATTAGTTTTGAGTTTTTCCATTTGAGCAAGTCTGGTGCCAGCTTTAAATTCGTCTTTACGGACTGTTCTGTTTTGACAGATTCTGCCTTTTATTTCGCATTGCCGCTTTTGTTAAGTTGAATGAGTTTCTTTGTTCCATTAACTTTCAGAAGTTTTGTGCAATGTCCAGAAGTGTTAAGAATGATTGTGTCACCTCTGAACATGTGAATTTTGATTATGCACTAACCCTCTAATGAATTTGCTTGAAGTTTGGTGTGAAGGAAGTTTTCAAGGGTCAATAGAAGAGGGTGATATAATGTGATCGAGAAGAGTGAAAGGTCTAAGCAGGGATGCCAGTGGTTCATCCTGCATATTTTAAGAAGACTCAAGCATCTAAGCTTGGGGATGCCCAAGGCATCCCTTCTTCATCGACAACTTATCAGGTTTCTTCTAGTGAAACTATATTTTTATTCATCACATCCTATGTATTTTACTTGGAGCGTCTGTGTGCTTTTATTTTTGTTTTTGTTTTGTTATCTTAGTTCTCTGAATAAGTTCATCCTTGTGTGGGAGAGAGACATGCTCCGCTGGTTCGTATGAACACATGTGTTCTTAGCTCATAATATTCATGGCGAAGTTTCTTCTTCGTTAAATTGTTATATGGTTGGAATTGGAAAATGCTACATGTAGTAATTCTAAAATGTCTTGGGTAATGTGATACTTGGCAATTTTTGTGTTCTTGCATCATATACTTTGCACCTATTAATGAAGAAATACATAGAGCTTGCTAAAATTTGGTTTGCATAATTGGTCTCTCTAAGGTCTAGATAATTTCTAGTATTGAGTTTGAACAACAAGGAAGACGGTGTAGAGTCTTATAATGTTTACAATATGTCTTTTATGTGAGTTTTGCTGCACCGGTTCATCCTTGTGTTTGTTTCAAATAACCTTGCTAGCCTAAACCTTGTATCGAGGGATTACTTCTCATGCATCCAAAATCCTTGAGCCAATATTCATGCCATTTGTGTCCACCATACCTACCTACTACATGGTATTTCTCCGCCATTCCAAAGTAAATTGCTTGAGTGCTACCTTTAAACCATTCAAAATTTATCACCTCTGATTTGTGTCAATGTTTTATAGCTCATGAGGAAATATGTGGTGTTTATCTTTCAATCTTGTTGGACAACTTTCACCAATGGACTAGTGGCTTCATCCGCTTATCCAATAATTTTGCAAAAAGAGCTGGCAATGGGATTCCCAGTCCCAAATTAATTAACAAAAATAGACACTCCTCCATGGTATGTGATTGTTGGACGGCACCCGAGGATTCGGTTAGCCATGGCTTGAGAAAGCAAAGGTGGGGAGGAGTGTCATCATAATAAAACTAAAATAAAAAGGCACTCCTTCATGGTATGAGATTGTTGGCAGGCACCCGAGGATTCGGTTAGCCATGGTTTGTGAAAGAAAGGTTGGAAGGAGTGCCACCCAAAAACAAAATAAAATGGGAACCGCTCTTTGAAGGTTTGTCTGGCAAGGTAGTTAGAGTGCCCACTACCATTCGTTGACAACAACAAACACCTCTCAAAACTTTACTTTTATGCTCTCTATATGTTTTCAAAATCAAAGCTCTAGCACAAATATAGCAATCGATGCTTTCCTCTTTGAAGGACCATTCTTTTACCTTTATGTTGAGTCAGTTCACCTATTTCTCTCCATCCCAAGAAGCAAACACTTGTGTGAACTGTGCATTGATTCCTACATACTTGCATATTGCATTTATTATATTACTTTGCATTGACAACTATCCATGAGATATACATGTTATAAGTTGAAAGCAACTGCTGAAACTTAATCTTCCTTTGTGTTGCTTCAATACCTTTACTTGAATTATTGCTTTACGAGTTAACTCTTATGCAAGACTTATTGATGCTTGTCTTGAAGTACTATTCATGAAAAGTCTTTGCTATATGATTCACTTGTTTACTCATCTCATTACTTTTGTTTTGATCGCTGCATTCATCTCATATGCTTACAATAGTATGATCAAGGTTATGATGGCATGTCACTTAAGAAATTATCTTTGTTATCGTTTTACCTGCTCGGGACGAGCAGAACTAAGCAGGGATCTGATGCGTCTCCAACGTATCGATAATTTCTTATGTTCCATGCTACTTTATGACAATACCTACATGTTTTATACATACTTTATATCGTTTTGATGCATTTTCTGGAACTAACCTATTAACAAGATGCCGAAGTGCCAGTTCCTGCTTTCTGCTGTTTTGGTTTCAGAATCCTAGTAACGAAATATTCTGGAATCGGACGAAATCAAGACCCAGATTCTATTTTCCCGGAACCATCCAGAACACACGAGAACCGCCAGAGAGGGGCCACAGGGCCCCCAGATGATACCTTGGCGCGGCCGGAGGGGGCCGCGCCGCCTATGGTGTGGCCCCCGTCGCCCTCTGCGCCGCCTCTTCGCCTATCTAAAGCCTCCGTCGCGAAAACCCTAGAACACCCGACGAGTTCCAGAGCCGCCGCCATCGCGAAGCCAGATCGGGGGACAGGAGTCTCGTTCCGGCACCCTGCCAGGACGGGAAGTGCCCGGAAGGCTTCTCCATCGACACCGCTGCCATCTCCACCGCCATCTTCATCACCGCTCTTGCTCCCATGAGAGGAGTAGTTCTCCATCGAGGCTCGGGGCTGTACCGGTAGCTATGTGGTTCATCTCTCTCATGTGTACAATACAATAATCTCATGAGCTGCCTTACATGATTGAGATTCATATGATGATGCTTGTAATCTAGATGTCATTATGCTAGTCAAGTGGGTTTTACTTATGTGATCTCCGGAACTCCTTGTCCCACGTGTGTAAAGGTGTGTGCACCGTGTGGGTCTCTTAGGCTATATTTCACGAAGTACTTATTCACTGTTGAAGAGCGTAGTGAAGTGCTTATTTATATCTCTTTATGATTGCAATGTTATGTCACAATTTATCTATGTGCTACTCTGAGAAGTTATTAAAGTAGTTTTATTCCTCCTGCATGTGTGCAAAGGTGACAGTGTGTGCACCGTGTTAGTACTTGGTTTATGCTATGATCATGATCTCTTGTAGATTGCGAAGTTAACTATTGCTATGATAATATTGATGTGATCTATTCCTCCTACATATGCATGAAGGTGACAGTGTGCATGCTATGTTAGTACTTGGTTTAGTCTTTTGATCTATCTTACACTATAAGGTTACTAAAATATGAACATTAATTGTGGAGCTTGTTAACTCCGGCATTGAGGGTTCGTGTAATCCTACGCAATGTGTTCATCATCCAACAAGAGTGTAGAGTATGCATTTATCTATTCTGTTATGTGATCAATGTTGAGAGTGTCCACTAGTGAAAGTCTATTCCCTAGGCCTTGTTCCTAAATACGCTATCGCTGCTTGTCTTGTTTTTTGAATACTAACTGCTGCGTTACTGCGCATGTTTACTTCCCGCAATATTACTACCATCAATGCCTTGAAGCACTTTTCTGCGCCATACTACTTCATACTTATTTATACCACCTGTATCCCTATCTCTTCGCCGAACTAGTGCACCTATTAGGTGTGTTGGGGACACAAGAGACTTCTTGCTTTGTGGTTGCAGGGTTGCATGAGAGGGATATCTTTGACCTCTTCCTCCCTGAGTTCGATAAACCTTGGGTGATCCACTTAAGGGAAACTTGCTGCTGTTCTACAAACCTCTACTCTTGGAGGCCCAACACTGTCTACAAGGAGGATAGAACTGCTGCAGCAACCATCAACAACGCTTGAAGCCTGGCGACAAGGTAGACGAATAAATTATCTGCCTAGATCGCGAGATGCGATCTAGGCAGCATGATGCTTACCCGGAAGAAACCCTCGAAGGAAGGGGTGGCGATGCGCCTGATTTGTGTTTGTTGTGGACGTGATTGTCCTCCTCTTCTCGATAACCCTAGATACATATTTATAGTCCAAGGGACTTTCTAATTGAGGCGTGCACCTAAGGCACGGGCAGACTCTATCTGTTAATTCTAAACACGATACGATCTACTATATTACAGATACACGGGCAATTTAGCCCAAACTCTTAGCGCAAGGCCGCAATCTCGTGTGTATGTCCTTCAAGCCCATCTTCACTTACGGCCCACCTCCTGATTTGGCCAAAATCTGGTGATAACAATAGGCGAAAGGGCGGCGCGAGGGGGTGCCCGAGGGGCCCACCCCATAGGGCGGCGCCCCCCCCTCTTGGCCGCGCCGGCCTAGTGTGGAGGCCGTGGGCCTCCCCCAGGCTTGCCCTTTCTCGTGTGTCCCTCGGAAAAATAGGAGGTTTGGCTTTTGTTTCGTCAAATTCCGGGAATATTGCCGAACAGCTTTACGGAACCAAAACAGCCCCAACAGGCCGGCATAGACATCTCGTTAATAGGTTAGTCCCGGAAATGCATAAAAATGATATAAAGTGTATATAAAACATGTAGGTATTGTCATAAAACTAGCATGGAACATAAGAAATTATAGATACGTTGGAGACGTATCAAGCATCCCAAGCTTAGTTCCCTGCTCGCCTCGAGTAGGTAAACGATAAAAACAATAATTTCTGAAGTGACATGCTACCAACACAATCTTGATCGATACTATTGTAAAGCATATGAGATGAATGAAGTGATTCAAAGCAATGGTATAGTTTGCTAACAAAAAGATAATGACTAAACAACTGAATCATATAGCAAAAACTTTTCATGAATAGTACTTTCAAGACAAGTATCAAAAAAGTCTTGCATAAGAGTTAACTCATAAAGCAATAGATTCTTAATAAGAGGTTTTGAAACAACACAAAGGAAGATTTAAGTTTTAGAAATTGCTTTCAACTTCAACATGTATATCTCATGGATAATTGTCAACACAAACTAATACAATAAGTGCAATAAGTAAACATGTAAAAATCAACGCACACAGTTGACACAAATGTTTGCTTCTAAGATAGAAAGAAATAGGTAAACTGACTCAACATAAAGTAAAAGAAAGGCCCTTCGCAGAGGGAAGCAGGGATTACTCATGTGCTAGAGCTTTTTATTTTGAAACATGGAAACAATTGTGTCAACGGTAGTAATAATTCATATGGGTTATGCATAAAACTTCTATAAGTTGCAAGCCTCATGCATCGAATACTAATAGTGCCCGCACCTGGTCCTAATTAGCTCGGATTTCCATGGATTATCATTGCATTACATATGTTTCAACCAAGTGTCACAAAGGGGTACACCTATGCCGCTGTACAAAGGTCCAAGGAGATAAATCGCATTTGATTTCTCGATTTTGATAGATCTCAAATTGAGGACATCCATACCGGGACAACATAGAAAACAGATAATGGACTCCTCTTTTATGCTTTAACCATTCAACAACAAATAATATTCTCATAAGAGATTCTGAGGATTAATGTCCAAGCTGAAACTTCCACCATGATACATGACTTTGGTTGGCGGCCCAATGTTCTTCTCTAACAACATGCATACTCAAACCATTCAACTCATGGCAAATCTCCCTTACTTCAGACAAGACGAACATGCATAGCAACTCACATGATATTCAACAAAAGTGTGACAGGTTGATGGCGTCCCCAGAAACATGGTTACCGCTCAACAAGCAACTTATAAGAACTAAGATACATAAGCGACATATTCATTACCACAATAGTTTTTTATGCTACTTTCCCATGAGCTATGTATTGCAAAGACAAGGAATGAATTTTTAAAGGTAGCACGCAAGCAATTTACTTTGGAATGGCAGAAAAATACCACATAATAGGTAGTTATGGTGGACACAAATGGCATAGGTTTTGGCTCAAGGTTTTGGATGCACGAGAAGCATTCCCTCTCAGTACAAGGCTTTGGCTAGCAAGGTTGTTTGAAGCAAACACAAGTATGAACAGGTACAGCAAAAACTTACACAAGAACATATTGCAAGCATTATAAGACTCTACACTGTCTTCCTTGTTGTTCAAACACTTTTACCAGAAAATATCTAGACCTTAGAGAGACCAATCATGCAAACCAAATTTCAACAAGCTCTACGGTAGTTCTTGATACGTCTCCAACGTATCGATAATTTCTTATGTTCCATGCCACTTTATTGATGATACCTACATGTTTTATGCACATTATATGTCATATTTATGCATTTTCTGGAACTAACCTATTAACAAGATGCCGAAGAGCCAGTTGCTGTTTTTCGCTGTTTTTGGTTTAATCCTAGTAAGGAAATATTCGGAATTGGACGAAATCTTCGCGGGTCCTATTTTTGCACGGAGCTTCCGGAAGACCGAAGAGATAAGAAGTGGGGCCACGAGGTGGCCAGACCAGGCGGCGCGGCCCAGGCCCTGGCCGCGCCACCTCCCCTGCCCCTCGTGGGCCCCCCGCGTTAGCCTGCTTATAGCCTCCGTCGCGAAGCCCCCCGAGCCCGTGCGGAAAGCCTTCAGAGCCGCGCCGCCGCCCATCTCGGGGGATTCGGAGATCGCCTCCGGCACCCCGGAGGTTCATCTCCCGGAGGACTCTTCATCGCCATGATCGCCTCCGGAGTGATGAGTGAGTAGTTCACCCCTGGACTATGGGTCCATAGCAGTAGCTAGATGGTTGTCTTCTCCTTGTTGTGCTTCATTGTTGGATCTTGTGAGCTGCCTAACATGATCAAGATCATCTATCTGTAATACTATATGTTGTGTTTGTCGGGATCCATGGATAGAGAATACTATGTTATGGTGATTATCAATCTATTGTTTATGTGTTGTTTATGATCTTGCATGCTCTCCGTTATTAGTAGAGGCTCGGCCAAGTTTTTACTCTTAACTCCAAGAGGGAGTATTTATGCTCGATAGTGGGTTCATGCCTTCATTGACACCTGGGACAGTGAAAGTTCTAAGGTTGTGATGTGCTTTGTGCCACTAGGGATAAAACATTGTGATTCTATAGGCGACATGTCGTTCTTTACATTACGCACCATACTTAATGCAATTGTACGTTGCTTTGCAACTTAATGCGAATGGGGTTCGGATGATAACTGGAAGGTGGACTTTTTTAGGCAGAGATGCGGTTGGATGGCGGTCTATGTACTGTCTTGCCCAATTAAAATCTCACTATATTTATCATATCATGTATATGCATTGTTATGCCTTTCTCTATTTGTCAATTGCTGACTGTATTTTGTTCACCCAACATGCTTTCTCTTATGGGAGAACACCTCTAGTGAACGTGGACCCTGGTCTATTCTTTACATAGCATACAATCTCTTGCAATTGTGTTTATTGTTTTCTTGCAAACAAACATCTTCCCCTCGATACCTTTAATCCTTTGTTACGACAAGCCGGTGAGATTGACAACCTCACTGTTTCGTTGGGGGCAAAAGTACTTGGTTTTGTTATTGCAGATTCCACGTTGAGCGCTGGAATCCACATTGTTGCGCCGCATCACATTTCGCCACCATCAACCTTGACGTCTTCTTGGCTCCTCCTGGTCCGATTAAACCTTGGTTTCTTACTGAGGGAAACTTGCCACTGTGCGCATCATACCTTCCTCTTGGGGTTCCCAACGGACGTGTACATCTACGCGCATCAAAGCCTGGGGGGAATATCATCTCTAACTTGCATAGCATGTCCGGCACTTGCTTCTGCAGCTTCTCAATCTCTTTACTTTGTTTTTATGTTGCTTTACTTTTTATTTACTACTTTGTTTCTTGCACCTAAACAAAACACAAAAAAATTAGTTACTAGTTTTACTTTATTTACTGTCTTGCTCTCTATATCAAAAACACAAAAAATTAGTTACTTGCATTTTACTTTATGTTTAGTTTGTTTTATTTACTGTTGCTAAATGAATACTCCTGAAATACTAAGTTGTGTGACTTCACAAATACAAATAATAATGATTTCTTATACACCTATTGCTCCACTGCTACTACACAACATAATTCTTTGAAATTAAACCTGCTTTACTTGAACTTGGTTATGAGAGATCAATTTTACGGTGTTAGTTAGAGTGATCTGCTGTATCGATGACCCACAAATGCTCGGATGTACTTGATCTTAGAAGTATTGCAGATTATTGATTAGACCACCGAGGAGACAAAAGGGTACTTATGTATAACGGCGAGTTGTCAATTCAGCTGCACTGGAAGCAGAACTTGCTCGCAAGGTTGCTCCGGTATGCTTTGGTTTATGGCGGTGGAAATAGTGAAATAACAGCGGTGAAATAGGAGCAGGTAGTGATTATAAGTAAACAGCGAGGATTAAAATACGCTGACACGAGGGAATGATTTAACGGGCGTTGCATGGAGTGAAACTCATGTAACAATCAAAGCATGGGCATTTTGCAGATAATAATAAAAACGGTATCAAGTACTAATCAATCAATAGGCATGTGTTCCATAGTTAGTCGTACGTCAACAGAAACTTGCACAACATCTTACGTCCTACCGGCCGGTGGCAGCAGGGCCTCTAGGAAATCTGGATATTAGGTACTCCTTTTAATAAAGTCGTACGGGAGCAAAGCATTAACACTCAGTGAACACATGTGATCCTCATCACTACCATCCTCCAGGTTGTCCGTTGTCCCTTAGGGCCATTAGTTACGGAGCAGCGACATGTGTGTACAACTTATGCAGGTAAGATCATAAACAACGAATATCTTCATGAATCAATAACATGTTCAGATCTGAGATCATGGCACTCGGGCCCTAGTGACAAGCATTAAGCATAACAAGTTGCAACAATATCATAAAAGTGACATCTGCGGATACTAGGCACCATGCCCTAACAATCTTATGACTATTACATGACCAATCTCATCCAATCCCTACCATCCCTTCAGCCTACAGCGGGGGAATTACTCACACATGGATGGGGGAAACATGGCTGGTCGATGAAGAGGCGTTGGCGGTGATGGCGGTGAAGATCTCCTCCCGATGTGGCGGCTCTCTGGAGGGTTGACGGAGACACGGCTCTAGAGACGGGTTTCGCGATGTGGCGGCTCTCTGGAGGGTTCTGGCGCTTCGGCTTCTCTCCGTGCGTTTTCAGGTGAAAACCAATAAGTAGTCCGAAGGGGGGCGTCGGAGGGCCGGTAGAGAGGGCCAGACCACATGGCAGCACAGGGCCCCACGGGCCGCAGCCGTGGTGTGGGGCCTCGGGCCTCCACCTCCTTTGCCATTCCCGGCTCCGTCAATATTTTGGTAAAATAGAACTTTCTGCAAGAATTCCAGGATTTTCCCGAGAAGTTGGATTTACTTTAAAAACGAGACACAGGAAGCAGTTCTCTTGAAAACAGCGTTAGTCCGTGTTAGTTGTATCCAAAATACACAAATTAGAGGCAAAACAATAGCAAAAGTGTTCGGGAAAGTAGATACGTTTTGGACGTATCAACTCCCCCAAACTTAGCTTATTGTTTGTCCTCAAGCAATTCAGTTAACAACTGAGTGCGATAAAAGAACTTTCACGAACACATTTGCTCATATGATGTATATATTCTCATGCTATGGCTAATACTTAAGCAATTCATAATGAGATACATGCAAATAAGATCATCCAACAGCTATGTCAATCATGGAGAAGTACCAACAATTAATAATAAGCACCATGAATCATGTATATAAGCAGGATTGCAATGTTCATAAGAGAATATGATAAAGTGGTATCTAGCTTGCCTGTATTTGATCGGCAAAACATAAATGCCGAGGCACCTCTTGAGTTCATAGAAAAGACTAGAAGTAGTGATTGTCAAAGATAAAAGCATCAAAGTTATACCACAATCATCATATTTTGAGACAAGCATATTATACTAGGAATGGCAGTTGTGCTCTCAAGATAGTGCTCAAAGAAAGAATGGAACACAATCATAAAAGTAAAAGATTGACCCTTCGCGAGAGGGAAGCGGGGATTAACATGCGCTAGAGCTTTTCATTTGTAAGCAGGAGTAAAATTATTTTTGAGAGGTGTTTGTTGTTGTCAGCAGTGGTAATGGGTACACTAACTACCTCATCAGCAGGACTCACAAGAGCGGCTCCCATTTTATTTGTTTTGGGTGGCACTCCTTCCAGCCTTTCTTTCAGAAACCATGGCTAACCGAATCCTCGGGTGCACCTAACAATCACATACCATGAAGGAGTGCCTTTTTATTTAAGTTTTATTATGATGATGACACTCCCCAACCTTTGCTCACACAAGCCATGGCTAACCAGATCCGCAGTTGCCGTCCAACAATCACAAACCATGGAGGAGTGTCTATTTTAGTTAATTAATTTGGAACTCTGGGAATCCCATTGCCGACTCTTTTCACAAAATTATTGGATAAGCGGATGTGCCACTAGTCCATATGAGGAGTCAGTCAAAAGTAAATGACAGGTTGAAAGCTAAACACCACATACTTCCTCATGAGCTATGAAACATTAACACAAATTGAAAAGCATTTTGGAAAGTTTTAAAGGAAGCGCATGAGAATTTACTTGGAATGGTTTGAAATGCCATGCATAGGTATTTATGGTGGACACTTTTGGAACAACTTGGTTTTCAGGTGTTTGGAAGCACGACGGCGATACCGCTCAGTACAAGTGAAGGCTAGCAAAAGACTAGGGAGCGACAAATCAAGAGAGTAATAACTGTCATAATCATGCTTGCGGCAAAATAAATTAACGGAGGCATAAAAGTGATGCAAGAACTCTGAAGCAATATAAATCATCGGGGCTTAATTGACTTTGTTCAGTCATATGCACACGTGAGCATGTGCCAAGTCGATATAAATGAATTATTGAGAGGAGGATACCACAATGCCATACTTAATTATGAATAAAATAATGCAAGCAAACATCCATGACATGCTACTCATATTATTCACGTCCATCTTAATCGCGGCCCACCTCTGACTCGGTCAAATTCCGGTGATAACACTCACATGAACCAACTAAGCATGCTCATATGGATGAGTATATGTACAAAAATGAAAGCAAATAGAGGTCATACCAGCCTCTCACCACAATCAGATTGTCGTAGATAGTCATTATTGCCTTTTCACTTGTGTAGCTTGGATAATATGAAATGAAAACCACGCTCCAGCCACCGAAGACCATTGAACTCATGATGAACTTTACAAAACCAAAGAAGAACAGCAAATATTTTTGGTGTTTTCAAATTAGAAACAAGAGCAAGAAAGAAAACAAGCAAACAAAGCAAAATCTTTTGGGTTTTTCTCATAGCAAACCAACGATAGCAAACAAAATAAACTAAGAGCAAAGAACATCGACAAATGATGAAGAGAAACAACAGAAATATTTTTGGTCTTTTTGTATTTAGGAAAGAAACAAAACAGAAAACAAAAGAATGAAAACTAACAGAAACACAGAAAAGCAGGATGACCGAAATCTGACAAATCCTGACAGCAGTACAGAAATCGAAAATAACAAAAATCTTCCATTGTCAGACCAAAAAGTGTTCAGCTAATGAAAGTTAGATAACAACCTGGGGAACATGCTCAAAATTGGCAACTCAAAATAACGTTCTGGCTGTGCGTTACGAATTTTTTTTGGTAACAGCCCAGAATCTGTTTTTGGACAACACTTCCCCAAATATCATCTCCTCTCATTAGAAAACCACTCTAGGACTAAACAAGTATGTACAAGTATCCAGCAACCATAATATGCAAAGAATGAGTGATGCCGGTATACCTCCCCCAAGCTTAGGCTTTTGGCCTAAGTGGAGTGCATTCCCA